>JARJCM010000550.1:0-46457 GCA_029233265.1 Mycena alexandri | reverse complement strand
ATCGTTACTTTAGCCGCGTTAGTGATTGGTAAAAATTGACAGGGCAATTGGGACGTACCACATCAGCACATCTTGACCGAAAATTGCTTCCGCAATTTCTGCGTCAATGCTATCGCTCGCATTCTTCAGAAGCGACCCTCCTAACTGTCTGCGCGACGGAATAACATCCCCAGCGCGCGATCGGAACATCATGAACAGTTTAAGAACTTCGGCGTCAGTAGTCCATCGCTCGGGAAGGTTGGCAGATTGTGTCGCACGGAGAAACTGCGCCTGGATTGCCTCAATCTGGGCGCCGTTGAAGGGGATGTCAAGCCCCTTGAAAACCTCTAATTTGGACTGCTTGAAAGACTTCTCCACCGCCATCACGAGCTTGCGCTTTTTGCGCCCCGGCGGCCCCACCGCAACGGCACCCTCGTTGTCTGCATCTGACCCGCTAGCCTCGCGTGCGCGTTTCGCGGCTTCGGCCGCGGCAGTCTGCGCCGCTTTCTGCTCCGCCTTTGTCGGATTTACCGCCGCCGCCTTTGCTTTCTCCTCCGCCGTCGCGTGCTTGCACTTGCGAAGATGGCCGGCCATGGCTTTTTTTTCGCCGTTTACGTCGCAGTTATCCTCGAGAGCGGAAGCAAGCGCTACAAGAAAGTCAATATTGGTCCATGGGAAAGAAATATTGCAGATGTGTACCGTTTGCGAACCAAGCGGCGTTTTTTATAAGTTTGACATCCGCCGAAGCTTCCACGTCAATCGGCTCATCCGCCGGTCGCCGCGCGTCGATGCAGCGCCAATGGGTTGCTCTGTAATGTGCTCCATTGGGCTTGTTGTTGCTCTGGTGGAAATAATCCCAGAGTGGGCCTGTCGCGGTCACCATTGGTGGATGCAAAGGGTGAGCGGAGTGAAAAATTTAAGCGAGTGATCTTGATCGCGCTTTCGGGCTCCGGTCCGTTAACCCTTAATAAGGCCTTAATTTTTTCGACCTGATGTTAAGGCCTACCCTTAGTCTTAACTTAAGGCCTTAAGATCTTAAGGCCTTAACCCTTATGTGCAACACTGGTTGGACGTGGTCGCGCCGTCTCGATTCGTTCTCCCCCACGTCGACGCTACATTGGGTCGGATATGGTTGAACCCCTCCTTACCTCCGCAGCGGTGGACGCCCAACAGGTCGATGAGACAGATATTCCTACCCGACTGTTGGCCCGGTCAGCCGAGGGCATGAAGTGAGAAATCGCCAGGCCTCGTCCGACACATCTGCCACACTCACACTGGCCTCTTCCAGCTTGCGTGAAGCGATAGACCAAATCCTTGGTGCCAGCAACGACAACATTAACAGCCTCGTCGGAGCAATCAACCAGCAGTCCACACGGTACGTCGCCTCTCGTCTGTGCCTACGAGTCATTCGCTCTTGACGGTGTGCGTGTGAAGTCTGAACACTGCTGTTGAGCGGTAACGTCGTCCGTTGAAGACTCTACTTTTTTACTCATGATTTGCGTAGTTTGACCAAGTCCGTCGACGCGCTCAACCAGCCAACCCCGTCCGCCGATAAGAAGACGGCATTCTGGACCGCGTATAAGTCGCTGGCGGACGAGTTCGATAAAGAGTTTCAGCGAAAATATGGCAATGACCTGGATACATCTTTAATCTTTGTACGTGGTTCTCAGTCTCTATACTGCTTACTCATTTGTCACACTTCAGGCAGGGCTTTTCTCGGCCGTTGCCTCAGCATTCATTATTCAAATCCAGCCCGAGTTCCAGCTCAATCTCAATATGACGACCCAAGTCTTGATCATCGCGCTCGTCCAAAACGTGACCGAAACCCCCGTCCCCGGTATTCAAAGTTTCCCGTCCGAGGGTGTACCCACCATAGTTGTAATTGCCCAAGCTCTTTATTCGTCAGTCTTTTCTCTACATTACTTGCGGCTCTGCTAGCTGTCCTCGGCAAACAGTGGCTTTTGCAGTACGATTCAGTCGGCGAAAAAGGAACCATCGGGGAGCGCGCACTGGAGCGCCAGCGCAAGTTCGATGGCATACGACGTTGGAAATTCGATCTCGTTGCAGATATGTCCCGTGCTCCTCCAATTCTCACTTTTCTTGTTTGCGGCCGCGTTGTCAACTTACTTGTGGACTGTGCACCACGTCATTGCGGCCATCGTTCTCATCCTGACGTCCCTGGGCTTTGTCTCCTACGTCGAGATGGTCAGATCGGCCGCAGTGTCACCGGATTCACCATTCCAAACCGCACTCAGTACTTTGCTTACGAAGGTCATGCGAGACAGGACCGCACTCCCGCTACGGGCGATTGGTGAATTTAGCAGAATAATCATGGATGCTGTACTTTCGCGCTTGCGTTGGCTCTTCTCGCAGTGCTGGGTTAATCCATTGTGTCTGCTGCTCCGTTCAGCATCCTCACGCAGTCTGAACATCTTCAGACCGCTCCCCCGCTGGGCTTCGAGGGCGCCACACCCCGCGAACACCCTCCGATTTTCCACCCTCCTCCCCTGCAGTCGAAAGAAGTTTCCGCCGTTCTCTGGGTGTTGGAGACATCCACAGAGCCTGCCATGGTGCAGAGCGCCGCCGAGATGGTCCCAGAACTGCAATGGTGGCCCATCGTCTCCGATGTTCGTCCAGCTCTGAAGCGACTGGCCGACATCTTCAACTCGTGCTTCACGGGCCAGGAACTCCACACGGGTATGGAGACCAGAGCTATGGCGTGTATCCGAGCCTTTGGAGTGCTGGAGACAGTCACTGAGCTCCATCAACGCGCCGCCGACCTTTGGACGTTCGAGCGACAATTGCTTCCACGCGTGCCCAGAGACCTGTACTCGATTATGGCATTTTTCCGGCTTGAACAGTTTCGGGAGATCGAAGGACCCCCAATGACACGCTGGACGCTTCAGGTCATACCCGCACGGCAGCCCCCGACGAAATATTTGCCCATCGTCCTCAAGCATTTTGGGCGAAAGGATTCGTACATCAGAGATGACTCTGCCTTTGCCGACTTTTTCTGTGTCATCTCTTTCTTTCGCCCGACATCCGCTCGTGACCGTGCGGTACAGGATAAAAGGTATGTACACATACCCTAGCCGACGATTTTGATTACTCAAGTTCACCTTAGCCCATATATGCTGGCCCTTACTACTTTGCTCTTTCAAACGTTGACTCAGAATCTCACATCCAATGCTTCGTGGATTCAGATATCGTAACAGACTTGTCGCCAGGGTACTTCTCTTTGCGGGGCATATGCCACGCGCCGTGTATGCGCCCAGTGGAGACCCCTCATGTAGAAAGGGCTGTGTATGACTTCTGCGTTGCGCCAAGGGTCTCTGAACAAGAGAGGCTGTGGGCGATTCGACTCATCAGACTCGACTACTTGACGTTTGGGCGGGGCGCCCGATGATCCCTGACACGCACAATGTCGCATGGGTGTATAGAAGTCTTGAAAAGCTGGGCAGTTCAAGGACACGACACCCCGAGTTCGTCGGCGACCTATTGCAGGCTCTCTATCTTTCCCAGCCAGTCCAGACCAGGCCAAGCCCGGATGCACTTGATGCGCTCCTCTGGGCGCTGACCCTCCCACCTGATGAATCTGGTCTTACCTTTGGGGAGTGGGAAAACCTCGTGGGAGACCATGGTTCTGGGAGGTTGAAATACTTCGCTGCGAGTGTGCTATGCTTCGCCGAAAATTGGTTCCATGATATCCTGTTAGGGCCACGGCTCGCACACGAGGCTGTCTGGACCAATCTGGGGCAGTCGATGCATCCGCATTTTATAATCCTGGGCAATAAACTATCAACGATACCACAATGGCGAAATATCATCTCGCAGAATCTGGAAAGTTGGCTTGCGCAATACCCCTTGCTCAGTACTGGCGATGCGAATGCCAGCGATGAGTTCTGCGCCGTTCTCTCCCGTATCTGGATGTAGACGAATCCGTGGCCCATCGCTTTGGGAAGGAAAAACCACTTGCGATGATGTTTATGGTCCTTGCAGCTGCATGGGACACGTGCGATTTTTCGCTCTTGTCGCATCGCCGGGTACTAAAGCTCTTGGAGTCCACTATTTCTACGGCCTTCTTTTCTCGGATCCTGCATTGGGCAGTTCAAACGCCGTCGCGGGCCTTTAGGGATGATGTCATGATCCGTCTTGGAGTAGCACTGGCTCAGGCGGGGAAACGCTGCCATTCGAACCAGCGTCCGATTATCCAAAGCGCTAAGCGGGGCCTGCAGGATGTGATAGACGGGACCGCCACGGTTCTGACTACGCTAGCACTAACAGTCAATGGCGAGCTGAGGAGTGTGGGCGACGGCCCCGTAGGCGCCAAATATTTGACGGAGCACCGAGATGAGTTTATGGCAGAGGTGTCGAGGCTGTGCAGGGCATTGGGAGAGGACGTAATCGTGGACGGTAGGCCCTGGCACACCCGAATACAACCCACCACGTAATTTATTTAAAATAACGGTCGTAGGCTGTAGGCCCCATTTACCTGGTGGAGAGAAATGAGCGTTGGATAATGCAGCGACTCGGGGGAAACATTTCATGTGAAATTGGACTTAGCATGAACTGGCTTTCACTGCCAGAAAAAAGAGTTCCACTGCAATTCATCAATCGTTACGACTCGGAGGAACTGGTTGAAGGTCTTGCCGATTAAGGCACCCACCCAAATGCAGAACCTGCTGGGAAAAGTCCATCGGCGGGTGTTTTAATGGGAAAAAAAGGAAAGAGCATCGCTCATGCCAGTAAGTACTTACGCCCAGTGAGAATCCCGTATTGGGAGATCTGTTGAAAGAGAGATAAATCAATTAAACAGATCCCCCGCCAAAAAATCGAGCATGGACAGATTTTTTTCTATCCAGATGTTTTCGCACCTTTTCATATCGTGAAATATCTTGAATCATATTTTCGGTCTGGTCGCGAATGGTCCGGGCAGAAATATTGTTTTCTGTTAGTATATTTAGAGCTCAAGGCAGTCACGGTGGTCAGGCAGACATCTGAAAGCTGATAACATGTGTATATGCACATCGGCGGGTTCCGAGATCTACGACTATGAACGTCTATTGAACGGAAGCGAAGAATCGGTCGGAGTCTTGCGGGTTCTACACCAAGGAGAACAGCCAGGAGTCCGAGATGCTTGAGCTTTGATGGATATGCTTGACGTTGCAGGCTCGGGTCTCGAATCCAATATCTTGTCCGCCACGCCGCACACTAAAAGAATATATTTTGCGGAGGTTGCTTGGTACTTCTTGAGAAGGGGGTAAGTTTTGAGGGTCAAAGCTTGGATTAATGGCTATCTTGGAACTTGAGCCTGAGGCAGCTTGGCACACAGAGGAAGGAAGAGACCAGAGACCTTGAAGCTGGAGGGAAAGATGGGGGTCAAAAGAAGAAGCAACGATCTCCGATCATTAGGTGCTCATAGATATAGCGCGCACAGACCTCTTCATGAATATTCCACATTCCGGACATTGGCGACAGATATGAACAGACCAGAGGCCTGCCTTTTTGATTGCGATCTTGTCCGCACAGATTTGAAACGATATGTATCGATATGTATCTCTCGCAAATATATCTCCCGTTCTGCACAGATCTCCCAATACGGGATTCTCACTGGGACTTACGGCTTAACGGCAGCCTGCTAAATAGGAGTTTGAATCTTCAGGTCGATCGCACGGAGTTGTGGATGTAAAAAAAATCTATTAGGGCGCCAGAATAATATAATACCTCCAATAGCGAGATACAATTCACCGGATATATGGATATTTCAAGTTTGGGTTCATAAATTCATCATTCCGAGTCGTTGCTCATTGGGAGATGTTAACTGCAAGTGTGGCGAATGCAGCTGGTTTGCCGTCCACGTAGCCTAAAAATATGATTTTGCAGGCATGTGTAGACTGGGCACGCACTGATGCAGGTCGAGGGCATTCCGATGCGCCGTCAAGTCTGGCCTGACCACCCAGGCGTCCCTTCCCCTTAGTCTGCCTACTCTGACGGGGCAGTAGGATTCTGGCTTCGTCTTGATGGATTCACCTGACTATGCGACAAGCATGACAGGCACCGGAGAAAATATCACAAGCCTTGTTATGTTGGGAACGAAAGATTTAGTGTGGAAGTTTGATTGAAACTTGAATTCCGACTTACGGTTTGTCTGCGCTCAAAAACGGTTCAGGATTAACTGTACCCTTCTTTTCTCGTTGCCGAATCCGACAAAAGCAGTGAGTCCACTTTTTTTCCCCAGTTTTGTCCCCCACACTTTACTCGAACTTTCTCGAGGCACGACAACTTTAGTAGCATTGGGCGTTCCCGAACACCTATTGATGGCCTTGAACGCCTATTTCCGCGCCGAAGGCCATTGCGCGGGTGTACACCTATTCTTGGCGCTGAACACCTATTTCTGCCACCGCCCGCTGCCAAAACCATCCGGAGTTGAGTGCACCGTCTCATCTCCATAAACTTGGAGGTTTTTTTATTAGCCGAAGTGCGGCAGCGGCGTGAGATGAGGCCCGATGTAAGTCCATTGGCATTGCATTGGGTTTCCCTTTTACAGTCAATGCGGCCAGATATAATTATACATTTACACTACATTATAGGCCTTCCTGAACCCGTACCTAAAACCGTTGAGGAGCTTGAGTTGCCCGCCATCGCACCGTTGCACGCACGGCGCGTACGTTGCACACAGTATTTGGGGTCTAAAATGAGCAAAGCGAAACTGCAAAATTATAAGACGCACCTGGTTTTAGAGCTTCCACCAAATAATGTTCATCGGCAGGCTCCCAGGGCCGCAAAAGTCTCGGGCGCTGATAATTCGCGTCCAGTGCGGGGACGACGAGCCGGACATTGAGGAAGTGATGGGAGAAAAAAGAACAATTCTCACGGTTTAAATGAGAACGCTGAAGTAACTCCGACGTACCAGTACCCCTGTGTGAATTGAGCTCTTCCTTCTGTTGGCGCTCCTCGTCGCCGGACAAGGGCCCGCGAGGACGACGAGCGGCCTCTCCATTGTGCAGTGTTGGGAGGAAGCAAAGAAGAACATTGCCGAAGCGCACACACCGGACTCACGCCGTCGTTGTTGACACACCTCACGGCATGCCAAGAATGTTTTAGCCATAGGCTTCCATTTGGTCAATAGGCGTTCGCGGAGGGAATAGGCATTCACGCAAGAAATAGGCACTCGCTGAATGCCTATGCTACTATACTTGTATGTACTCTACTTTCTCGTCGTTCGTCCACGGCTTGCAACAAATAGTTACACAGATTATTGCCCGCAAGATCGGTTCATTAGCAGGGCACAGGCGACGCAGGCAATATTCAAATGGACAAGATTTCGGCCAACGGCCACGCCCAAGGAGCCTAGACCTTTCGTGACCCCAACAGGACCCCCCGAATATCCGACAGATATCTGTGTCGATGTAAGAAATGCAAATACGGTAGAGTGAACGCGCGCACCGTATGAGAAGGAAGCGGAGTTGTGGGTCTTGGAGGAGCGGTATTAGATCAATCAAGTCGGAGCCCAGCTCGGCATTGAGCGCCTTCGCAACTGCGGCGCAGTTGCGGCAAAATGGACATCCACATGTCACTGGCTTTTTTGATTTTCTGCCTTTTGAGCCCGGAATCTCCTCCGTGAACTGGAGGAGGAAGTCGTCCTCCGCGACATGAGAAATCAACTCCTCCCAGAGGACCGCCCCGGAAGGGAGCTTGGCGGCCAAGCGTTTTGGCTCCGCCGGCATGGCCCACACGGTGCCTTCATTCTGGAGGTACCAGAGAAATCTGTGGAGCGTAGAGAGGATGAGTGGATAGATGGTAACTTAATCAATGAAAGGTGTACTCAATAAAGGCGCGGGTCTCTGCACAGTACCCTAATGGCGCAGTAGAAGGTGGTTCAGTCCATCACTGCGTTCAGGCCCCATGTAGACACAGGGTGCTCCTACCCGGGTAGACCATAGGGGTAGACGCACCCATTGGTCTACGTACGGCTACGCGTGTAGACGCCGGTTGGGCTACATGGGTCTATGTTGGTCTACACAGGTAGACCAACGTAGACCAACATAGCCACACGTAGACGTATGTAACGTACCATGGTAGTTCCCAGCTTCACCTATTTGGTGCCAATTTTGCGAATTTACGGCCTGTCATTGCGTGGGAGGTCTACGCGGGTAGACTCACGTAACCAACGTAGCCGAACTTGCGTCTACGTAGACCTACGTCATGTAGCCACGTGGTAGGCCAACCTAGGATCACCGTGGGCTACGCGGTGTACGGCTACCCGGGTAGACCAATGTAGACAAGGGGTAGACCAACGTAGACGCAGGTAGCCCAACGTAGGACCACCCTGTGTCTACATGGGGTCTGAACGCAGTGCATCCTTCAAGAATCGGGTATCTTGATTTGAGTTCTGCGTTGAGACGTCTCTGTTGGAGATTCAAGCCTGACCATGTTATCTGCCCATGTGGCTCACCATGCGGTTCGTTATCCGCCATGTGCATTTGTTATCTGTTGCTATGCATCCACATTGTTTCATTGATATGCTGATCTCTTTATTTGATATTCCTTATCTACTGTACTATTTCGCTCAATTCTCCCGGGATGTGACCCGTGACAGGAAATTCGAACTTTAGTTTTCTTAAATTGGCTGGGACGACCGCGACACAAGAAAGAGTTCGAAAATGTCGCCGAGACTAGCATGTTGGCATGGGACTCAAACACTGTTAGAAACACATAATTTTAAGCTAGGGTTGAACTAGCATTATCTATCCTCACAAGATCACGACTTAAGGAGCCGTAGATGACCCGGAAATGAGTCCAAGAGATCCAAACAAGCTCTGAAAGCAAATATGCAGCTCCGATTTAGCGCAGCCTGCACGGTCTTTTCACCCAAAAGGCATGGGGCAAAAAATTGATTTTTGAACCCATTTTCAACAATTTCGTGACTTCTTTTGCACATTCGAAAATGCTCTTGGTGACCCGTGACATGTACGAAAATTTTCTGAAATTTTGGGGCCCTTGACGCGTGACTTACAAATTGAGTGAAATAGTACAGTATTTGATATTTGCCTACATATAAAAGCTCGAGTACTTTCTGTAGTTTCCCCACTGGTTTGTAACCGGGCCTAACAGTCCTGAACTCTCTTTGCAATCACTCTTGTCTGGAAGTTCCTGCCGGAGCCAAATTCTACACAAACCAGTGCTAGCCTGCTGGTGGGCCTGCCCCCAATTCACCAGTAGTGTTGAGCCTGAGGTGCTCAGACCACCCAGAGACTATTGGAAGACATGTTCGATGTCAACCAATCCTCCACGACCCTTTCTTTGGTTTATCCTGTCGCGCGACTCCCGCCATTGGCTCGCCGCTGCAGACGACCTGTTCCTTTTTCCAAGTTGACGACTTTGGAAGACTTGCTGGCTTTCCTGCGCTTCACTGCCGCAGAAGACATGTCTATCCTGGGAGGTTCAATGCTTGTTGAACTCTCAGAGGCCCTTTATCCCGTTGCACTCGGACGAAACCCTTTGTTGATTATCCCGGTAAATTCGGATGAACCCCTACTGTTGATTATCCCGTTGAATTCGGATGAACACCCACTGTTGATTATCCTGCGAGAGCAGATGAAACCTGTTGATTATCCTGTGACGGCAGATGACACCCAAACCCACACCTTTTCCGACGATTATATCTGGGACTCCATTCCTCTTGATCTTCGATATCCTTGGCTCCAGTTAATCGGTTCGATGACCTGGACCTCGAGACTAAAGAGAACCGAGGGGGAAACAATGGAGAGGCGGACACTGTTGATGGTTGATGACGGTCAACCTATCCCATTTGCCCTGGAGAAGCAATGGAGATTCTCATTCCAACATGACGATGAACTTTCCCATTGGCCTTGGAGAAGCAATGGAGATTCTCATTCCAGTGATGATATTGTACACGCTGGTCTGCGACCCAGTGCTGTGCAAGACAACTTTTTTGTGGCAGAGTTTCAATTCTGAATGATTGTTCTTTCTTCCACATTCCGGGGGTGTATTCCTTTTTCCTCGTTGTTGCTGTTCATGCTTGCGGGGGTGTGTTGGAGATTCAAGCCTGACCATGTTATCTGCCCATGTGGCTCACCATGCGGTTCGTTATCCGCCATGTGCATTTGTTATCTGTTGCTATGCATCCACATTGTTTCATTGATATGCTGATCTCTTTATTTGATATTCCTTATCTATTTGATATTTGCCTACATATAAAAGCTCGAGTACTTTCTGTAGTTTCCCCACTGGTTTGTAACCGGGCCTAACAGTCCTGAACTCTCTTTGCAATCACTCTTGTCTGGAAGTTCCTGCCGGAGCCAAATTCTACAGTCTCTGATGCTCAGCCTTTGCGTCGCCGCGTCCAGGAAGGCTGTACCCGATCTCATAAAGCCGAGGTAAATGTGGGATGAACGCCACAGACACCATTGCTGGTTTGCTTGTTTTGAACGCCGACGAGAGGATATTGGCCACCATACCACCCCCGACGAGTTTCAGAGCATGCTGTGACAGCAAGGACCAGCGGTATTGGGTGTCGTCTAGCGCAGAACCTCTAGCACCGAGGAAGGAAGGCGGGAGGATGCCGGGGTCTTTTTTGTATGACTTTTCAATAGATTGCTGAAACAGCGCTGGGAAATATGTTGGCGACGCATGCAGGTAACCACGACCAAACATCGCACCAAGGCCGTGGAAGCTGCTCTAGACAGTCTCGTCCTTGAATTTGAATACTTTTAATGCTCAGGTTCCGGTTTCATTCTTGTGCTCCTCCGAATCCAGAAGGACCTGTTGTGTCTCACTGGGAGCATGATTGATTTAATGTGCTATGGAAAGCTGGAGGAAACTCACAAGCTCGCCTTAACCTTGGGCCAAAGCTCCCGAACGCCAGGTTCAAACACCGCCAATTTGTCCAGCCACTTAATTACCTGATATATATTCTTGGGCAGCGGATATACAGAGATTGTGTGGTTCCTACCATTCTTTGGAACTCGGGGGTCTCGAGTCCGACTGCGGGTGCCGTTTGGCGGACATCAGGAAAAAACCTCCTTTCCTAATTTAGGACTAATTTAGTTCCTCGCCCAAACTTTAGGATAAATGAGCGTGAAAGTGGGTAAGAGAAACTAATCTGTCGAAGCGAAAGGTAATTACGGATAATGTAAGAGCCGGGGATCTCGGAAACGCAGATCTAGCAGCCGTTCAGGTATGTCTAGTGCTCTTGGTAGCATGTTCGTCTTTTCGGACAAACCAGCTTGACAGTTACAGTGACTCAGTACAGCCTCCCAGTTCCGTCTTCGAAGAAGAAGTACTCAGCTGTATTGTTCTGAAATAAGAATATCTGTTTGTGAAATTGTTGAGTTTCCTTTCAGACCTTTAGGTTTTCGACTCTTGCCGCCAACCGCCGCACCAGAGGAGTCACATCAAGGAGGAATCCGCCTCGGAAATCTTCTCAGCCAAGGCCCAAGGACCTAGTAGGTAAGGAAGTATTACACATACCTTCCCACCCAGGTTGTGGAAATAGCTGGCACCCAAAGTCATTCAATATTCAGCATAAGCGAGGAATCGGGGTAGACGAAACCGGGACCATACATACATTGGCTTCCCAGACACATTCATCCAAATCCGACACATAGCATTGAATGTGTCTGTTTTGATGGGATTGATTTGGCGGCCGTCATTCGGCGGAATCTGTGCCAAATGTTGCCGGCTAGGGTTCTGGTTCGAGTTAGCGGTTCGGGTTAGAGGTTAGGGTGGTTAGGGTTTTGGTTAGAGGTTCGGGTTAGAGGTTTTGGTTAGAGTTTGGTTAGTGTCAGGGTCAGGGAATATCATAAATGTGTTGGCGAAAGGACTTGTGTGTGAATTTCGGAGATTGATGGGCGATCAATCCGCTCAACGCCGGCCCAACTCAAATCTGACACATTCGACAATGTGCCTGGTTTGTGAATGTATGTATGGTCCTGGTTTGGTATATACCCGCGAGGAATCGGAGGATGAGAAACTTGAGAAAAACGCGCTAAGTCCAAAGTCCGTCGGATCAAAAGCTCACGTGCCCGCGAAAGTTGGTTCGTTTTGATCCTGTCACAACACCATCAAACAACTCTCTTCCTTTTCCCCCATCTCCCACTCAGCGAATGCGCCTCCTAACTGCTCAAAACGACCTTTTTCTCCTCGAATTATTATCAAGATGGCCCCAAGGCTCACCGGAAGCCTCAATCTGGTCCACGCTGTCTGCGCAGGGCGAACCATGCCGAGGTAGATGAGCGGCAAAGAGTGCTTGAGGTGCTTGAGGTGCTTGAGGTGTGTGTCCTGTGCACTTGGGTTCTCTTTCTATACACTGACTGACCTGCTCCCTCCACCATCCAACCTGCTCACTCCTCCGTATCCCATCCTCCTAGATCTCCCCGCCTAGTGATTGACTTGGGTTTCTATTCATCAAGTCAAGTCGTCCGCGATTCACTTCACCTCGTCCGGCTGTTAATGACCCCTTCAACTTCAAATCACTGCAAACCCCATGTTACTCTGCTTCCCTAACTCAAGTTATCGCAAGTTTCTCGGCCGTGCTTCCTTCTTTGCTGTCGGTACCGCAAGATTTCTATCTAGTCCTGCCAAATCATTTCGCGTCAAGTTTATCAATGCCACTGCACTCATCTTGCCAGATTCAAGCTACTATCCAGTAACCCTTTGCACTCTTTCTCCTCAAACGGCCGCATTCAAGACCCAAACCGCTCGGACTGTCATGATCTTTGGCAAGAGTGCAAGTTATGTCCCGCATACGTTGCCCCTGCAGCACTGCATGAGTTATAGCCGATTGCATTTGCACGAAGTACTTCACAGCCTTTCAATGTAAGTTATGTGCTTCGCATTCCGTGTTCCTCGCTGATTATGCTTCTCGTCAGACTGGTAGTCGTATCAATTCCAAAGTGCTTCCATTGTATCGTAGTTATACTGACTATATACTTACAACTGTACTCTGCATATTGTCAATACACATGGTTTTACTGCAAGTTGAATGGTTCTGGGCCAATATCAATCAACAAACGAGCAATATCAGCAGCACAAACCTCGGCAAGCCGAGGAAAACCCTCACTAAATTAGCTGTCTTGGTGGTAAGTTAGCCCTAATTTATCGGCAAGCTTACTAGAAAGCTAAGAGAACTAATCGAACTTAAAAAGCTAAATTAGTGCGAATTTGGCCTAATCTGACCTCTTTAGCAAAGGAGGTGTTTCCGGATGGAGTGCACGGAGGCCTTGGACAAACAGTGACATGGTGGCAGGGGCAAAAGAGTAAAGAAGCATTCTGGTTGCCCCATCATCAATGTGAGAAGTTGCGACCGTGTGCATTTGGTGTGCCTCGTTGTGTAGCACGAGCGGAATTTTGGCCAATTCGACGTAATAAACGGCTTGATATTGCGCCACGAGGTTTTTGCGGTGATACTCTGTGGCCATGTTTGCAGCCTTCAATAAGCATTGCCGACGCGCGAAAACTTGCGAAAACGGTGTCGGGTAACACTTTCCAACTGCCGTTACATCCCAAACTAAATAACGCAATGATTTTCGAAACGATTCCTGATACTATTGATGATGATCAGTTGGGAGCGTGATTGGCGAGACTGTCACGTCTGTCACTCCTACCTCCCACCATGCTTGCTCTGCGCCACACGCCCCTCCGTCCTCGAATTTTTGCCGTTCGCCAGTCTCTTTGGTGCATAGTCTGTCTGCCGTTACTTTCCTCACATCTGACATTTAGCGCAGGATCGACATCCGCTCTCTGTCTACTGTGTCGCAGAGCACGCCATCGATCCAGCCTGCGGATAAGCCTGAGGTAGGTGTCAGCGACAGCCCTAGGTCGGCCTGACGGGATGTCGATATGGAAATAACCCGGCCGGGACCTTTGTACGAATAACCCGGCTAGAACCCGGGGTGAACGCCGAGGAGGGGATATAGTCGGATAGCCACAATAAGGGGCAACGTCCGGCGTATGTCCGCTCGAGGTGGAGCCCGAAAAGACCCGAAGGCGGTATAGTACGCGCCCAGATAACCCGCACGTAGGGTTACCGATGAGAGGATGAACGATAGTATACTGAGAGTCTTTGCCCAGTGGTGAGAAGACGCTTCGTTGTTGCCAGGCCAAAGTATAGCTGGTATTAGACGAGGTAGAATCTAGAGTACAGGAAGATTCTACCTAGTATATATACTACTCTGCTAGTTAGGTATCCAAGGTTTCATCTGAAAATACCAATCGGCGTTGATGGGACAACGTATGGCACACAGGAGTGCGATCGAATATATCTCCACGGTGTATTGGCTTTTAGGGTTTGACACATGTCGGGTGTCCGATCGTCGATCCTTGAAATATCCCGGTCGGTTGTCAACTCTGTCATGAGTTACCGTCGTTTCAGGGATTATTCCGGGTCAGTCGCCGGGTGGATCCAGGAGTATTCCGGGATGTTCCTTTGGAGTTCGGTTGTCGTATCGAAAATGGGGTAGTAGGAAAGGAAATGAATGGGTTGTGAAAACCACGATTCATGACAGTAGGCTTCCGATGGAAAACAATGATACACACTTGACCTCTCTTTAAAGAAGAGAACTCGCCGCAAAAGGGAGCGTTTCGCTGAGCCTTACCGTACCAACCTCGACATCGACCCCTTTTCGTGCGACTGGGACAGCTGGGACGACTACAACTTTCTTGAAGTCCATCCGGAGTGGCACGACCTCACCATGATGGAATTCTTTGTCAAGCGCGTTGCGAAAGTTCCCGGCACCATCCGCCCGCTCACCTTCGTGCCTGGCGTCCCCGATCCCTGTGTCGCGTTCGAGGCCGCCGGGAAATACTATTATCTGAATACCATGTTAGACTATTTGGATCGGTTCGGAGGAGGTTTCAAATCCCACGATGCCTTCCTCACCGCCTTCACGCGGAACCCTCCTATCGAGGGCGCACACCACCAATTTCCTAGAGATACTAAGCAGCTTTATGGGGCTGTCTGGAAGGAGCAGGACAGGCGGGCGGCCAAGACTGCCAAGGCCGCGAAGACCTTGGATTCGGCTTGAGTTCGTACATTTTTCATCTTTGTTCCCAGCCTGCGTTTGACAATTTGCTGTTATGCTCGTATGTGTCTTTACTTAGCCTTTGATGAATATTCTGTTTCCCCCCCTCACAATCTTGAGTTGCTTCATCTTGCTCCTTGTGAGCTATGCGTTGTTCTTTTCCTCATGCATCTCTTCCACGCAACCCGATTCACTGCCCCGCTTACTGACTATCCCGCCCTGCAACGCAACGCAACACACCCCATTTCACTAACAAGGTCTACTAACTTTTTGCGAATTCCAAGAATGTGGGATAGACTCCCTTCCGGGTCCAGAAAAAATCGACAGTGAGAGATTCCGGGTATGTGGATTCGCTGTGGTATAATTCACATGCACTTTCTTACTTTCCGGGTTCGATTGCGGTTTATGGGAACTACAGAGATTCTCGATCCCCCGACCACCCTGGTTGCGGGGTACTTTCAATTCTGTCTAAGCGGAAAATAATACGAATTAACAGTTTCGGCCAAACATTCCCGAGCTTTTCACATAGAAATCAAGACTGCTGATTATCGCGGTCGATGATACTCTTCGCGCAGCTGTATGTCGATGCTGCACTCACGACTTCGAAATAAATCCAACTGCAGTTCATTAACCACCGCAAGAAACTGATTGACGGTATGTACAAGGGGTCTATTTAGACCCGCGGCTCCGTTTGTCAACTTTGGCCCTTGTTCGGCCACACCAAAAAATAGTAAGTACTTAGATGCTGTGCGGCAATCATCGACTGATGCTGATGCATGATGGTATCGACTCTTCATCAGCAAAACCCTGGGTCTGCTACGTAGTACTACGTAGTTGCTGTAGTTGGTGTAGTACTGTAGAAAGGGTACCTCCTATGTAGTTCTACGTAGTTCGGGGGGGCTTCTACGTAGTTCTACGTAGTTCAGGTTCTGAAGTTCACAAAAGTCTTACTTGGTGACCACGCTAACACTGCTATCTTATGTTTTCAAGTTCAAATTTGCTGTTGAATAACGGTATTCAACTAATGTCTTATTGTATTGTATCAAATCTATTTTAAATTGTAATTAATTAACATGTTTCCTGAGAGGATCGAACACGCGACCTCGGGAGTCCAGCCAAAAGACAGAGTTTCGCGCACCAACCAACTGAGCTAAGAGTCCCTACAACCCCAGGGGAATGATTCTGATACATAGGAACCTCGCCTGTCCCAGGTGAGGTTACTCTTCTCTCCGCCCTCACCCGTCGCCCATTCATGGTGTCTATCTGGGTGTGAATAATTCTCTATCCACTCTGAAAGACTTTTCACCTTGAAAAAAAAATCCAGGGTAGGTGAAATACTTGTAGATGCTAAAAATAGACCAAAACCAAAGTTGTAGAGGCTTAAAGAGAGCTACAAAAGTTGTCTATACCACTTTTCGCCAAACGGCTTAGTTGAAGCGCAAAAACACAAATACTTTCCCACACGCGACACTTTTTAAGGCTAGAACAACTCAAAACCAGATTTTCTGCAACTTGCCAAACAACCAGACCTTCATAAGTCCGTTGAAGGAGTTGACAGTCGGCCGCTGATCAGAAATCCATCTGCACCATAGAATACCCCCAAAACTACATAGAACTACGTAGAACCTCCTAAACTACATAGAACTATGTAGAGGTCCCCCTCAACTATGTAGAACTACATAGTTCAGCCAAAACTACAGCCAACTACAGCCAACTACAACAACTACAACCAACTACACCAAAAAAAACAGGTTTTGCTGATGTTTCTTTTCTTCCACCATGCACGCGCACCATTCGGAACTCAGCAGATGCGCGCCGATCCCGCCGATGTATCTGTCACTTTCTCTCACCTACGCCCTTAAATCGATCCTACAGTAACCCTCGCAACTGCTCGCCGTGAATCTCCTCAAGGGAAAGTAGCGCTGCAAGAGATGGCCTCCAAGTAGTCTGGCCAAAGTCCCAGGAATCATGAAGCTCGATTTCATTGATACGATTTTAGGATATCTCCGTGCGGCCACTGCTCCACACCTCCAGTCCCATTCCACGCAGGTGGCAACAAGGATGCCGAATTCGTGCTCTCTCGGTGCTCGCCTCGCCTTTTGGTAAGATGCTACCTTTATTGACAAGCACCGATACCAATCCAGAACGACCCATGTTGAATTCATAGCGGGATTTTAAGTGGTGCTCGTGTTATACGACGCTCGTGTGTCCACCGCCCAGAGCGATCGCCGTTCCTTTACCAACTCGTGGGAGCCCCTCGCGGACGTCAGTTGCACCATCCTTAGAGCGTGGCGAAGAGCAAGTTCGCAGACGTGCCACGCGAAAAACTGATGGTCTGTATTGGCTTCAGAACGGTACTGAGGCGTACGGCGTCAAAGTGATCGAGCCCGGCGCTTTTTTCGCACCCGCATTTTTTTCCGCGTGAGGTGGTGGCGGATGGTGGATGGAGTTTGCAGGAGTTTGCAGTGAGGACGCAGCAAGCTGGGACGGTGCTCATCCAGAGTCTCAGCCCGAGGCTCATTAGGGTCTTTCAAGGGTCTCTTGTCCGTTCTCCTACTCGCCTTCCTACTTGCGTGCGCTCGTAAGAAACAAAGTAGAGGCATTATATAAAAGCAGGAGCGTCCAGCCCTTCGGGCGAAATGGAAAGTATGAGACGAACGGGAAGCTGCCAGTGAGTGTTGCTTTTTTGCGTTTGGATAAGTGCATTCCTGGCACGTTGGAATCGACTCACTGGATCATTGATAAAACGAAGGTACTCCACTTGATCATCGAATTTCAACGACAATTGATCAGAGAGAACGCGACAGGAGCAAGGAAATTCAACGGTTTCGGATTTCCCTCCAGCGCCAACAAATAAATCATCGTCATGTATGTGATGTATAATTGGCTGAATTGGACTCATGGCAGAAGATACAACGAGGGAGCTATTCTCAGGGACCTGAGAACGTTTTAATACTTTGAAAGGAATTGGGCCAGGCACGACAGCGGCGCGAAATGGTTAGTGCCCCTGGGCTTTTGCTTCCGGGATTCTTCCGTCTATGAAAGGGTCGCCAAGGAATTTTCTTGCTTCGTAAGAAATACAAAGTTACACAGCAATGTCTACGACGTCGGCGTTACGAGTTGATTAAGATTATCAAGTGTTCTCCATAATAATTAATATGTCCTTCTGTAATTAGTAGACGTCCGATGCTCAGAGAGTCCGTGAGTCCGTCGAAAGCAAAAACGATAGGTAGGTCATAATCGTGAGGCCATGATAGGTAGGGAACTGCACAGAATAACGATGTCGAGTCAGCGACGTGAGAATCGATAGGAACCCATGACGCACCTCTGCCCAATTTTTTACGGGTGCATGGCGCGGCGAGGGCCGTGTCGTCTGACATGAAGAGCGGCGGCGTTTGGCTGCGCCGGGAGCGGGAAGGCGGGGAAGGTCAATGACCATGTCCACGGACGGAAAAGGTTCATCGCGACCCGGGAGTCGGTGTCGTCATTCGTGGAGGTGGCGTGGCGAGCGTGAGAGGAGCGCGAGTAAGGTGAGTAGGGAGAAGAAAAGCGCATCCTGAATGAATCTATAGGTTTCGAACAGTATCAGCAACATTGTTGAGTTCCTGGGAGGAAACTACGCACATGTTATGGAGAGAAAAGTTTGAGGTTGGTGGGGAAAGATAAGAAAACAGAGCGAGCTCCGCAGGAGCCTTTTGTAGCGACGGAAGTTTCACTCCGCTCACAGCCTCCGGTCCGCTCTATCTCCGTGCCGACT
This sequence comes from Mycena alexandri, assembly GCA_029233265.1. Classification (NCBI taxonomy): domain Eukaryota; kingdom Fungi; phylum Basidiomycota; class Agaricomycetes; order Agaricales; family Mycenaceae; genus Mycena; species Mycena alexandri. Next base: position 27,677 of record JARJCM010000550.1, on the reverse strand, counting down.
CGGAGATGCCGGCATCCAGGGGAAACACCGCGTCACACTAATGCCTGCCAAAGCCGCCAGCTGCCACAGGCTGCCACCTTCCTCTCATCCACAGATTCGAAAATACAATGTGAACTCACATCGCATCTCGGCCCGCGCACAACTTTCTTCGTTACCCCTTGTTTCATTCTTTGCGGACTGTAAACGCGGTTTTCTCCACAGGAGCACTGTACTTCAACTGTACTTCGTATCCGATGATATTCTTTGGATATTCTTACTGTATTGGCACCACCACCAATTCAAATCTCCTATCTCGTCACTTGAAGCTGGAGTGGGAGTGAGTTTACTACCTCCTTGTCTAACATTATCTCTGCTTCCGCTAGTGCGGTGCGACGGGCGGATTCACTTAATGCACTGCATATAGGGGTGTGATGCATCCGCTCTCCATTGCGCACAGGGATGAAGTGAGACATGTCGAACCAAGCGCTCAAAACTGCTTAACTGTTCGTCTACTGCCCCAAAAAGTGCTGATACACGGAGGACTAGATCCATTGGTAACTGTGGGCCACTCCGCCCGACTGCAACATTCCCAATGGTACACCACTGCGCCTGCAATTCGCAGACCGAGCGATCGATCCCCTTCTAATTATTTTCTCCTCGCAAGTCTTATCTCTCCTGAGGATGTCTTGCCTCCTTGGCCTATATAAGGGCCCCACAACCTCCTGAACTGGCAAACGTTCATTCTCTCATCTCCCATGGTCTGCTCTTCATCGACTAGTATCTCCACCCGCATTCGTGACATGCCTCCCGGTGTCGCCTTTATCGCTTCTATTCTTCCGGCCCTCTTTGGCGCCACCTATTTTCACCGTCGGCCTTCTCATCTTTCTTCAAGAGTTCCACTCGGTGTCGGTCCCTACCTGGGCCGCGATTATCCTCAGTATCCTCAGCATCCCCGGCGCCCTGACCTTGCAAATCCAATACCGCGATTACACTCATCGCCGCGACGCAGCAGCTCTCGGGGCCGTGCTCCCCCCTGAATTGGACTCTGGCTTCGGGGGCATCAGCACGGTACTACGTAGTGTTCGGGACGTCGCCGTTGGATTCCCCGGACAGTTGTTGAGCCAGCGCTGCGATGAGATTGGCTCCAACACTTGCGGTATCCGCGTCGGGTGGAAGAATCGGGTGCGCCTTCTTCATCTTTTCCTCATGACGAATCTAACCCTCGTGTGCAGGTATTCACTTGCGAACCGCAATACATCAAGTCGATGCTTTCGACACAGTTCTCCTCTTTCGAAAAGGGCAAGCCCTTCCGGACATATTCAACCCTCTGCTCGGCACTGGTGTTTTCGCTGCGGATGGTGCGTTTGTTTCATTCTTTTCTTTTCTGTCCAATTGATTTCATTGGTCACAGGATCGATGTGGAAGTTCCACCGCGACATGACCAGGCCCTTTTTCGAGAAGCAACGCATCAGCGACTTCGACGTTTTCGACAAACACGTCGAGGATGCTATCAACCAGATGAAGACTCGTCTGAGCGAGGGACATCCTTTGGATTTCCAAGTGTGTTTTATTCTCAGTACCGCTATCCTCAGTAACTGACACATTCTTCCAGGAACTCATCGGTCGTGTCACGCTCGACTCCGCCTCCGACTTCCTTTTCGGACACGACTTCCAGTCGCTCGCCACCCCCCTCTCATACCCCTTCTACATCACCTCGCCCTCCGCAGACGCCGCTAAAGCCGCCTCGGACGCACCTAAATCCTTCGCCCCCCGCCTTCCTCGAGGCGCAGGACATCACCGCTCTGCGCGTGCGATACACCTCCTTCTGGCCGCTCGCGGAGTTTTGGCATGACAAGATCAAGGAGCCGATGCGCACCGTCGAGCAGTTCCTCGACCCTATTCTCGAGGGTGTCATCGCCAAGCGCCGCGAAGCCAGGTCGACACCTCCCTCACCTATCACGTCTACGAGCCCTGGTATCAAGAGCTCGACTGAACCGGAGACACTGCTCGAGCATCTTATCGAGTATACGGATGGTGCGTTGTCCTTCCTTCCCTTTAATGACCTTTTTGACTGAATTGCAGTGGCTGCAGATGTGAAGGTTCTGCGTGACGAGCTCCTCAACATATCTGTTGCTGGACGCGACACTGTCACATGCCTTACGACTTTCACGGTGTATATGCTCGCCGAGCATCCTGAGGTTTTGTCCAAGCTGCGGCAAGAGATCTTCGAGCACGTTGGCGAGAAGGGGCGGCCAAGTGCAGAGGACATCAAGGGCATGAAGTATCTCCGTGCGGTGCTGAATGGTACGTTCGTTTCCTTCCTTCCAAGGCACTGAATTCTAAGGCATTCTTCTTCTCAGAGGTCTTGCGTTTATATCCTCCTGTACCTCTCAACATCCGCACCAGCATCAAGGGCGTTGTCTGGCCCGCAGTTAGGGCCGGGGAGAAGCCGATTACATCCCCCCTGGCACCATGATCCCTTACGGTCCCATCGTCATGCACCGCCGCAAGGATCTTTGGGGACCCGATGCACTCGAATTCGATCCCGAGCGCTTCATCGACGCGCGGCTGCACAAGTATCGTACGTCCTTCCTTTCTGTTTACTTCAACACGCCCGCTGAATTCTCGTTATTCTCAGTTGTGCCGAACCCCTTCATCTTCCTCCCCTTCAACGGCGGCCCCCGGATATGTCTCGGCCAGCAGGTTAGTCTTCATCATATTTCCCCTCATGTCTGTCTGACATCGTTTCCTCCCTTAGTTCGCGTACCAAGAGGCATCCTTCATCCTCATCCGCTTGCTGCAGGCCTTCTCCAAAATTTCGCTCGCTCCGAACGCGCAGCCCCCGGATTCCCGCGTCCCTGACGACTGGAAGACCGACGATCCCTCCGGCTGGAAGCGCCGCGAGAAGATCCGGCCCAAGAGCAGTCTGGCTATGTTCGTCATGGGCGGGCTTTGGGTTACGATGGAGGAGTGAGTAATGCCCTCGAGCGCGAGGGAGTAGATGTGAATAGATCGCGAACGACATCGGCATTCCCTGTCTCTACGCACACCACATATAGACGCACATGCTTCATTTCAGGCATTTCTATCATTCTTGCATGTATAATTGTACAATGGTCGCAATATAGAACGTGGAACAAATCAAGACACCGTGGAACAAAGGAAGTTACTGTGTTACTCGGCGGGACCATTATTATTGTGTATTACCCAGCTTATTCGGAGGAAGCTCAGGCAACTTTAACCAGCTCCCAGGCGAAAACTACTGGCACAGATATTCTTCACAACGATTACACATAACATACAGAGCAAACGCGCTCAGGACAGATTCGGCGTCTACTCTGCTTTCTTGACCAACTGATCCACAATCTCCACTGCGCGCTTAAACTTGGCTTTGTCCTCCTCGGTGGCTTTGACGGTGCTATTCCCTCCGCCGCAGCCTTGTGGCCCACCATTGTACCACTCGAGGTCATCGCTTCCCCACGCGATGCTTGTATCCAGGCCATAGATGTCCTCGCTCCCCTTCGGGTCCTCCATCGGAATGGTCTTGAGGATCCCGTGTAGCTCGTCGACGAGGGCAGTGGTGCTATCGTCGTGGTTCAAGGACTTTGGACCCGCTTCTTGGAGGGAAGGCGTCCCAGACTCGCGAACGGCAGCCGTTATCGCAAGCTTCGTCTGGTTAAGCGGCTGCGTAACGGTATAGATCGCATTGGGCGTGGGTGGCGCAAAACCGCCGGTAATGCCTGAAGAAATAGCGATTAGATGCTTCCTCTGAATCTGGAACAAAATGCGAACCGTGCTGCAGTCGGAGGAAGTATTCGGCGGGGGGCATGGTGGTAGAGGGCAAGCGTCGATAACGATCGGATCTACGCAATCCGCTTGATGTTGACGTTGTCAAGGGATGTCCGGCCCGGTGGACGGATTTGGATACTGCTTTGATTCTGCTTTCGGCGTGTACCGAAGATGAACATCAGTGAGGACAAATAATTTCTGTTTATTTCTGTGGAGGGCCGCTATCTGCCTTCTTGGTTTCCCTCACCCTGCACGTTTTTGTGTACTGTGAGCCGAATTACAATGGGGCCAAGTTGAACCGTGGGAAAGCTAGCTCCCAGCTGGTCTCATCGGTAGGTAGGTCGATGGATTTCCCGAGACTGCGGTAGAAGATACACACAAGACTACTGAACAAGGTTGGGGCTGTATTTCACCTGTTACACAGCGCTAACCGTCTGGCATGACTCGGAACTCCAGATCCTCAACTTGGTCAGCGTTCTCGTGGCTCTCTGATTATTCCTTCTCCAACTTACTGTTGGCATGGTTATTGATGCGCCCTTGGGCATTACACCCCCAGTGAATCTCACCGGAGTGATTTGTGTCATGGTGGTTGAAGACCAGGTCTGGCCCTGCACCACTCGAAGAAGTGGAGCGATTGACTAGGAGAAATCGCTTTTTAGTATGCTGCTACCGTCGTTTCACGATTACCCACCTGCGTTTGGCCAGCAGGGGCAATGCAAGATTTTGGACGGAGCTATTGATGTCATAGCTGACGAGGAAGATGCGGCCATTGATAGAATAACTGGCCACTGATTCGACGAGCACGGTGGTCAGAGTGACATATGTAGGCGCACTGGCGCCCGTGACTTTCTGTAATCGATATAGTTGTTTATTCTGATTTCGTACCACCAAAAAAAAATAAAAAATAAAATAAATAAATGAAGGAGAGCACTTTAACGCGTGAGCCGTGGCCGAGGCCGTCCCATAAGTAATAGCTCACCCATAGAGGACAAGAAAGCAAGCGCAGGAACGGCAAGGACATGGTAGCTGCAACCCCAGATTGTCCAGATCGTCCAGAATCTGTATACCTGGGAAAGCAGTGTTCAGTCAGCAGAAACAATATTAATGATTGACATAAAGCGTCTTGAAACCAACTGTTGACGATGAGACCGAATTGCAAACTATCAAGCGGTCCAGCTTGTACTCTGGCCACCAAGAATGCCTTCGGTCCTCGCGGATAATTTATGTCGTCGATAAATGTCTTCTGGGTGAACAAAATATTGGTCCCGTTGCCGATGTTGCCGAGGACGTTTTAGTCAGTGTGGGCAGTGCTCGGCTGAACACGAAATACAGAGAATGAGAGGCTGGGCAGATAAGCAAGTATGCACCGCTCAGTCCAAATCGTAGATGATATCTGGATCGTGGCTGGGAAGGTTAAATTTCGAGTCTTGACAAGTGAACCAAAAGTGAACGCCTTGAGTTAAGTAGTTCTCACGGCGCTGAAGCCTTTCAACTCGTCAGCACTCAATCAACTAACTAGGAGGGATCAGACTTTGTCTCTTGACAGACGCTCTATAAAAACGCGCCCGTGGGTACCCAATTGAACTCGTACCTCGTGGTTGTAGAGATCAGACTGGGAAAAAAAACCCAGAAGTTCATCGAAGAGGTGAATTTTAAGTCGGACTGGCAACGGAGTGCGTTGCTGCTTGGTTGCTTGCGCCGTGCGCGAGGAGGGTGTGGCGGACGCCAAGCAGTGATACCCAGAAATCGGCCGATAATGCCAATGCGGTAATTATTCGATCGCCACCTACTGGTGACTGGCAAGTGGCGGAGATCAAATGTCCGTTTGTGCATGTTTGTGCTGTCCGCCAAGCGGCTGATTTCGATGGCAAATCCACCTTTCTTGTCCACCACACCCGCGCAAGCCCTCGTAAACCCAATCTGAATTCAAAATATTGTTTTCTATATACATAAAAGGGCTTCTATAGTATTTGGACAAATTTAAACCACTAAACAGCTCTTCAAATAGTAGTTACCCTGTCGAGCTAGTTTTCCTGGCCCCGAATCCATTCGAGGAAATGGCGTGTTTCGGATACCAGGCTGTTCCTTGATGTTCTGACAGTGGTTATAAGCAAGCATTTGAGCTATTGTGGCATAGAATGCGCCGTGAAGACGTGTTCAATGATCAAATGTGCATTTCTTTGGTCCATCATAGCACAATGAATACTTGGTCTTTTGCTATGGAAAAAATATGAGCAGATTCGTGTTGAGAATCCTCAGGAAATGTCCCGCGTACATTTCCGATTTTTCGCTCCTGCATTTTGTGCTTCCAGAAATCGGGAGAAACAAATTCAACTGAGCGGTAAATAAAAATCTGGCCGGGACATTCCCTGTAGAATAATAAAACAAGACTATCTTGCACCGAGAGTTTGGTGTAAATGTGGATTGGTGAGGTGGTAGGATGGACCAAAGGAATTTGCCACCATTTTGGTGATGGCGTGGCTTATGTAACCGGCATCAGACCCACTGCGATTGCCAGTCACCACACCTACGTCATCGTAATTTTTGAACCGTTAAAAGGCTCCAAACTGCAGCCTCATTCCACATTAACCACCATGTCGCCTGCAACTACCCCAAGAACCTCCTCAGAACTGCCCCAATACCCTCCTCCTGCACACACATCACCCAGGGCGCCCATTCACCGAACAGCCTACCCCCGCACCAACGATGAGCACCTCTCGCAAAATAAGCGTGGAGAGGGAAAGCGGCGAGGTTAAGAGGGGGCTGTAGCCTTGTCCAGGTCAGTCTCTAACTGCTATGCGTATGGGATTCATGTTTATATCCGGTTCTAGATGGCGGCTGTTGTTTTATCATTCCGTGCTGTTGTTGAATGTACGACGAGTCGGACAGTAATCCTTTGTATAACTATAATATCGAACGCCAGACAAGAGCATCGCTTCGACACCAATTTCTATTTTTGCACAAACCCTTGCCGACGTTTCGATCTCAATCATTACACGTACTTCCTCCTACCATCATCTAATGGGAGATCTAATGGACCTCCAAGCTGCTCTCCATGAACCTAAGCTTCCGCCTGAGCTTGAACGCTTGGTTGTTGAAACTGCCGCTGTGTCGCACTTGCGCGGTATCTCAAGCCTCATGTTGGTCGCGTGGCGGGTGAAAGACTGGTATGTATAGCTGCCATTTATCCAGAGAAAACCGCTAAGAGCGCGGATTCACAGGCTTGAGCCCGTCCTCTATCGTGTTGTGGTCCTCTCATCCTTCCACTTTGATAAATTAGGCCGTTTTCCGGTGTTGCCCGTGAACAGTCTCATCGAGAACCAGGGTTCTTTCAACATGCCGTTCGACATCTTTTCATCGTGGCCGCGTTCCAAATGAACGGAAATGAAATCGCAACCATCCTGCGAGCATGCAGCGGTGTCGTAACCCTCTTCGCGCACTTCGGGCGTGGCGAAACACCAATCCTCCCTTCGCTCGATACTAGCGTTTACACCGCCTCACGACCACCATGAGCTCACTCTTTGGTGGACATGCCATCGACTTCACCCGCCCACTCTTTCGCAACGTCAGTCACAAGTCAGTCACCCCGAATTATTTGATGATGAAGATATCGTCATAGTCCCTGTCTCACCCTCATCGCATTCAATTATGCGGTTGAGCCTGAGCTTCACTCCCACGACTGCTATGCATAGGTTTTCTCGGGTTGCTCAAGATTGAGGATCGCCCTCCCCTTTTGGCTGATCCCCGCTTCGTTCATATTAAGCAAGACACGAGTTACCGCCTGGACTGGGTGCGGGCGCTGAGGGAGGACGCGATTATTGGGCAGTTGCGGACGAGTTCATCGCCGCGAGACAGGCGGGCAAGCCTCAAGGTCGACCGTGAGTGTCTTTTTACCGTTGCCCGCTGTTTTAGTTGAATGCGGTCGGACTTCGACTCTAGAGAGGGCCCGTGGGAAGAAGAAGCGGCGGGGGTGCCATAGGTGCACATTTCGAGAAGTGCGGCTCTTGCAATTCAGTTGGCGGGCCCAAAATTTAAATGCTGTGCGTAGTCTTGGCTTTGACCTTCAGTATACATTTCCTCTTTCTTGCAATTCAGTGTTCATTTCCAATTCTCTTCCAGGAAAAATGATATCTCGAACTCCGGATCCGTACTTTGGGCATTTTGGTGTCATCTTGGCACCGGCTGACGGTGTGCGCTGTCGCGTGGGCGGTATTTCCGGGCGCTGTTGATGTTAAAGCGCCCGGCGCCGTGTGAGCATCGGGTGACATTTCTTGCTTCAAAACCTCCGCCGGTCAACGACTCGGATTCGCGAATATTCCTACGCTTTAGCCAGCGCGAGCCCTTCGTGCCTTTACACTAGTGTGACCGCCCACTTTCAAGTGATTAGTCGTCCGCCGAAGGTTGATCATATTTCTCCGATCGCCTTTTCTTGTAAATTCACGCGCGACTTCTTTCTTTCTTAGAAGGATCGGTATGTTCTTGCGGTCTGGACCTCCTTGCGAAAATATAATATTCTCATCATATCGTGCCCATCGCCATTTTTAGGGCAAACCTCCAGCGGCGTCCCCTCGGCAGGCAGCTGTCCGGCCGACCTTCAGGTGTGATGCAGTGGAGTGCGGTGACAGACGTCTACAGTAACGGTCGAAAATAGCCAACGGAGAAAATAGCCCAACGGAGAAAATAGCCGGAGAGAAAATAGTTACGGAGTGGCCACGCCCTGGTGTTCACCCGCAGACGCCGCACTCTCCTCCGTCGCCTGGGGGCCGAGTTGCCACCTCAGTTTCGATACTCATTCGTGACCCAGCGAGCACCATCTTTACAACAAGCCGTCCCCTCGGCAAGTCCTGAAATTTCCTCTCGCCTAAATATATGCCCCGGATGTATTTCAGGTTCGCGAACCTATTTTTCGTTGGCCACACCTTGTCTGCTAAACGGATCACCTGTCGATCAGGAATGCGATCTTATAATAAGAGGCCCGCAGCAGAGCGATGTTAAGCTCATTTCCTCTCCTTCTTCTGTTCACGATGTTTAAGCGCCAACGCTCTTTTCTTTCTCCGCTGTCGACCCTTTTTCTTCGCCTTCGGTTCTTCTGCGGTTCAATTCGCTATGCAACGCCCCTCACCCGAGGCAAGCTCTAACGGAAAGAGCAATCTCATTAACTCGAACAATCAACGCGTGAGTTGCGCCTTCTTGCAATTTTTTTTCCAGCCGATTAACCCATACCCTCAGTACAGCACGAATATCACTATAGCTGGTCAAGGTTCGGATTTTCTGACTCGACAGCCACTCAACCTAATTCAGCCCCCTCAAAGTGGTTAATGTACTTATTGACACTGGCAGTACAGACTTGTGGTAGGCGCCAGTTTCCCTCGAATATGGAATGACATCGACTTACGGCTTCTAGGGTTGCCCCCCGGCAGGCCTACCATCCTTCAACGACACCGGACTTAGCACTACAATCCGCTACGGCACGGGGGCCAACTTTGTCACGGGCGATATTGGTGTTAACCAATTCGAGCTCGACTCACAGTTCACGATCCCGTCCCAAGGTACGTGGCCACGTTGGGCCTTGAAGGATGATCAATGAATATTCGCCTGATTACAACATTACTCCAGCCTTCCTGTTTGCCACATCGGTCCGGGTTTTCTCTTTTGTGTGCGGCGACATCTACTCACTCAGCCGTTGAAGTCTGCCGGGGAAGAGTTTGATTTCAGCGCGGGTCATTTTGGCATCTGGGGACTCGGTTTCAACAACCCCTGGCTCTTCCCAGATCAACGACGCGGTACAACATGTGCACGGGACTACGGACACCTCAGGCCAATCTGTCCTCGCCAACATCTTCGCACAGAATGCGTCTATTTCGGACTTCATTGGAATTTCCCTCTCCCGGACGGGAGATCAAGAGGGAACGGCGGATGCTTCATTGACTATTTCTGAGTACGACTCCGACTACGAAGCCGTCCAGAACTCGCCACAGATTCCGCAAACTCCGCCGAACACTCGCGCTTGGACAATCCTCCTCGACAGCCTTTCAGTTGGCGGAAAGAAGATCGACTGGCCCACAACTATGCCCACTGTGGCGCCGGCCGGGAAGAATGTAGTTCTTCTTGATACCGGGTAATTATTCCAACCAAACACCTGCTGATATTTCTCACTCTATTTCTTCCAGGACAACGAACATTTTAATGCCGGTATGGAGTCATTTATGTCTGTTAGGGGGAACTTCCGCGCTGACCACTCTAAATCCCAGGAAGCACAAATTACCGTGCGCCTCTCATTCGCATTGAAACCGCCCGCACTTACCCGGCGACTTTTTAAAGGCAATCTACTCATCCATTCCTGGGGCTGTCCTTGCGCCAAATTCTCAGAATATCCCTCTTGTGAGCATCCATGCAAATCTAAACTGACAACCTCTAAATGCCGCGCAGGTGCAATTCAGTACCACTGCGGACGTATGGGTGGTTCCGTGTACGGCCCAGGTTGATATCGTGGCAAGTTTCGGGTAAGTTTGGTCCCTTTGTCGATGTTCGCCATCTGAACATCGTTTTCAGTGGTCAGGTATCTAGGATACATAAAGCGGAGCAGTTAAATAATCGAATTTAACCTCATTCGCAGGACTTTCCGATACACCCTTTGGACGTGAGGTATGGTGCAGCGGTCTTGGAGTAGACCCCGTATTCACCTATAACGTTAATTCACAGCGACATGCAAGTATTGTCCTCACCGGATGGCTCCCAGAACTATACCGTTTGCACGGGTGCGTTTACCGACATTGGTACCATCGGTCAGAACGAAACGGACGCCCTCTTCGGAGACTCCTTCCTTCGAAATGTTTACACAGTGTGCGTTTTTCGTAGAATTCCTCGTAACGCTTCTAAAGCCATTTCTCCAGATTTGACTTCGGTACCGGTGGAAGTACGCAGGGACCACCCTTCGTCCAGATGCTATCGAATACTGATGCAACCGCGTCTGCCGCCGACCTCATCAATGTGCGGAGGCAAAACATGCTTAGCATGCCTCCTGAGATTGCGCCGATTGATTTGGTCAAGGTCTTCAACGGGACCGAGGCCGCGGGCGTCGCCTCTCCTGTGCCAATTCCCCGGGCCACGGCTGCGTCCGGCGCAACCCTCTCAGGGCGTGGTTCGACTCTGCCCCCAAGTACTGCTACCCTTTCTGGTGGCAAAACCGCCAACAGGGGGAGTGCCATAAGCAACACTGGCAACGGAAACTCGGGTTTTTCTTCGAGGCCTTCCCTCATACTTTGTACCGCAGCTGTGCTCATTACCTTCAGTTCGCTCTTTTGACCTTTCTAATATCCGTAGCTCTTTCGTAGCTAGTGGACATTTTTACGGAGTCGGTTCCCGCAAGTTTCTTGTATCTAATCATAGTATGTCATAATACGCGTAGAACGCCTTAAATTTTACTGAACATCGGAATGTCGAGCCCCTCCCGTAGGCGACGAGTTTACCGAAGACAAACAAGAAGTAATTTAAGAATGTTTACATGACGCTTCCTTCCTCCTCCCACCATGATTGGTAGAGGCCGGCAAGCGGCGGGGCAAAAATAGAACAGGAGAATGGCTCGGGTCCTGCGCCCGACCTTGTTCCTCGGTCGGCGCGATCCCCTCGCGCGAAGGTTGAAAAAAGTAAAGAAAAAGTATTCTGGTTAATTTCTCGGGTACTGTACTATTTCATTCAATTCTCATTGGCTGTGACGTGTGACCCAAAAATTCGAACTTTGAAGTTCGTATATTGGCCCGGCAGACCGTGACATCAAGGAAAGTTCGTATATTTGGCGCGGCCTGCTGGGCCGAAAGATATTCCAGTTAGTAGGAAAGTGGGTGAATTCTGGTGCTTCGAGGCTGAATTCAACCCAAATTCACTCAATTCAACTAGTGAAGAGTGAAACTACAATTTGGGAGGTTTTTCGAAGCAAAAAACGGCTGGGGAGCGAAAATTTCATTTTGCGGGCCGTTTTCACCCACATTGTGACTTGTTTTGCATATTCATATATGGCCTCGGTGACCCGTGACATGTACGAAAAAATTCGTATATTTTGGCCGCCGTGACGCGTGACATACGAATTGAATAAAATAGTACAGTACTTGTCGGCCCGAGCCAATGAGCCTATATTACGAGGACAAAACATAAGTTTTTCTCGTCTTTATATTCATTCCTCAACCCATAAAATGTGTGACAAGGGGGAACATTGCGAGCCTGATTAGATTTTTACTTACCAGCTGTCAACGGAATGTAACCTAACTCCGGGGATCTTACTCTTTTCTTACATTGGTTACTTTGCCGTGCTCGGCCAACATATTGTCACATCTGTCACCATCTGCTGTGTTCACTGCCCTGCACTGCCTGGAATTTGACTCAAGCCGGACTAGGGCGGACTGCGCTTTTCTCGCACGCCGCAGTACGACCACTAGATTTGGGAAATTTCTGGAAGAAGCGCTCTTCGACCGGAATAAATCCCTTGTCTCCGAGCATTTCCCTGCCGTCAAGGCAAAATTCCTGGTGTCACGCCAAATTTCGACTCTATTCCAAACGATTTGCGGTAGCCTGTGGAAGTCTACCCTAAGAGGGGGATACACCCATGCAACTCCGCATATGAATCAAAATTTCTCGCACAATTCGGTCGCTGTCTTGAACATTCAGCATCGAAGCAGGAATTACTGGAGTCATTTCCGTCTTTCCGGAACTTGCTGTCTTCACGTTCATGACAAGCAGGCTTCGTACTGACACCCGCATACAGATCGATCATCGAAACTCAAGATTACTGTTGACTGGTTCTAGGATTCACTCAAGTATAAATCAGGAAGACCATAATCCTGATTCCGATTGCCGGAATGTGTTAAATCCACTCACCATTCTACTCCAGCAACCTCCGGTCGTACTCCGGAATATCGGAGACCTCTCGTCGAGGCCAGTGAGTAGCTGGAGTTGGCTCATTCAACATTCAGAGAATCCTTTGATTCATCAGCACATTGGTGTTCAAGTTCCAATTGCAGTTCCCACAAGGTCTTGGCAGAATTCCCTCCATGAATCGCCAATCGACCTAATCCACATGCCACGCACTCCCTACTTCTATTCTTGGCATACTTCCCTCCACTTAACCGACATTGGGATTGTAATCCAGTTCGATCTCTGAACTCCGGATACCGTTATCGGGACCGGAACTCTGGAAGGTCGTCTTGGAAAACCACTTCCGAGGTCAACATCTTCAAAACCTTCACCTTACATCCATTCATAACTCTTCTCCTTCTATTCCGGGATCACTACACTCATTCATGGTCACATATGGGCATTCCGGTAGTGTCCGGAATACCGGAGTATTCACCGGAAGTCCTTTACTCTGGTTGGTCTTGTTCGGACCTCACTCCTCGTCACTCTGGTTCGTTTCAAATGAATCATTGTGTATTTACATTTTTTATAGCCCAACGGGCTCCAAGAAAATCAGCAAAAAATACAAGTACAAAATATTTACATTCAATCGCTGTCGCTCAGCACAATGATCTCCGTGATCCTTTTCACCACATCACTTTCACCTTCCCACCGGGGGCAAAGATCCAGGCACATGGTTTTCATGTGCCCTTAAATGCACATTCAACGCACATGCTCCGCACATGGATGTGACATGGCTCAAAGGTCAACAATCATCCTTCACCAGACAAAGAATACACAAAGGAGGGACAAAGTACAGGGCCGGGCACAGCCCGGTGCGGGAATCCTGGACTGCCTTGGCCCTGCTCTTTGTCTGTCCTTTATCTGTCCTTTATCAATCCTTTGTTCAGTAAAGAACCATTCTTGAACCGTGATAATTGTCACACTCATCTGCGGTGAATGTGCGAAGGATGTGCCTTTAAGGCACAAGACAACCATCTGCCTCGATCTTTGCCCCCGGTGTTCTTCTCCTGCCCCTCGCTTCCGCCTAACCTCCAATCGCTCGACGCGAAATTGCCGGGATGGGCCTGGAACCGGAACTGGTTGTTCTTGTTGCTCGACCTTTACCTCAGTCGTCGAGCCCCCACTCCCACTTGCTCCGCCTCCGTTTCCCGATGCCTCTAGCATCCCCCGGTACGTTGACATCCATCGCGGAGTCGAGGATGTTTCTGAGATCCGACGGGATCTCATCCTCGATAGCGTTGTCGACACCGCCAACCATCTCCCGTTCCTCCGTCGTCCATCTTCCCTTGTTCCTCCGTCGATTCCACTCCGGCAGTCGCTGGAGTATCCAGAATGACCGGCTCAACTGGTTCCACCTTCGGGAGAACCTCGACGGCTGGTAGGCGGTGTGGGGCCTTCGTCTTCGTCGCCACTCTCGAGGAAGAAGGGGGGTCTCGGGGACCGGGATGCGGGAACCAGAGCTCTGGGCAGTCGCGAGTTGACCCAGAGTGGTGTGAATTCTCGACCCAAGCGCGGCGTCCCACGCTGGGCCTGAGAACCACCATCCCAATCGGCATCTTGGAGCTGCAGTGGCATCATCGCGTCCTCCGATACCGACGACTCCCGTGTTCGGCTCCGATTTCGGTTTCTAACACCGGACCGGACTCGATGGGTGACCCGAGATCCATGTCGACATCGTCGGTCAATGGGGTGGTTGTCGTTGGAAGGGGGCAATGGGGGATTGGACTCCTGCGGTTGAGGAACCAGCGGGACCGAAGTCAAACTCCGGTTCCAGAGTCAGCAAAACTTTGCGGTACGCGTTCAATGGAAGGTTCACCTGCTTCCGGTAATTCTCCAGCTCACTCTTGAGCTGGTCGACCTCGTCCCTGCATTTTCCCACTTCCATCTCCGCACTCTCCTCCGCATCCCTGGGCCTCACCCATGAATCTCTTCGCCTTTTCAAAGCCCTCCTGGAGTCTCCCTCCTGCTCTCTTCGTCTGCTCCACGACGAGGTCGCGATTGAGGGACTCCACCTCCTCCTCCAAACCCTTGATCTGCTCCTCCAATCCTTCCACGTAATTGTAGAGCTGGCAGACCACGTCATCGAGGGGTTGGTTGGAGGTGGAGGGGAGTTGGGGCGCGTGAGGGGTAGTCCGGGGTTTCTTGGCCGGACGGGACTTGGTACCGGAGTACCATCTGGACTCCGGGCCGGTGAAACCTTCGCCCCGGAATTGCCGATTTGAAAAATGGCTTCCAGTCTCCGTCGCTAGAATTGGCGACGGAGTGGCGGCGCTTGGTTCCCCGCTGCAAACGTGAGCTTCCGGAACGATTGGAACGCCCGGTGTCACCGGAAGCTCGGTGAGAGGGGCCGGCTTGACGAGAAACGGATCTCTTTGTTGATCCTGGTGGTGGGCGGGTTGAACGAGCATTTCGTTCTCTTGCGGCGGCAAAGACGCGCACCTCTTCTTGCGGGTTTCGCGCAACCGGAGACACACGTGTCTTTTAACTGGTAATTGCCACATACCTAAAAATTCAAAACTTTCAGCAACAGAAAATAAAAATAAAACAAAAAAAATAAGAGGTGTACGTTCGTCACCCTCGAAACGAACGTAGTCGGGGGTTGGGCCACTCGACCTCCGTGTCGTTGGCCTCCATCCTGTCGTCGGGGTCGGACTCCGCACTCCGGTCGTCACCGGAATCCGGGGCTTGCCCTCGTCTCCTCCTCCTCCCTCATCCTCATCCCTCTCTGACTCTCCCTCGTCCTCATCGTCTGCGTCTTCCTCAGGACCCGCAGCACCACCGGGAGCGACCTTGGAGTCGCCCGGGCTGCGCCACGGGACCCGGAGTTTCCCGGCGGGGTCTGGTGAGCGTCTTCAACCAAGTGAAGACACTGACGTGGGGACCAAGCACGTCGACCTCTTCTCGTACAACGAGAAGACGTCGAGCAAGCTCGTCCGCCTCCAATCTCAACTCCGGCTTGGGCTCCCGCACCAGAGCTCTGAGCTGACCGCTGCAGCTCAGACCTCCGCTCATTGAGCCGGTGTTGCTCCATTGCAGCCTCCTGCACCTCGTCGTCTTGGATTGGCGCGCTGTCACCTTTCCTTTCCCTTTCCTCCTCCGACATTGTCACCATCGTTTTGTCCCGCTCCCTGCCCCAGTACCATCTCCTGCACTCCCTCCCACTGGTTGGGAGATTCAAAATTTTCACCTCAATTTACGGTGAAAAATATCGTTTGTTTTTCAGAGATTTTTCACCGAGAAAAGAGGTGAAAATTTTAAAAACTTTTTCACCACTATTTCAAGTGGAATTCAAGGTGAAAAACTTGAAACAAAATTCATAATGTTTTACACCAACTATTCACCCAAAATTCAGCGGGATTTTACGCATTTTTTCACTGAGAAAAGAGGTGAAAGATTTAAAACTTTTTTCACCACTATTTCAAGTGGAATTCAAGGTGAACAACTTGAAACAAAATTCATGAGCTTACACCTCAAAATTAACCTCTATTACCACCCCGGAAATTTATGGCGGTCGGAGTGCACCTTTAATCAAATGGGGTACAAACAATCAATTTCAGTGTAGATTTTTGCACATAAGTGCAAATTTTCGGAAAGAGGTTTTTTTCTTTTCATACACACAGAAATTTTCTCGACTTGACACTCTGTTTTTTGGAGAGGTGTGCAAACTGTTACACAAAGGAACTTTTTCTCTGGTGCCGTAAGATGGCTGTGCCAAACGGATCAAAGCCTTCATTCATCCGGCGGTCCTCCTGCTGTGAACATGTATGTTCTGCAGGGAGGCATGGATCCGGTCATCATCGGTTCAGTAGAAAGAAGCAGTGTGCTGTGCCTCATTGGGATTCACCCTCCCCAGGAGACGTGGGTGGCTCACTTGAACACCTTCAACTGCCTCCGATCAAGCCCACCGCAATCGGAACAGCGCCACCCATCAAGCCGAGGACAAGCCGAGTTTGTTTTTATCCCACCAAGGATAATATTTTTATGGTACCCCGAAAAAAATCACTCTGAGAAGAAAAAAAGCACACAGTAGATTCAATATTTAAGTAGGCCGTGAAAAAAAAAAATTACTCGTTTGAAATTTCACACTCTTAAGTCCCAAAAATCAGTGTGAAAAACACAAAGTTTACCCCTGTTTTATTAAAGGGGCACTCCGACCGCCATAGAAATTGGGTGGAAAATGTAAAACATTTTTCACACAATGTTCAGCGGAAAAAGTGCTGAAAAATTTGTGAAAAAAGCGATAAAGAAATGCGGTGAAAAATTTATGAAAAATTTGAAACTGAGGTTGGTGCAAAATGTAATGAAATATACATGTTCTTTTTCAGCCCATTTACACCAAGAATACAACTGAAAAAGTTAAAACATTTTTCAGAAATTTTTCACTTGGAACTGAGGTGAAAAACTTGAAATATTTGAATTCAAGTTTTTCAGTGAAAATGTGAATTTTTGAATTTTGAATTTTCCAGCTCAAAATTCACCAGTTTTTCAGGTGAAAATATTGGTGAAAAACTTGAAACCTAGTCGTCTGAAAATGTCATTCCCTTTTCTCTTCTCCAGTTATCCTTTGAGTGCGTGACAGGGTTTGAGAGGTGGTGCATGTAACTAAAGCATTGAGCTAGAAGCACATGCATGTTGGTGGTCAGCGGCCGTATGTTTCTTTTTATGACATATACCTCTCCTAGTAGCTGCAGCTCCTTCTTGCGGAGGCAAATAGAAAGGGTTTTAAACTGTTTCAAAAGTATAACATATTAAGGAGACAAACTTGGAGAGGATTTTCTACCGTGGGTCAGATATCGCAAGAAGGGGCATTGATAGATTCCTGGGGAGCATGGCAATGCGGGTGCCATGTTGGCAGAAAAATCGGTGCGGAACTGCCTCTCACGTAGGCAAAATAATCTCCTCATGCTGGGAGCACAAGCTAATATGGACAGGTTTAGTTTGGCCCGCGGATTTTCTACCGTGTGTCAGATATTGCAAAGAGGGGGCCCTGATGGGTCCCTGGGGAGCATAACAATGTGGGTGGTATGTTGGCAGAAAAAATCGGTGCAGAATTGCAGCTCACACGGGCAAACCAAACCAAAGTGCTGGACTTTTGGGTGTCTGGCCCGCGGATATTCCACTGCGGGTCAGATATTGCAAAGAGGGGCCATGATGGGTCCCTGGGGTGCATAGCAATGCGTGTGCCATCTTGGGAGAAAAATCAGTCCGGAACTGCCTCTCACGCGGGCAAAAAAAATCTCATGCTGGGAGAACTCCGGACACTTGGCCACGCTCCAAACATGACTGACTTGCCGGTTAGCTTGTTCTCCCAGCATGAGGAGATTATTTTGCCCATGTGAGAGGCAGTTCCGCACCGATTTTTCTGCCAGCATACGACCCGCATTGCCATGCTCCTCAGGGATCCATCAGTGCCCCTCTTTGCAATATCTGACCCGCAGTGGAATATCCGCGGGCCAGACACCCAAAAGTCAGCACTTTGGTTTGGTTTGCCCGTGTGAGCTGCAATTCTGCACCGATTTTTCTGCCAACATACCACCCACATTGTTATGCTCCCCAGGGACCCATCAGGGCCCCTCTTTGCAATATCTGACACACGGTAGAAAAATCCGCGGGCCAAACTAAACCTGTCCATATTAGCTTGTGCTCCCAGCATGAGGAGATTATTTTGCCTACGTGAGAGGCAGTTCCGCACCGATTTTTCTGCCAACATGGCACCCGCATTGCCATGCTCCCCAGGAATCTATCAATGCCCCTTCTTGCGATATCTGACCCACGGTAGAAAATCCTCTCCAAGTTTGTCTCCTTAATATGTTATACTTTTGAAACAGTTTAAAACCCTTTCTATTTGCCTCCGCAAGAAGGAGCTGCAGCTACTAGGAGAGGTATATGTCATAAAAAGAAACATACGGCCGCTGACCACCAACATGCATGTGCTTCTAGCTCAATGCTTTAGTTACATGCACCACCTCTCAAACCCTGTCACGCACTCAAAGGATAACTGGAGAAGAGAAAAGGGAATGACATTTTCAGACGACTAGGTTTCAAGTTTTTCACCAATATTTTCACCTGAAAAACTGGTGAATTTTGAGCTGGAAAATTCAAAATTCAAAAATTCACATTTTTCACTGAAAAACTTGAATTCAAATATTTCAAGTTTTTCACCTCAGTTCCAAGTGAAAAATTTCTGAAAAATGTTTTAACTTTTTCAGTTGTATTCTTGGTGTAAATGGGCTGAAAAAGAACATGTATATTTCATTACATTTTGCACCAACCTCAGTTTCAAATTTTTCATAAATTTTTCACCGCATTTCTTTATCGCTTTTTTCACAAATTTTTCAGCACTTTTTCCGCTGAACATTGTTGTGAAAAATGTTTTACATTTTCCACCCCAATTTCCGGGTGGTAATAGAGGTTAATTTTGAGGTGTAAAGCTCATGAATTTTGTTTCAAGTTTTTCACCTTGAATTCCACTTGAAATAGTGGTGAAAAAAGTTTTAAATCTTTCACCTCTTTTCTCAATGAAAAATGCGTAAAAATCCCGCTGAATTCCGGGTGAATAGGTGGTGCAAAACATTATGAATTTTGTTTCAAGTTTTCCACTATGAATTCCACTTGAAATTGTGGTGAAAAAGTTTTAAATTTTTCACCTCTTTTCTCGGTGAAAAATCTCTGAAAAACAAATGACTTTTTATCACCGTAAATTGAGATGAAATTTTTGAATCTCCCAACCAGTGTCCTGCTCTGTTCGTGTTGCTGGTAGTCACGGACATGTTATTGTTGCTGCGGTTGGGTTCCGGGTGGTGGTAGCAAGCAAAAGAGTTGTTGACGTGTCAACTTATGGCACCGAAAACGTGACTCGGCGCACGGGCCGGGCATGTGATCACCTTGGACTTTTCCGTCCTCAACAAAAATTTTCAAAACCTTCATCAAAAAAAAATCGTTGACGAATTTCCCCCCAACTTTCAAATCATTCGGCCTTGGTTATCAAACCTTACTGGTATCCCTTTGGACTTTTCCTGCTAATAGTTTTCGACTCCGGTTGGAATGTTTGGCATGGAAGCCAAACCCAAGAGGGGGATACTGTTATATCCATGCAACCACACCCCTGGACCATGGTCTTTGTCACCCAAGACCACTCCGGTTCTGTACGGGCACTCCGGTGCACACCGGAAACCCGGAGCCAACCGGAATCCTGGTAATTAGTATTGGAATGACTTCTCGCGGTCAGTCGTGGCTGGTATCAAGGGGTAACGACCTCTCCACATGTTCCCTCTTGCCTTCCATCGCCTCATGTTTCATTTCCCAAGATCAATACTGATACAGGTCGAACTTCTCTTACCGCTTATGGACTTCCTATTCTTTCAACCATATGCTCGTCCACATGTTTCTCCCTTATCTCCTTTACACTAAATTAGGTTCCAACACTATTTAATCAGCTAGCATACTCCCTGTTCTTCAGTAGTTTAATAAATGTTGCTTCCCCCCCCTCCGGAGTGGTATCGGTCGCTCCTCTCTTCCCCCAGACCCTTCCTCTTCCTCTAGACGATACCTGGCAGTACACACTCACCCTGCGCCTCAGTGGTGTTGTGTCAAGCAGCTTCGCCGATCCCCTCTGTCGACTCCGGTTACTCCGGCCCACTTTCCAGCACCCCCGGTTATTCCGGAGTACCTTGTACGACTCCGGCCGACTGTTCCACTATCCCTTTTCCCCGTGGCTCGATACGTAACACAATGGCTGCAACCCCTGTCCTACTCGCTGATGGGCCCGGGACGACTCGTGCAGTATGTACTTCTCGGATCCTCTTTCTTGGTTTTCCTTATGACCCCGCACACAGCTCCACCTCCCCTCCAAACTCTCCTCTCTCGACCTGAGTGAGATTACTCGAGAGTAAACAGACAAAGATACTGCTTGAGATGAAATTCTGTCGGACAGAGAAACAACTACTACAAGAACAAACCGAACGGGTGGACGCTGACCGTGAGCTCACACATCAGCTTGCAAATTTGCATGGGGCGTCTTTGTCAACAGCTCTCTTATCCTTGAGGCCGCCGCAATACTTTCACCATCGCTGCCATCCTTGCTCTTACGCAGCGCGACCCAGCCACCCTCGAGCGCACCCTGGACTAAGTACCTTCTGAAACCTCAGAGGTATTTGTTGACTGCCTCCACCTCAGTTTGAGCCCGTCACCAAACTTTCCAATCTTCAACTCTTGCCTTTGGTGTCCCATCTCATTGCCCCTGCAAAACTGCAAGAGAGTATGACTCGCCAACCTTTCATGCTCTTGTCGTGGAGCTCTTGGCTTGCACTCAGCTAATATATTTGCAAATTGCAGACACGTCCGGGCCCTGTGGGTACTATTCTCTTGAAGCGGAACTCAACTACCTCGGAGGTATTCATCGACTTCCTCCGCCCCAGTTTGGGTCCGTTGCAAAGGTGTCCAACCTCCAGCTCTTGTCTTTGGCGTCGCATCTCATCGCCCCGCCAAATCGCAAGAGCCCGGCAAAGCCAAGTACGACTCGCAGGTGTTCCATACTCTTGTGATAGAGCTCGAGGCATACATGGACGACAGTGTAGTATCACTGCCACCCGCTCCTCAAGTTTCTTGCGACAAGCGTGGGCACATTGAGACTCCCGGGGATCTTCAGCTGACCCTGACTGGGTCCTCGATCTAGGGTTGTGGAAGATGGTGAGGGGTGGAAACAAGGGCCTAGAGGAGGCAGGATTGACCGCAGACAAGCTAAATATTGTTCTATATATACAACAAGGACACCATTTCCCAATCCATCTTTGTTTCAACAGATAGTTCATGCAGGACGTCCATTATCCCTGGAGACCAGATAATTCGTACAGGATGTTTCATATCCCTAGAGACCAGAGTTCAACTAGGGCTCCATTGAAAGGATGAAAAGCAAAGAACACCCCACCACGGCACGGAATTGATGAATGCAACAATATCATTAGCCTGGGCTGTTGAGGTAGCGATCCATTCCGAGAGCTTTGGGCGCACATTGGGTGCTTGTCGATAAGCTTCATTCAGTGCATCCTCCGCGGAGATTCGCATATTGATAAAAGTGATGGTGGCATACCGTACCACAGCGATTAACGCTGTGAGAGCAAGTAAAGTTGAGATAGAGTAGAAGGAAGTGGGGACAGCACCAATGATAAGGAAGCACTGTGAATTGTTGATCCTGACCCGCATGATTTTGATACTTGATAAGGTCAATAAGAGAGGCTATATAAGCAGGGCAACTGGCTCACATTTTCAGCAAATCTGAGCAAGGAACCAAGTAAGGGCCGCTAGACAATCACAGGTTGAAGGCTTGGAGGGCAAACAGTGGACGAGGAAGATGTGTATCAGACTTACAGACTGATGTCACAGAGCACATCACTGTTAGCACAGCGGTGCAGTGAAGACGGTGTCGGTTGGACTACACACCCTGATCATGCACACAGCATATCACAGTCAGCGGCAGTGCAATGGAGCGGGTGTCGGTTGGACTCACAGCCTGATCGTGCATGGCACATCACAGTCAGTGGCGGAGCAATGGAGCGGGTGTTGGGTTGGACTCACATTCTGATGGCACACGGCACATCACAGTCAGCGGCGGTGCAATGGAGCAGGTGTTGGGTCGGACTCACGTCCTGATTGCACACATTGTGTGTCACAGTCAGCAGCGGTGCAATGGAGCAGGTGTTGGGTTGGACTCACAGTCTGATGGCACAGGTCAGCGGCTGTGCAATGGAGAGGGTGTTGGGTCGGACTCACCAGCTGATGGCATATGGCACATCACAGTCAGCAGCCGTGCAATGGAGCGGGTGTTGGGTCGGACTCACATCCTGATGGCACACGGCGCATCACAGTCAGTGGTGGTGCAATGGAGCGGGTGTTGGGTTGGACTCACATTCTGATGGCACATTGCACATCACAGTCAGTGGCGGTGCAATGGAGCAGGTGTTGGGTCGGACTCACCAGCTGATGGCACACGGTGCATCACAGTCAGTGGCGGTGCAATAGAGTGGGTGTTGGGTCAGACTCACATCCTGATCACACATGGCGCATCATAGTCAGCAGCCGTGCAATGGAGTGGGTGTTGGGTCAGACTTACATACTGATGGAAAAACAATCAGCAGCGGTGCAATGGAGCGGGTGTTGGGTCAGACTTACATACTGATGGGACGCAGCACATCACAGTCAGTGGTGGTGCAATGGAGCAGGTGTTGGGTTGGACTCACGTTCTGATGGCACACGTCACATCACAGTCAGCAGCAGTGCAATAGAGTGGGTGTCAGGTTGGACTCACCAGCTGATGGCACAGGGCGCAACACGTCAGTAGCAGTGCAACAGAGCAGGTGTTGGGTTGGACTCACATTCTGATGCCACACGGCACATCATAGTCAGCAGCTGTGCAATGGAGCAGGTGCGGGATCGGACTCACCAGCTGATGGCACACAGTGCATCACATCAGTGGCAGGGCAACAGAGCAGGTGTTGGGTTGAACTCACATTCTGATGGCATATGGCACATCACAGTCAGTGGCAGTGCAATAGAGCAGGTGTTGGGCTGGACTCACAGCCTGATCGTGCACATCATGCATCACAGTCAGTGGCAGTGCAACGAGGAGGTGGGGGTCGGACTTACATTCTGATGGCACATGGTGCATCACAGTCAGTGGCGGTGCAATGGAGCGGGTGTTGGGTTGGACTCACATTCTGATGGCAAACAGCGGATCACAGTCAGTGGCAGTGCAACAGAGTGGGTGTTGGGTCAGACTCACATCCTAATTGCACATGGTGCATCACAGTCAGCGGCCGTGCAATGGAGCAGGTGACGGGTTGGACTCACGTCCTGATCACGCACATCACATCACAGTCAGTGGTGGTGCAATGGAGCAGGTGTTGGGTCAGACTTACATACTGATGGAAAAAAATCAGTGGTGGTGCAATGGAGCGGGTGTTGCGTCAGACTTACATACTGATGGCACACGGCGCATCACAGTCAGTGGTGGTGCAGTGGAGCAGGTGTTGAGTTGGACTCACATTCTGATGGCACACGGCACATCACAGTCAGCGGTGGTGCAATGGAGCGGGTGTCGAGTCAAACTCACCAGCTGATCACACACGGTGCATCACAGTCAGCAGTGGTGCAATGGAGCAGGTGTGGGGTCAGACTCACAGCCTGATCGCGCACACGGCAAGTCATAGTCAGCAGCTGTGCAATGGAGCAGGTGTTGGGTCAACTCACCAGCTGATAGCACACGGTGCATCACAGTCAGTGGCCGTGCAATGGAGTGCTGGGTGTTGGGTCGGACTCACATCCTGATCGCACACAGCGCATCAGTCAGCATTTGTGCAATGGAGCAGGTGTTGGGTTGGACTCACAGCCTGATCGTGCACATCATGCATCACAGTCAGTGGCAGTGCAACAGAGCAGGTGTGGGGTCAGACTCACAGCCTGATTGCACATATTGTGCATCACAGTCAGCGGCGGTGAAATGGAGCAGGTGGGTCGGACTCACATTCTGATCACGCACATTGTGTGTCTCAGTCAACAGCGGTGCAATGGAGCAGGTGTCGGGTCAGACTCACATTCTGATTGTGCACATTGTGTGTCACATTCAACAGCGGTGCAATAGAGCAGGTGTTGGGTCAGACTTACATACTGATGGCACATGGTGTATCACAGTCAGTGGTGGTGCAATGGAGCGGGTATTGGGTCAGACTCACATCCTGATTGCGCACATCGCAACACAGTCAGTGGCGGTGCAATGGAGTGGGTGTTCGGTCGGACTCACATGCTGATGTGTCACAGTCAGTGACAGTGCAATGGAGGGAGTGTTGGGTCACTCACATACTGATTGTGCACACGGCACATCACAGTTAGTGGCAGTGCAGTGAAAGTATCGGGTCAGACTCACCGACTGATTATGCACACCAAACTTTCTTATCAGTTCAAACATGCAACATCATCATGTTAACACTTGCCCATAACCACGGAAATGCTTTCAAGCATTCCTCAACTATATCCTCCACCTTCAGGATTTTGGATGGCCCCTGCACCAAGGCCTTGGTGACAGCCTTTTTGATTTTCTTCATAAATCCACCTACATGGGAAGAAAATGTCAACATAGTGAGATGTGTTACCTTGCAAAGGCCCCAAATTTCTGACCTTTCATCAATACTGGTGGTTCCTACATGTGATGTGTTCTGAACAGCTGCTGAGCATAGTTTTATGACACATACCCCATTGAACACTTTGAGACTTTTCTGTACTGCACGTTGAACAGATAGCTCGAGATTCTTCGTCTGTACTGCCAAAAGCATCAGAGTTACTGTGCCGCTATTCAGAGCCTCCACCGTAGTTTGGATAAGCTCATCACAATGTGCAGCAGGATCATTCATCCCTATTCCCAAAATCAGAAATCAGGTATAAAATGCTCATCAGCTGTGTGCTAACTGACCTTCCAGAAGCACAAATGGAGTTGTGTCCCCAATCTTATCCAAGCATTCTCTCTGGAAGATCTCCTCGCATCTCTGGTTGGTCAGCCTGTCCAAGTCATCACCCCCGCTCATCGTCCTCCAAGTCCATACGCATGTTTCGCCTAAATGCATCCCATTTTGAATACGGCGATCACAGGCACTGTGCAGACAATTAGAGCAGAGTGGATGGTTGGCCAATATACCATTCTTATCAATCTGAAGTGCGTGAAGTGGATCAACATTCAAGCCGGGACGATGATCGTCCATTGGTATGCAGTACCTGAAAATAACATAACCCCTAGTCTCGAGAAAAAGGGTGCTACATACCAGATGACATGCAGTTGTTCATAAAGTGTCTTCTTCTCGGCATGTTTACGAACAAAGTCTTGCAGAACTTCAGCTCCTTTGTGCTCCCGTTTTCCAGTCCACATGAATCATGGAATACATATCCATTGTGATTCGAGAACTCAAGTTCATCTGTGATGTTGTGCTCTCCACGCTAAAAAGAATACACATTAAATAAAGGCCATGAAGGTGCCACTACCACAGCGCACATCCGATGTGGGAATGAGTTGAATCTGCTGGCCCATTAGTACAATGTGCAATGGTGCATGTGAGGTCTTTGGCTTGACCTTTGTGCATTCACCATCCACCATTCTGTATGTCTCTGGACTCTCCGCCGTGTCGCACACTCGCTGCAGGATGGTGGTCTTCCCGGCATTCGCTCGCCCAGCGATGAGGACTCGAAACTTGACCTTCGGAAGGTGCCTGCGTGGACGTGGAGCGGTCTGGTCACTCATGGGGTGGGGTAGAAAGTGTGTGGGTGGGTGGGAGGAAAACGGTGATATCTGTTTGTTCGTAGTGACTGATGAGCATCATGCCCTAACGCAATCTCCGATGGCCGGAACAAATGGTGGGGTCGATAACGTAAAGGATCCACATGCTGTATATTGGTCCGTAGGCCGGCACGTTTGTAGCCGGTCAAATTCTTTGAAAGAAACGAGGCTAATTACAACCCTGTTAAGGTATACTCAGGGCGGCCTTTATTCCAGGGATTGTCTGGCTGCGATGCGACAAATTTTCCAAGCACGAAGCGGTGAGACTATCATGGATTGTTCTATCTGACAGTTGGAATGTCATGGAGACTCGGACACCACAACTGGTCTCAAGCCGAAAGGCGCAGCTGCTCTTCGCAGCTGGTCAATTCCTTTATCCGTGATCATGAAGGACGTTCATTGTTTATCAAACACTAGCCGTTTTTTTTGCGGCCGCCGCATTGATGTCGCTTTTTCTTTTAGACCCACTAAGGCACCGAAGTGTCGATGCCTTGACCCTGCGCGGAGGAAGGGGGGAGGCTTTTGCTTTTGAACTTGTGGTAGACGAACTTGAAAACATGATAGATCCGAACTTGAGTGTTCCAATGTCAGACGGAGAGAAGGCAAAAGGCAGAAAGAAGGCACCGAGCTGCTGGAGGTGTGGCAGATGAAGGACCTATGACAGCTTATACTTACCAGAAGGAACCTAGAGCGGGATCAAGGGAGTCAAAAAAAAAAAAAAAAGGTAACGAAATGTCAGACGCTATAGCGATACTTAGTGGACCTACAAAATGAAGAGAATGTGTAAGAAGCTCAATCGGGATTCACACAAATCCGGGCAGAATGGGGGACGTTAAATTCCGACCGTTAAAGTTGCAGTCGGCGCACCGGCGGTACCGGCGGGAAATCTTTGGCAGCCGCCCGACTGACTGTTAGAATCTCGAGTTCCCTAATCGCCGATTACCAAGAAAGAAAAGGGGAATACAGGCTCACAGCCCCAGACGGACGTATATCCGAGGTGGTGCACCGGAGAAAACCTGGGACGCGCACCCAGATCGTAGTCAGCGAATGAGATTGGATGAATGGCGAACTACAGACCAGCTCGGCGTCCCGTTGACAAGTTTTCCATAACTGGAAAGGATTCGAGGTGGGTTGCCTATAGGGATGGAAACCTGAAGATACGAAGCCCACTGCGATGAACCGGAAGGTGGCAGAGAGTCATAGAATCTCGACCGTACCAGTTCGCGTAAGTCAAGCCAGAACCACCAGAGAGATTCAACTTGGAAAATTAATTGGGAGACGTATTCTACTACTTCACCCAGAGTAGGCGCACTGCCGTCTCCGACTTAGGCGGGCTTCGTTTACTACTGCGGTCGGAGTCCTGCAAACTTATCGCAATACACGTACGATCCATCCTTAAATTGAGATGCTTTCAGGGCACCGAAGATCCCATGGACGCGCTTGAAGCTTGGTACCCACAACGATGATGACGGGCGGAAACAAGAGCCTGAGATCTGCGGTGGCTGTGACGCGTTCTTAGCCATCACCCTCCCTGCCAAACACCGCTATTCTTCCTCTCCTTACCACCATCCATGCCCCCGTCGCTGTCGCGAGCGAAGAATCCGAAGTCGACATCGAGGTGGAGGAGATGCAGCTTGAAAGCAGCGAGGCAGACGAGGAGGACGAGGAGGACAAGGAGGAGGAG
>JARJCM010000055.1:0-491768 GCA_029233265.1 Mycena alexandri | reverse complement strand
ACCGCTTACTGTATCGACTTCAGCAGTGTATGTCCAGCTGCTATGGTACTAGCCGCCTTCCTACACCCGCTAGCTCGCTCGTGCTCGTTCCTACTCTGCGCTAGCTCCGACCAAAGCTCCGTCTGTGCAGTCGTTGGTCCTCGTTCATAGAATCCTTGACACTCTGAGGTACTAGACCTGTATGTTTATCTCCTTAATGCGTGTATTCGCCTAGTGTAACGCTTGTAAACCGCGCCTAGCACTATAACTCGTACTACAGCCAGCAGCCGGAGCTCACTCTGACTCTCCTTTGTACCACCGAACAGAGTTCCCATTGCTAGTTTGTAGCCCTGAGAAGCTAGTAATGTACCTAATAGAAGCTAGCAGACTTCGTCATGCGCTAGCTCTAAAAAGCGCAAAATGTAGCTAGATGGCAGCACATTGCAAACGCGCCGTTTCACCGCGTCGGGCCCCAGGGTCACCGCAGGCGTTTGCGGAACCGCTGTGAGCTATCACTTTGTGATACGCTCAAGCGCGGCGGAAATCAGTAACGAAACGACTCACGGAGGAAATCACGATAAGCCTCAGAGACCACACGGCATGCTACGGCTGTCACGGAGGGTTTTCCCACGGTTGAAAACTGACCTGGCGGACGCTCTCTGCGCGGACGGAAAGGTAACACACTGCAACGGAACACACGCACTACGGAACACGACTACGGAACGCTCGCGGAAAAAAGGTAGCAAAATTGCCAACAAAGGCCCGACCTCGAATCGAACGAGGGACTCGCAATTACGCAATACTGTGAAGAGAAGTACTACAAATGCGCGCGTTACCAGTTACGCCACCGGGTCCTATACTGCAAATAGTCATGAAACAACAATCGACACCCACGGAATCACTCACGGTCGAATACTGGCGCACGCTCTCTCCGTGACGGAAAAATACACCTACGGAGCGTGGGAAAAAGCGGGAAAAAGCGAATAAAGGCCCGACCTCGAATCGAACGAGGGACTCGCAGATAGTGCAATATTGCGAGGAACCGACAATGCGCGCGTTACCAGTTACGCCACCGGGCCTATACTGCCAAACCCACGGAATCACTCACGGTCGAATACTTGCGCACGCTCTTTCCGTGACGGAAAAATACACCTACGGAGCGTGGGAAAAAGCGAACACGGCTTGACCTCGAATCGAACGAGGGACTCGCAATTGTAATATCGTGGAGAGTCGACTGCAAATGCGCGCGTTACCGTTACGCCACCAGGCCTATACCTCGAACAACCAATATCAAGGAGTGCCACACGGACATATTCACGGACGACTTACGGATCGCTACAGGGACATGCGAAGCGACGGGATCGGGCAAACGTAAAGGTTGTGGGGCAGGTTTCCGTCGAGCCTAACGGAAGGCGCGTCCGTCAACTTAACGGAGAACATGGGAGTCGAACTTCGCGGAGGGCATGTGAGGATCCACAGGAAGGGCAATACAACGGAGGCTTCACGGAGAAGTTCACGCGCGGTAATCGGGCGGGAATACGTATAAAAGCCAGATGTATTTACCAAGGAATCTATCTTGTTATCCCCCACTGCTCACACCTAAGCTACCCTCCCCCCAGCCTTACGGGGCGGAGTTGTCTCTCTCATATACACATAATAGCTCAGGCTACGCCGTCTTCCGTGGGGCTTAGCTAAATAGGTCACTTGGATTGAAGGTTCACCAAGGAACCCTTTCTAAAGGTCCCTTCGACTCCGTAAAAACGGGTCGAGAGGAAATTGTTGAATACAAAGGCGTTGGTCACGGCGCAGTCGATGAAAAGCGCGTACTTCTAAACAGCCAGCAGCCCCTACTTAGCTGCGTGCAACTGTTGTATTGGAGGCTCAAACGCAGATCCGTGCGCAGGGCACCACTCCCCATCTTCACGGAAGGCTTATCCGTGAAGACTATAACCACTCCACCATTTCATTCGATACACAACTTCACCACACTCGTCACGGAACCTCATCCGTTGCGCGTTCACACAAGCACAGGAAGAAAACGGGCTACGGAGGAAAAGAGCTATAGCCCGCTCGCGCTGTGTTAAAACCCACGTTTTAAAGACACTGCTTGCCCGAGTAATACGAGGCAGGGAGAAAAGAGAAACCCCCATATCACCCAGGTCTCCCGGCTCGGATCGACGCTCGCATTGCGAAGCTCTATTCCTTCGCGCAAGTGTAGAGCGACCTCCAACCGCGGCTTTCCTGGAAGGCTAGCCCCCAACGAGGAACTAAAACCTCGAGGAACCTAGCGCTCACATCCTAATCCTCACGGAAACGGATTGTACCATCTCACCACCACCACCACAATTATATAAACCTTCCGTAGCGTACGAGTAGCTACGTTTCTCCGCGACAGAGTAATTTCCCTCTAGAGGACGAATCACCTTCGTGTACTTGCCTGAAACCAATTCACCTGGTCAGACATCTCACGGAACCGCAGTCCGCATCACATCTGGAGCCCACCGCGAGGGGGAAATTCACAGCTGGAGACTCGCGCTCGATCTGTACGCGCGGTTCGCGGCTCGACTAAAGTCGCTCCGCCGATACCCGCTTCCACAAACAAGAGCGGTCCCCATCGCACTCTACAACAAGAAATAAACCTCGCGGAAAACCAACCTGCGGCAGGACCATCGGAGTCTCAGACCCAGATACCTGCGGAGGGAAACGATTCAGACCACTCTGAACTCACGGAACTAGAGGATACGGAACCCGCTTCCTCTCCTGCCGAAACTCCGTCGATCTCAGATCCATCATCCATTACGCTGTCAAGCGATTCAATCCCATCACCCCCTTCCAGTAACCCCGTTCCGATTCAACTTTCACGGAAGATGCCGAAACCCTTACCAGCTCGAGGGGGAAAATCCGCCCCTAGCTTTGACGGAAAAGCCACTCACTTGAAGCGGTACTTCCAAGACGTCGAGGACGTTGGAACCGACTCGGAAAGAACCACAGACGATGAATTAATTCATATTGCTCTACGGTACCTGGACATCGACGAAGAGCAACTGTGGTCACGGAAACAAACCGTGGGCATGACCTTCCAGGCGTTTAAAGACGCTATCGTAAAATTATACCCCGGAGCAGACGGGGATAAATTATACACCTGGACGGATTTCAAGGAAACCGTGAGGCAGGGTCAGATAAAATCACCTGCGAACCGCGACGAGTTCGGACAGTACACGAGGAATTTCCAGCGCATAGCCGACTTCCTAAAAGCCAAAGGGAAAATATCGGACAGGGAAATAAACGAGAACTTCATGAGAGGAATTCACCCGGACTTCCGTCTCAGGGTGCTAGGAAGGTTGCAGGTGGTAAAAAGTGGTCAACCAAGCGACGAACCATACCCCATGATAGACGTGATCGAGGCCGCAGAGTGGGCTATCGGTGGTGTTCCAGGCGCACTGTATAAAGATACCGACGAGGACAGCACCTATATCAAAAAGGAGATGGTGGAACTCACTACGGCGATGCGAGACATGAATCAAACCTTCACGGCGCAGATTCAATCTCTCTCACGGAAAATCGAATCGGGAGGTTCACGGAGCAACGAGGCAGCGCGGGGTAGGACCTTTCAGAATCAGGCTCAGCCAGCCGCCGCAGGGTTGGAACCGTGAAAACACTCCAGCGTTACCGGCTCAGAACCAGGCGTTCCAAGACGCCCAGAGGACGGGCCCCGGGGAATAATCCAGGAGGTGGCTTCACGCAAGGAAAATGTGGCGGTTGCGGAGAGGCGGGCCACTTCTTGAGGGAATGCGCGAAAATTGAAGAGTACATCCGCGCTGGGAAATGCAAGAAGAACGAGGAGAACCGCATAGTGTTACCGGGAGGGAATTACATTCCACGCTACATCACGGGGAATTCATTTGTCGAACGCATCGATAAATGGCACGCGCAACAAACGCCGGCGCACGTTAATCTGTACACGCGGGATTCCCCGCCGCACATGCTATACATGGCCACTTCGACGGAAGGAGACGAAGAGGAGGCCGAGTCCGCGGAGACCCTAGCTTATCAAGTGGGCAATGCTTCGATAAACGAACTCGACATCGAGGATATAGAGGCTTTTCTCGAGACCCGTAAACGCGTAGAGCGCGGGAGACCGAAGGAGGTATTTGACGGGGTGGAATTACCGCTGAAACCTCCTTCCGCGGGAAAGAAGAAAGTGGGTTTCAGCCACGGAACCTACACTTCCGCCAAAATCCTGTTCCGAGAGCTCCCGCGGCGGCTAGGCCAGTCGCGTTGCCAGAAGAAGCCAACAATTACCTTGAACCCGACCAAACCTTACGTCCAAAAATACCGCGCACCGATCGAAGACTCCGTCAGTACGGTGGACATGGTTAACAGGGCCATGAAGACAGCCAAGTTCGAAATCACTCCCGCAAGAATTCTTTGCCTATTTACCCAGAAGGTAGGAAGTTTCTGAAAGATTTACTAACCGCGAAAAAGGTGCCAACCGTGGGAGTCTCGTACTCTGAAGCCGGGCGAGAGAACCAATACGTTCTCCGTTATGAAGAAAGCGACGGCGAGATCCGAGAAGATAAACTCACGTCCTCCGAGATCGACGCTCTTCGGGTGGTAGACCCTATCCTCGATGACAACCTTCAGATCGAGGCCGTCCTCGATCAGGGTTCAGAAATCATCGCCATGAATAAAGATATCTGGCTGAAGCTCGGGGTGGCCCTAGACCCGCAGAAGATATTGAATATGCAATCGGCAAACTCCCAGTCCAATGCCACGGCAGGAGTAATAAACGATGTCAAAATGACCATTGGCGGGTTGGACCTTCGCTTCCAGATTCACGTGGTACAGGGAGCACCGTTTGACCTACTCCTGGGAAGGCCATTTTTCCGGTTCACGGGATGCGTTACCACGGACAACGTCAACGGAAGCCAGGAAATCACTATTACCTGCCCGAATACGGGAAAGAGGGTCACGATTCCTACACGGAAAAAGACAAATAAAAGCCGAAACCCCTTTAGAGAGGAGGTTAGAGCAGACCTGGGTTTTCACGGCGCGGGGAAGCGTCATTAGTCGCTGTCTCCGCGAGTGAGATACAGGACAGCTTCGATCAAGTCTCCACCGGATCCATGCATTTAAAATATCGGCCACTCCCCGCGTACGCCACCTGGAAGTGGAAACGCGCGCATAATCAACGAATCAACATCCCTTCATTCAATTTCTCGGCGCTAGCGCCACCATTAATTTTGTACGCCCCTAACGGGACGAACACGCACCACGTCCGAGCTATCGAAATTACGGACACGGAGCAGGTCTGGGAAGTTTCACGGACGTACCTCCAGTACTGCTTAACGCAGGCTTACGAATATAACGAAATAATACACGCATTTACCGTGAAAACAACGGCGGGCGAGGCCGCTGTGGAGGAGAAACCAGAGAAAAAGAAGAAGAAGAAGTACAAACCCGCGGCAAAGAAAGTACACTCCGTCGCGGCAAGCCTGCCAGAGGAGTTTCGAGTTGTACGGAAATGCCCATCCGATCCCCTGGCTAACATGCCACCCTTGAATCCGAATCCTCCACCTTTTACTCCGGGAAAGAGGCTCACGCAGGAGAGACTGGACGCCATGAATCTAAACCCAGACGGGTTTCTTTGGCCAGAAGAAGAACGGCTAGTCACGGACGTCCTTAAAAATCATGAAATGGCCTTCGCCTGGGATGACTCTGAAAGAGGTTGCTTCAGGGAAGATTACTTCGAGCCAGTAAAGCTCCCCATTCTAGCGCACACCCCCTGGCAACAGAAGAATATACCTATCCCACCTGGAATACGCGACCAGGTGGTCAAGATAATAAAAGCGAAAATCGCCTCAGGCGTGTACGAGCCTTCCTCGTCCTCTTACCGGTCCAGCTGGTTTTGCGTACCAAAAGCAGAAAAGGGGGCGCTACGGATAGTGCATAACCTTCAACCATTAAACGCCGTCACCATAAAAGACGCGGGGTGTCCGCCAATACTGGAGTTATACGCGGAATCATTTGGCGGAAGGGTCATATACGCGATGTTCGACTTATATGTTGGGTTCGACCACCGAGTACTTGACGTGGCTTCACGGGACTTCACCACCTTCCAGTCACCCTTGGGCACCCTCCGATTAACCAGGCTGCCACAAGGTTACACGAACGCGGTACAGATTCAGCAAGGGGACGTAGCATTCATCTTAAGGGATGAAATTCCGCACGTTACCCAACCCTTCGTCGACGACACGCCGGTAAAAGGTGGCGAGGATTACTACTTACGGGGAGACGGAACCTACGAAGTCATCCCGTTAAATCCTGGCATACGGAGATTTGTCTGGGAACACATGGAAAATGTGAACCGGCTGCTCCAGCGTATGGGTCACGCAAACGGAACGTTCAACGCACGGAAAACTAGCATGGCCGTGGCACGGATTAGGGTGGTCGGGCACGTATGCTCCTATCAAGGGCGTACGCCAGACGAATCCAAAGTACAGGTCATACGGGACTGGCCAGACTGCGAGTCACTCACGGAAGTCCGTGCGTTCCTCGGCACGCTAGGGTTAATGAGGATTTTCATGAAAGACTTCGCGCTGCACGCACGACCACTGGTTCGCCTCACCAAGAAGGATGTGGAGTTCACGTTCGGGCCCGACGAAAAATATTCCATGGAAATCTTGAAGAAGATTCTTATAGAATGTCCGGCCATACGACAAATCGACTACGGGTCTGGCCGCCTCATAATCCTTTCCGTGGACGCTTCATACATTGCCGCGGGATTTATATTGTTACAGGTAGGCGAAGACGGCAAGGAATATCCTTCACGTTTCGGTTCCATCACTTGGAACGAGCGAGAATCGCGTTACTCGCAGGCTAAAATCGAGCTATACGGGCTTTTCCGTGCTCTTCGCGCGTATAGGATATATCTTGTCGGAGCCCCTCAATTACTTGTTCGCACGGACGCGAAATATATCAAGGGCATGCTCAATAATCCGGACATTCAGCCCAATGCTGCAATGAACCGATGGATTGCGGCAATCTTACTATTCGATTTCGCGATCGAGCACACCCCGGGAATTTCGCATGCACCTGACGGACTATCGAGAAGGCCTGGCGCACCGGAGGATCCCATAGACGACGAGGATCCGGAAGATTGGATTGATAGAGCTTGTGGTTTTTCAATAATCGCGGCGAACTGGAACAATACTTCGCGCAAAGCAGTTTGCGCGTCCATTCCGACAACCGAAAACCCTTACATGGGTGCAGCGGAAGAAGAAGGATTCGTGTCCGTGTTCACGGACCACGTAAACCCGTACGTGGGTTTGACGGAAGAACAGGACGATACGGACACCGTATGGGTATTGGCAAGTTTCGCGGCCACGGAAGACGGAAATATTCCGCGCTCCGAGAGAGCCCGCGAAGCGGATAAGGACATGGAAAGGGTATTCAAATATTTGGACGACTTGCAGCACCCGCCAGGCTTTAGTACCCAACGGCATAAGCGCTTTTTAAAGAAGGTTCGCGGGTTCTTCCGCAAGGAAAACAAGCTATGGAAACGCGACCCGCGGGGAGAGCACAAGCTCTACCTGGTGGAAAAGAAGCGCATGGACATTTTGAAACAAGTACACGATGACCTTGGACACAAGGCGCATTTAATCACCAGTAAACGACTCACGGATCGATTTTGGTGGCCGATGATGGACCAGGACATACGCTGGTTCCTTAACACTTGCCATGAATGCCAAATACGGGCCACGGAAAAGGTGCTCCTGCCGCCAACAGTGGCAATGCCCCTCCCACTCTTCCACAAAGTATACGCCGACACCATGTTTCTACCAAGGCAGAACGGATTCCGCACTGTAGCGCATGCGCGCTGCTCGGTCTCCAGTTGGCCGGAATGGAGGATGATGGTTAATGAAGACGCATTCACACTCGGCTCCTTCCTGTTCGAGGAAATACTCTGCCGTTGGGGTGCCATCGTCGAAATTTCCACGGACAACGGGAAGCCGTGGGTTAAAGCCGTGGATTGGCTAGCCAAGAAATACGGGATACACCATATACGGATCTCCGGCTACAATTCGCAGGCACAAGGAGTAATTGAGCGCCGTCATTATTCCGTCCGTGAAGCGCTGGTGAAGGCTTGCGAAGGCGACATGACTCTTTGGCCGAAACATATTTTCTACGTTTTCTGGGCAGAGAGGGTGTCTATCAGCAAAGTAACGGGTCGTTCTCCGTATTGGATGGCTCACGGAGTCGAGCCGCTCTTCCCCTTCGACATAATCGAGGCGACCTACATGAGCCCGGTTTTCGACACGGAAATTTCCACGGAAGAACTCGTTGCGCGAAGGGCGCGGCACCTTATGAAACGAGAGGTGGACTTGGAAGTTCTGCGCACAAAAATATACGAGGATCGCGTAAAATCCGTCCGGCAGTGGGAGAAGGACAACGCCAACAGGATTATAGACTTCGAATTCGAGGCAGGGGAGCTGGTGATTATTAGGAACTCAAAAATAGAAAGCGACCTGTCCAAGAAAAGCAAACCGCGATACTTCGGGCCCATGATTGTGGTCAGACGGACCACGGGTGGCTCATACATTATTGCTGAACTTGACGGAGCGGTTTCCCTGGAACCCGTGGCGGCATTCCGTCTCATACCGTATTTTCCACGATCGAAAGTACGGGTGCCCGTCACGAAACTAGTGGAACGATACGAAAAACTGGCGGAAAAATACGGGAGCTCGCCGGAATGGGGCGATGACGGGTTACGGGACTGGGAAGGACAATCGGCGCCATGAATCTAACTTAATTTCAACTCACGGAATCATCGACTCGCGGATCGGGAACAAGAACGGAGCGGCCACAGGACACGCCGTGAAAAACAACGCGGCACGCCACGGGCATTAGCAAAAAGTGGGGAGGAACGGGCTAAGACTCGAACGCGAGAACTACCTGTAGCCTCCCTACGAGCCGTTAATGAATATACCAAGTTACCGTGCCATAAAACGAACGAGAAAGCACGTCCGCCAGTTCGATTACACGGGAACATCGGAATTCATAACGGCATGAGCCCCTGTCCCAATCCGGACACTAACGCTTTCCTTCTCGCATCACCCGGATCGGGAATTACTTCCCACAAAAGAGTACAAACAAGAAGAAAATAGGAAACAAGTCGGATTCAGATCTAAAAA
Source organism: Mycena alexandri (assembly GCA_029233265.1). NCBI lineage: Eukaryota > Fungi > Basidiomycota > Agaricomycetes > Agaricales > Mycenaceae > Mycena > Mycena alexandri. The sequence goes on along the minus strand of JARJCM010000055.1, from coordinate 482,595 downwards.
TATACAAATAGTACAAGACTATAGACAGCAGATACAGAGCAGGCAGACAGCAAAATAAGAAAGCATATTGGAAAAGACAACGCGTACTACGCGGCCGAGGAACCCTCGCCGTCACCCGAAATGTCCATCGTATCCAGATCCTCCTCGTCGACATCCCACGGCCTACCATCGATATGCGGCGCCACCCAGACATCCTCCGGTTCAGCCTTCACGGATTCGGGCGACTCGCGACGAAGTCGCGGGGTCGCGAAGCCGTCCGCCAAAGAACTCGACCGCAGGCGCGCGGAGAGACTGGTGGAGTGCCCCTCGGACTCGAAGGGAATTTCGTCCTCCGTGGGCGCCGACGCAGAAGACGACGGACGAGGGCGAGGATTTAACGGAAGGGGCACTATACGGCCCCCGAGTACCGCCCCCGCGCTGCCGAACCGAATATGTTGAAGGGCCCGTAGGGCGAACATGTCGTCTTGGTGCGGCGCCGCGTCGTCCAGAGCTTGTTGGAAGGTGTCAGGGGGGACGTTGGCGTGCGAGGACAGGCGGGCGAGAGGGGTAGACCCGCGAGCGTTGTGTGGCGGCGACGGAGGCGCTGCGGTGGGATCGCGCGAGCCTGGCTCGCGGCTTTCGATTCCAACGTCTAACGGCGTCTCACGGGAAACGCCGTCAGGGAAGAAGAGCTGGAAGAAAGGGGGGAGAAATCGTTAGCATATAAAGGAAAAGGGGGGAAGAGACGAAGAATAGGAAAACTCACGGGAGGTGTATCCTCGCCGACGAAGGTCTCCGTGACCTCCTGCTTCACTCGCGCTTCCTGCTTGTCGAAGAAAGCCCAGAGCTCCGCCATTCCCCACCCGTCAGGCATCTTCTCCGCCAACTCGTAACCCTCGCCGCGCTCAAGTCGCCCTTCCCTGTCCGAGGCAATGGTCTCGCGCGCGAAGGCGAGCGTCTGCGTGTAGGACCGTGCCTTGTGCAGAGCCATCGACCGCCACTCCGCGTCGTTTGAGAGGGCCGGGACTGGGCACGGGAAGGGGATGTGGCCGTATATGAGGGGGAGGGAGAGGTGGTCGGGGGGAACGTCGAGGGAGGGGTCGGAGTCACGGATGTGCGCCATCATGAACTCGCGCCCGGCCGTCCAAACTGCCATCCGCCACATCTCCGACGCCCACTGCATGATCCAGCTACGCCGCGCGTGAAGCCGCGGAATAGCGATCTCGAGAGGATACTCCTCTTGAGGAATATTCCACGGACGCAGCTTTCCGAAGCACGAGTCGGGCGGCTGCGTGAGCGAAAAGTCCTCGCGGGCGCGGTGGTGCTCGAGAGCGTAGGTGGCAGGCGGAATCGGTCTCGCGGAACTCCCGCCAAGCAAATCCGACGGCTGGTATCGATGGACGACCCGCGGGACGTCAGCGGGAAGGGACATCCGGGAACCACTCGCAGCCGCGCTCGAAGAGGACGCGACGGGTTCCGTGGCCGTGGCAGGGTTCCTCCGTAGAACCAGCAAGAGTGGCGACGGGAGGGGCGTCGACGTCCATAGGCGCACCCTCAGCGCCATCCTCGGACTCCACGTCCCCCTCGCCCGCCGCGTCAGCAACGATTCCTCCGCCAGCCGCCACCATCTCCTTCGAATACAGGAAAAGGATTCCTTTCCTTTTCTCGGCGTCGGTGCGGTAGTCGAAGGGCGGCGGGTACCACGAGTCGAAGTCGAACGGCGCCGCGAAATCGGGGTTGAGGTGGCCGCGGACGGGGTCGAAGTGGGAGGCGTACACGTGTTGGTACGCGATCCAAGAATCTGAGAATCAACGCGGTTAGGCAGGAGATGAAGGGAGAACGAGAAAAACTCACCAACGAAACCGACGTCAGGCTTGTTCGACGGCACGCATTTGGTCTTAGCGACATTGCACGTCGCGCAGCTGCCCGAGGTCCGCATGGCGTCCGCGACGCAAGGGAAATTGAGTTGCCTGCAATTCGTGCACGGCTGCGCGAACTTGGCGGCCTTACGGGTGCCGAAGTGGAGGAAGAGGCGCGTTGCGCGAATGCACCCCTCCAGGTATCCGCGCCACGACTTAAAACCTTCAGGCGCTCCGCAGGCGGGTTCGTAATCCTTGGCGAGGAGGGGGAAGTCGATTTCGCGGCGCCGCAGGGCGCACGTATGTCTCCCCTTGAAGCTGAAGGGCTTCGACTTCGCGGACGCTGGCTTGGCCATTTTCGCGGGACGACCAGCTCCCTCGTCCACGGCCGTGCGTTTCTTCGAGCTCTCCCCCCGTGGCGCCGCGAAAGGTCGGGAGTCGGAAGGGAGCGCGGGGACCGTGATGAAAATTTTCCTCCCCAACGGGGAAGGACTGGGAACGGTAGCCTGTGGCCGTGAACCTGGTCGCTCGAGCGGGTCGATTTCCTTGCCCTTCCGCGACTTTGACGGCGAGACGAGAGGGGAGGTGGTCTCGCGGGAGGCGAGCGACGACAAGACGTCGGGGCGCGCAGGTTCCTCGGCCACGGGGCGGTATGAAAACCCCGGTGGAACCTCCCCGAGGTGGGACGCCTCCAAGAAAACGTCAATCGCGGGCCCGAGCGAGACGTTCCCCTGGAGCGCGACCTTCAGCTCGTGGGCGTACGCGACTTGGTCCCGCAGTTGGATGATATGGCGCGTGAGCGCCTTGATTTCGTGGTGGCGGATGATGTACCGCCCGGCGCGAGTACACGCCTTCTCGTACTCCTCCTCGCATTCCCGAAGCGTGGCCCGCGTGAACTCTAGCTCCTCTTGATGCTCCGCGATTTCGTGTTGAAGGCCGACGTTCTCGGCCTGCCATACCTCCAGATCCTCCTCGTACGCCCGCCAGTAGGCAGTCTCGTGCGCGAGTTGCAGACGGGCGCACTCCGCGGAATGGTCGTCGCGGATCTGCTTGCGCTCCCGATAGCGCGCTGCTTGACCCTCAAAGAATGTGAAGTTCTCGGCCTCTTGCGCCGCGGTAAGGTTGTCGTCCAAAGGGTGCGGGGGCTTGGCATTGGCGTCCAGAAAAGGGAGCTCGGGCAAGGGTGGCAGGTCGGCGAGAGGGGGTGGCGCATCCGGACGAACGGGACGCGGGCGCAGCTCAGACGGGTCCACGGCGTTCGACTCCACGGCTTCCAGTCGGTAGGTGGCGCCGCGAACGTGCTCGACAGCAAACTCCAGTCGACGGTTGATCGCCTTCCAGTCGGGAAGCGGCGGGTCGGCGAGGTGGTAGTGGAGCCGGTATTGCCCCAGGATTTGCCTTTCCGTGAGACGCTCCTCCAAGAAACTGGGCGTGAAATCCTCCCCCTCGACGCGAAGTCGAGAAGGGCGCGCAGACGCGGAGTCTGACGCGGCTGGAGGATTGACGGAAGAGGGCGCCTTGGATTTCTTCGCGGACTTGCGGCTGGAGCTGGGACGGATTTGACGGCCCTGAGGAATCTTCGGTCAATTTCGACGATATTGCGCAGGAAAATGGGGACTTACGCTGGAGGAGCCTGCTTGGGACGGCATTTGGTTGAGTTGGGGGGTTTGACGAGTGGGTGGCAAGAGAGAAAAAGTTTAAAAGAAGTCGCTTCCGTGCGTAGTTTGATGCTATCACGGAATCAAAATTCCCCAACAATACCGTGAACGCGGAGCGGCCGGGCCGAAGTAATCACCGATCACAAAGTCAGGAACCACGGGAACATTAGGCCGACGGACACAGGGCGCGCTTATATGGGGTTGCAATGCCTTTCGGCATTGAAACGACCCGATATCGGGCACTTTCACGGACACGGGCGTGTTCGACGAAGCACGCCGTGAAACAAAGCAGCAAATTAGTAAAGGTTACGCCGGACGCGGCGTGTAACTCGTTTTTCAAGGACACAGTATAGCAACCAAGGAATAAAGGACTTAGGCGCCCGGGCAATAGAACACTGAAGGAAATACAGGACCAAGGAAGAGCGCGCTCGAACAACGGAAATTGAGCCCGTATTCAGGAAGGTGGTGGTTCACGGGTCTGATCACCTCGTGTTTAAAAGTCACGGAACGCCTTCCTCGCGGGAAAAGGAATGAATATTACAAGTAACGACTAAACCCCAATACCGTGGCCACGGGAGGGGTATGAAAAAGACCCCAAGATTTACAAGCATGCGGTTAAACGGACGAGAGGTCAATATAAACCCATGCCATCGCGGTATTCTATACCAAACACCGTGTCCGTCGAATTCTCCGGGAGAAGCTCGGGCCGGCCCACCTCGAAGTGCGCAAAGAATCTACGGAAAAAGTGACTTCCGTCAGGACAAGGACCGAAAACGGAGTCGCGGAATGGACCTACCCGTGAAACCCATGGCTAGAGGAGTCGTATGAAGAGGCATTGGAGAAAGGATAACGCCACCAGGAGAAGCATAGAAAGGCTCTGATTGTGCGAATAACTGGCACGCAGGGTCGTAGCGGCCTTTTTCATCATATTCCGCGTAATCGCCCCGCGTTCCTGTCAGCAAAAGTTGACGCGCGGAGATTTCGATTAACGGATGAAGAATGGGATAGTCCAATTCGGCGGGAAGACGGGAAGAAGTGGTGAAGGCGACGAAATTGCACAAGAAAATAGCGAGCTTGAACATCTGAGATGCTTCTGCCGGAATGTTGAAGGTTTGTCTAGCCCAGGGCAAGTCCCCCCCCGAGACCTGGTCTGCGCGGTACCTTAGGGTCCGCGCGATCAGTTGCTACAGAATAGTTCCGCGGATCAGGACAGGGGTGCGGAATGCGCGAAGGATAAACGCACAAAATGCTTCATTAAAACGGCAATCCACGTCCGAAGCTTGCGATGCTCGGATATCGGAAATATCGGTAGCGCGTTCATATGAACGAAGTCAGTGCGTGATAGCGCGCATTAAAGTGTGCACGAACACGCGCAGGCGATATTGGAGGAAGAACTCAAGGCCTTCCGGGGGGAGGAAGTAACGAGAAAACAGTGTTTCCGAGGGAAGAGAAAGGGAGTATAGTCGGGGTAGGGCGTTTTCAATGGTATAAGCAGGTCGAGACATTTTGTCCAGTGCTGACAATTTAGGGCCGAACGACGAGAAAGGACGCGATCGCAAGGGGTTTTTATAAAGAAAGAAAAAACACGGAAGATTCTACGGGAGGCCAGAGCTGCCGTGAACGCCATGCGACGCGCGCGAGTACATCAAGTACGGAACTGGCCGAGGGAATAATGTCCTTCGGCAAAAATCTTCACGGAAGCCGCTACGGGAGCCTGGACTGGGTAGATCAAGCCTCGCCCTGATCCGTACGCACTACGACATGGCGCGACCGGAGAACGAGGACCGTATCATTGACAATGCGCTCTTCCGCGGGACAGTTGGGGATAATGTACGCGCGAGATCCAAGCGTAGGGTCGTAGCGGAAAAGGTTCGCTGCCAAATTGGTGAAGAAGGTGTCCGTGGTCGAGCGCCTCACGAATCTGGCGTTCCTTGGTCCGTGTGCCAATTCCGTAAAAATATGGGTCGGCCTGGACGGAGGAATAGCCGGGTGCTTCCACGGGGGTAGACGCGTAGCCTCGGTGGATGACCATTGCGTGTTGAAGGAGCGCAAGCGCGCGGAAGATGGATTCCCGGCTGGCGCCGTCTTCATCGCCATCATAACCGCTCACTACCACGAACTGCTCGGCCATGGCGAAGATAAGAGTGGCGAACCCGGGAACATAATATTGCGCAGGGTTCGAAGGATCACTTTCGACAGTGATTTTGGTAGCGCCAATCAAAATCTACGGGACAGGAACGATTAGCGGCTTAAAGCATGCGCGCGAATCTGCCACGGACCATGTTGGACAATAGAATTTTCACGGCCACACGTATCTCGTGTCGGAGAGGGGCAGCAAAGTCCGTGTAGATTCGACCACCGAGGGTGTCGTGAATTCCTTGGCAGAGATTGCGAATCTGCGATACCCAGAGGGTGCGCAGGCCAGGCTCCATTCTCGGCCCAGTAGCGGGCGGGAGGATGGAGTGCAGCTTGCCCAACAGGTCGGACGTCTGTGTCAAAGGGAGCGAAGACATGCCACACACGACGAAATAAAGAGGAACATTGGCTCTTTATAGTAAAACTGGTTACGGACACGGGAGTACACGGGAGTAGAACAAGTTTACGGGCCCGTCACCGTGAACACGCTTCACGCCCGATTCATGGGATACCACTCCGCGCCAGCAACGCTAGAGAGCACGTTGCTAAGCTCCTTTCCGGCACGGTTGCATGTCTCGACGCGCTCACGGAGCCAGTATTCTTCCGCGACCCACGGATTCGTCGCCTCTTGTTTCTGGAATACAGCGATCTCCTCGACGGTCCACGAAGGAACGCACGGGACGTGAGCAAGATCACGGACTGGCGGAATATCGATGGCGTCCGAATAACTGACGCGACGCTGGCGCGCGGAACCAATCATTAATTTCACCCAGCCGTGCATGATTGTTTCAAGGCCAGGGCCAAGCGCGTAGGAGGGTTCTTCAAGGAGGCAGTGGAATTTCTGCATCAGCGAGAGCGTCCGGATAGCTTCGCTCGGAAATTTCATGGGACCTCCGTAATTTGAAACCACTTCGAGCGCGACGACATACGCTAGCCCCTGGCAATTGCTCAGAATTTGCCGCACCGATTTCCACGACGCGAAGCAGACATACCAGGAATCGAAGCAGCTCTCCTACATGCGGAGTTAAATACTCAATGGATTCCGGCCGTAACTGCGTTTTGTGAAGGGCGCCAGTGGGGAAGCCTTTGTCAATTAGCTGGGCGTAGGGGCCTGCCACTTCCTGAAAATACAGCAGCACGCCGTTCTCGCTTTCGCCGTACAAACGAGGGTCCGGGAGCATGGCACGGTACGGCTCGAGCATGAGCTGAAGGGCCTCGGGAATACGTGTCAGCCCTTCCGTGGAACGAGGAGGGACGGAGTGTTTGTCGGCCCTGGTGATGGTAGAAAGGTCCATGCTCACAGCGAAGAGAGGAAGCTTGGGAACGACAACGATTTGGCCGTACTTTATAAACAACGGGGGCTACAAAGAAGAACGACAACACATCCGTGGCTACCGCTTATTTTCCGCCAAAACCAAAATCGCTAGCCATCAATTGCTGCCTCCTTTTGGGAGGATTTCCGTGAACAAAGATATCCTACTACGCGTCCCGTCACGTCTCGTCGATATTATGGGTCACCAGTTCCACGGGGGCTTCCGTCGGCTCGTTAACCGGTCCGACCTCGTCTTTCGCAACAACGTGCCGAACGCTGAGCGAGGGCGAAATTGGAGGTTGGCCAACGGACCCGGCCTTCTCAATTTCTGAGAGCGTGGCGTATCGAGGAGGAATGTCCGCCAGACGAATGGACATCGCAAAAATGGTATCGTGCGCGTGGTTGTACACCACCATCAAATCATGCTCGCCGTATTCCGCCACGGCAGATATTTCATCGCCTTCAAATCCGAATCGGCGTATGATTCGAATCATATACAGCAGGCTGGCCACGGACGGTGTTGGTACCCGCTTGGCCACAGATCCATGGGAATCCGGGCAAATCGCCTGGCGAACGTAACCCTGGTTGCCGTTAAAATGTGTTCACGGCGAGAGGGAAATAAAAACGACTAACGATGGAACGCATGTACACGGCCGTCTGGCGACGGATCCACGACGAATCACGGGCCAAGGGAGCCGAGCTGTGAAAACGGTCGCGAATGAGCATAACCTGGTCACGGAGGGGTGCCAGGGTCTCCAACAAGAACTTGGAAACTTCAGGTCGACGCAGATAACGGACCAACTCTTCATCCGTGTCGAAATCAATAAAGAATACTTCGAACTGCGTTCGCGAGTGGCGTGTGGGGAGTTCGTTGCGACGATAATTACGCAGCAAAGCGAAACGGAGAGCCATGGCAGTAACGATAACGCGCTGATTAGGCAGGAAGCTGGGGAAGGAGAACTCGGAAGCATGACAATTTATACGGCGGCACTGCTACAAACGATCCCCGCGGGCCATACATCATCAAGGTTGACGGCAGGCATGAACGTGCTGGAGCCGTCGTGATTATATTCTGGGAATTCCGCGAGCTGGGCAGTGCTGGCCCGTAGAAATTTGGCGGTGGTTTCGAACCGGTCGAGGATGCGCTTCGCTGCGCTACGCGCGGGTTCTCCGTTAACACCCTCGTCTCCACAGAACCCGTATTCTTCGAGGAGCACGCGCAAGATGCGAAACATATTACAGCTCTCTCCGGGTACGAGGAGTTCGTCGGTATGAATACGGGTGCCCTGCGCAACGAGCATATGCGCAAAAGACGGACGCGAGTCGTGAATCGCAGTCTACGAGGGGTTTCTCAGCCTTTAGAAAAATATATAAAAACGGGAGGAATGGCCGACGAACGAGTTGATCGATTATACGTCGCAGCGCCTCGCGGACTTCGATCATATCGCCCGCGGCCAAATGACGGAAGGGCGAGCACAGGTGAAACAACGGATCCACCGTGGATTGAACAAAGAATATTTGGCCACGGATAAAGAACCGAAGCAAGTCCTTCATCGAGTAACGGGGCTCAAAGAAACCATCCGTGCGATCCATGGATGGGATAATGAGTTCACTACAACTTTCACGGAGGCGCTGGCCGGGAGACTGGTCTTCGTACGCAAGAAACTCGTCGTCGACGTCCGAGAGCCATCGGGGAGCGGCGAACCGTTCGCCAACAGAGGTAGCCATGAAGAACAGGTTGGAAGAGGGGATATTATCCACGGACGTGCGCGCTTTATGTGGAAGATTGGCGAGAAGCGCGTGGACAATCAAGCCCGGATCAAAAAACTCCACAGCAAAGACAGGGGTGCATGCTTGCATATCTACGAAAGCTGGACACGCGGCGAATTACGCGGAAGACGGAACTACCCAACCAGTCGTACCAGGACGACGCATCATGCGACCTGAGTGTTCGAACTCTGGATATTCCCCACGGGTGCCCAGTAGCCCCGCCCAGCAAGTTGCAACACGCTTCAGATGCTCTAGCGCTGCGAGCATCTGTCTGCCTTCCGTCGAGTTTTCTCCGTCAAAGCCATAAACCTCGACCATGTACTCCAATATTTCGAGTTGCCCCATTGTTCGATCAGAAACGGGAGGCTCGTCCGGGATCAGGTGAACCGCGGAAATCCCATCCCAGAGCGCGACATACGACGGATAATCTGGGTCCGTGAGGGAAATCAGATGCTGCGCGGTGGCCGGTTAACGAAGATACGCGGCTTCACGGAGATCGACATACCACGAGCTCCATCATCTTCCGTAGCGTGGATTGAATGATGCAGGTGGTCGAATACGGGAACTGGAACGAACCGTAACCCGTGCGATGGAAGGACGGATCCACGGCTTGTTGAAGCACGAAAACGGAAGGGCGCAGCACTTGCTGCAGAATTGTTGAGATAGGAATGGGTGGCGTCCAACTTGAGGCCCTGGCATATTCCGTGTCACTAATTTCCAACGGCCGTATCATCGCGCAAGCCACTTCCACTTTAGAAGCTAGTGCGCGCCCAGCGGGACTTCCAATTAAATGCAATAGCTCGTCGCGCGGCGATGCAGGAGGGGAAGGGGTGCTAGCATTCTGCGACATTATTTTCGAGGGCACAAGTGGTGAAACAAGAAATACAGGCGGCTTGTATTTAAGCTTTCCACACGCACCCCACGGACCACGAACGGAGGCGATATTTTCACGGACGTCCAGACTCCTTTCACATCGGCCCTCTATCAATGTTCCGGCGATTGGCGGAAGCCCATCAAAATATCATCCGTGTTCCCTCGGCAGTAGGCGGGAAAATCTTCGATATCCTCGAAACCTTGCCAAGCCCGTCCTAAAATCAAGGCTCGATGCATAGTAAGGTGGATTGGGGAAGGAGTAACGCGGGTAGACGACTCGGGGAGGTATTGTCGCAACATTTCGTCGAGTCTTTCAAGGCCACGGAGACATCCTCCGCGGAAAGCGACGTATGGAGCGTAAACACCTGCGTTGGTTCGAATACCGTCGTTAAGGAACGACTGGCCGCCCTCCTCGAGCAAATGGAACTAGGTCACGGAAATTCAATACGCGGAACGCGATCATAAATATAGGGGCTAGTCACCAAAGCAGCCATAACCATCGAAAACGCGTCGTGCAAATAAATTAATTCCGACATCGTCAGCTCCTGAGGGGTTAACCAGTCGCGATTGGCGGGACGCAATGCACAGTCCAGGATATACACGGAAGGACGAATAATGCACTCCATAACGTCGTCCAAACGTTCTCGGTCTGGGTTGCCTGGCTCGAACCTCGCGGACGCCACACGGCAATGCTTTATCACGAGCTCGCAGGACTCCGTGATTGGGTAGAAATTGCCATCCAACCGAGTTTGGGGGAGCGCCATGAAGATTTTACCAGGGGAAGTTATGAAAACATGGAATTGAACACACGCTCTTTTATACAGGAAACAGAAGTAAATCGGAACGGATAGCCCTCAATTCCGATGAAGATAGCATCACGATCAGTTGGAAACTGTATCCCGTGTAAGTACTCTGACCTTACTGCGACTATGTGGAACGCGAGTCTATTTACCTGTATCCCGTGTAAGTACTCTGACTACGCGATACGGTGAGTAACTAGACTAAAGAATAGGTATGGAACGGCTTACCCTTACTGCGACTATGTGGAACGCGAGTAAGGGTTGCGCCAGCGGGATGTCACGGTATAACAACACACGTGACATCACGCTTTAGTGACTACCGGCGTCCGTCGGTGTAAACCTCCGTTCAACTCACCCCCACAACGTGGACGGCCGTAGACACACCCCCCACGCTAGAACACCCCCCCAAGCCAAAAACACCCCCAAACCACAACACCCCCCCAACCCCGAGCCTCCTTCAATAAACACCGAGTCCTGCGCGATGGCGAACGAACGCGGGATAGGGAAGGGCTTTGGTGAGCGTGTCGGCAGTGTTGTCCTCGGTGTTGACGCGTTGTAGCGCAATTTTCCTTTTCTCAACTCCGTCCCGGATATGCTGATACCGGATGTCGATGTGTTTCGCACGATCATGCAAGGCTTGGTCGTTCGCAAGGACCATGGCGGAGTTGTTGTCGCAATTGAGGATCGTGGCATCGGTGACGGGGACGGTGAGACCACGGACCAGCATCCGTAGCCAGTAAGCGTCCTTTGCGGCCTCGGAAGCGGCAATGTACTCCGATTCCGTCGATGACACTGATACAACCTTTTGGCGCCGCGAAGCCCAGGAGATTGCGCCAGAACCCAGATTGAACGTGTAGCCCATCACGGATTTCCGCCCGGGATCGTTCGCGAAGTCCGAGTCGCCATAGCCACCTAGCAGAATCGGTGCGTCACCCCCCAAAACCAATCCCATCAGGCGAGTGCCCTTCAGATACCTGAGGACCCGTATTGCTAACTGCCAGTGTAGCGCTGAGTAGCAATCAAGGAACGTCGCCAGTTTATTTATGGCGAAGGCAATATCGGGGCGGCTGACCAGGGAGACGTACATCATAGACATGAGGAGGGACCGGAATGGCGTAGCGGCCAGGCGTTCGGCATGTTCAGCGGTCAAGGGACGGTCGCCGGGGGATGGGCGCTCGAGGTGCAGTTTTGCCTCCATGGGAGTGTTGGGGACGTGGGCGTCGGTCTGGTGGAACTGGGAAACGAGGCGGTCAATGAGGGCGGTTTGGGACAAGGTGATGGTTTTCCGCTCGGGGTCGCGTACGATGTTGATCCCCAAGCAGAACTTGACCTCTCCGAGGTCAGAGATCGCCCATTTGGACCTGAGCTCGGATTTAAACAAATCGTTAGCCGCCCTGTCGCTCCCAGCGCATAGCATGTCGTCGACGTGCACCGCTACGAGGTTGGTGACGCCGTCGGCAACCCGCACGTACACGCACCACTCGCACACGAGACGCCGGAAACCCCAGCCCAGCATCGCGTCATGCATGGTGCGGTTCCAGGCGCGTCCCGCCTGCTTGAGTCCGTAAAGCGCCTTGACGATTTTCCAGACATGCCCCTCCTTGCCTTCCTCCTCAAAATGCTTCGGTTGTCTCGAGTATTGAACCTCCTCTGGCGGGAGCGTGGCGTTAAGGAACGCTGTCTTCACATCCACCTGCTGAAGATCCCACCCCCGAGACGCCGCGACGTGCATAATTGCCCGGAAGGATTCGAGTCGCGCGGTCGGAGACGTGGTTCGCTCGTAATCACGCCCGAACTTCTGCCTGCACCCCAAGATGCAGTAGCGCACCTTGTTGCGGACCACTACCCCCATCTCGTCCCGCTTCCTCGTGTACACCGGCTTGACGTCAAGAACAGTCTTATGCGCCGGTACCTCGGAACGCGGGATGAGTTCATACACCCCCATCTCCCGTAGCGAGTTCAACTCCTCTCGCGTGCCCTCAATCCACCCTTCCACGTCCGGCGACGCCATAGCTTCCGCATAATTGCGTGGATCGTCCGGGTACTCGACGTCGATCGGGTTGTCGGCCATGTAGGTGCTGACCTGGGCGAGTAGGGCAGTCTCAACGCCGTCGTCGTCCTCCGGGGACACGGCGATGGCTTCCTCAATGTCGAGGAGGATGCGGGATTCACCGTCGTCGTCGGGATTCGGACCGGAGTCGTGGGTTAGGTTGGCAGCGGGTTCGAGGACGGGCAGTCGCGTGAGAACCACGGGGACACGCGGGCCTGCTGGGGCCCGAGTGCGACCGGATCTGCGCGGAGGTGGGCTTGGCGCGTCGAGTGGCGGCGGCGGCGGAGGTGCGTCGACGAAAGGAGTCGGCTCATCGAGGGCGGGCAATCCGGACGTCGTCATCGGCGGGTCGGGTGAAGATTGGTCGTCGGGAACGGAGTCAGCGGCATCGGGAGGTGGCGGTGGGTGCGTAAGTCGTTCCTTAAGCAGGTCTTTGTTAAAATGTACTTGCTCCGTCTGACCCTGCTCAATGAATCGGACGTTACCCGAGTTAAAAATCTTCCCGGTGGACCGCTGCCAGCACCGATACGCCTTGCATCTGGGCGTGTACCCGATTAGCACACACTCAACGCTGCGCTCGTTGACTTTGGGGTTGTGGTCCTCAATGAGAACGAACGCGCGGCACCCGATCTCCCGCAGATGGCGCAAGTTCGGCTTGACTTTTTCGAAACCTTCGTGAGGCGTCTTGCCGAACTGTGCTCTAGATGGTGTTCTAGCGTGAAGATAGGCGGCCGTGACGCAAAACTCGTCCCAGAGGTTTGGCGGGGCACCGCAGCTAATCCGCATCGCACGCGCCTTCCCGTGGATGGTGCGATGGAAACGCTCGACCGTGCCGTTGACCTTGGAGACGTGCGGCGGCGTCCATATGATCGCGATCCCCCGAGACGCGCACCACTTGATGAATTCATCCGACTTAAGCTCGCCGTTGTCGACGATATAGGTCCCAACGCGCTCCCCAATGCGCGCGGTAGTCTCAAGTTCCCAAGCTTGGAGGATGGCGAAACATGATGATTTATTTGGGACAGGGAATGCCCATCCGCGCGACGTATGAGAATCAACAATATCGAAGGTGTACTCGTTCCCACTCCTAGATTTGGTCGTGATATGCCCGCTCAAGTCCACATGTACCCGTTCCAAACGTCGCGTTGTAGCCGGCTCGTCAGAGACTTTTGGCACGTTGGTGCGAGCCTGTTTACCGAGGATGCAAGAGTCACAAACAGGAGCTTCGACGGACGGGTCGAGATCCATACCGTCAGCGTGGCCGTGCGTGAACATGTCCGCTACCGCTTGATGATGCGCGTGGCCAAGGCATAAATGCCAGTGGCGAAGGTCGCGCGCGGATGCAGACGCGGCGTTGGCGTTGAGCTCCATGGGTGTTGTGTGCAATCGGTAGAGGTTCTTCGTAGGGTGCAGCGATCCCGAGCAGACAATGGCGCCATCCTTCTTCGCAGTGATCCATACCGCGGTGTCGTCAAAGTGGAACGTATACGGGTTCGCTTGACAGATGCGCACGACGGAGAGAAGGCGGACGGCCGCGTCGGGTACGTACAGTGCGAGCTCGAGCGTGAGGTTCCTGGTCAGGACGGTGCCCACACCGCGTGCCATGATCGAGGACCCCTGGAATCCGTTCACGGGGCGCGGAGGGATGTCCTGGAACGTCACGAAATCAGACCTCACAGGGGATATATGGACGTTGGCCCCGGTGTCGGCGTAGAGATCGTAACCGTCCATGGACGCGCTCAGCGCAACCGGTTGGTGGTTCCAGTCGACCGACGTGCGCGGGTCATCGTGCGCAAGCCACGCCTCGAGTTGCCCTGCGAGGTTGTCGCCCGCGGCGGGAAGTGTGTCGGTGGTGAGCGATGCGGTGGCGTCGGCGAGAGCCATGTTCGCGGTCGGGACAACGGGCAGAGTCGGCGGGAGCGGGACAACTGACGACGTAGGGGATATATAGCAGTCGATGCCTTGAATCGTGACGTAGGCGCGCCCATCTGTGTCGCGTTTCACGTGGCCTCCCTTCGGTTTGGCCGGCGCGTTCGACTGAGCTGGCAAAGGCGGCTTCCCCTGGTCTGCACGATACTTCTGCTGAGCCTCGCGGATCGTCTTTCCATTCATCCCACCCCCCTCGCTCGTGCAGTATGGCCAAGAGTGAGTAGCCGGTTTGGGGCAGCGCTTATTCGTGCATTGGGGGAGAGAGGAATTGACATTGGAGTTGGCGGCGAAGGCGACCCCCCCGTTCTGGTTATCCGCAAGATGGCGAGCCTGCCTCGCGTCGAGCGCAGCGAGCGCGGAGGCGAGAGTGAGGTTGGGTTGCGCGAGGAGTGTTGCTGCCATTGCGGGGTGATGCTGCTCGAGCGCGGAGATGACGCCGCTGAGCAAGAAGAGCTCGGGGTTCGGTGGTCCGCACTGCCATATAGATTCGTTGTACTGCGTGAGCAGCGTGGTCGTCGAGGCGAATGTACTCGGGTCGGAGGCGTAGGAGATGGCGGCGAAACGCTTCAGCGCGGAGATCTGGCCCGCCGGCCCGCGTACGAGGTGGCGGTAGCGGAGAGTGGCCCATGCGTCTGAGGCGAGCGTGCAGTGCGCGATGTGAGTGCGCTCGGTAACGGTGAGCACGTCGCGCAAGAACGCAAGGACGACGCTGTTGGAATCCAGCCACGCGCGACGATGCGCCGGGTACAGTTGGAACGAGGGGCAGGGATTCGGATCGTCGGGGTCCAAACCCAAGAACCGTATCGCTCCCGGCGTCATGCCCAGCTGATTTTCGACCTTAGATGAGAACGCACGCCAATTATCGCGCTCGAACGACAATATGTCGTCGTCCTTCCAAGTCGAGGTTGAGAGCGGGAAGACCTTCGGCACCGGACCCATCGCCGTCACAAACTCGGACGCAGACGTCGGGATCCCCGCTTGGAAGTGCGGCGGGGCCGTCTGGTGAGCTTGCCCGTACGGGAGGTGCGCGGAAATGGGCGTGAGCAGCGGCGGCTGCGGGACGCTCGGCTGCACGAAGGGTGCGCGCTGCGGCAGCGGGAGATGTTGCTGAGCAGGTGGCGCGTATTGGGGCAAAGGCGGGTGATTCGCGTACGAGGGGGCAGGCGGCGCGTAGCTGAATCCCTGCTGGCCGTACGCCGCGGCATGAGGACGATGGGGACCCTGGGGTTGCTGCATCGTGACATCTGGGCGAGAAGGGCGATGCGGGAGAGGACGATGTAGGCTGGTGTTCGACGCGGCGTTGCTCGTCATCGGCTGCTGCTGCGCGTTGTTCCAAGCGTTCGGGAAGGGAATCGGACCAGTAGCAAAAGGGTTCTGAGAGTTCGTCGAGCCTATGGAGTTATACATCGCGGCGGGTCGTGTGTTCGTCACAAGAAAGAGAATTCGGGGTGTACGCGCCGGGCGAGGTTGACAAGAAGCTCGCGCTGGTATAATACAAAATCGCTTTTCGGGAATAGCAGGTCCAAGGAGATCGTTGTCGTCAACGTCGATCTCAAAAGCCCATAACCAGTTGGAAACTGTATCCCGTGTAAGTACTCTGACCTTACTGCGACTATGTGGAACGCGAGTCTATTTACCTGTATCCCGTGTAAGTACTCTGACTACGCGATACGGTGAGTAACTAGACTAAAGAATAGGTATGGAACGGCTTACCCTTACTGCGACTATGTGGAACGCGAGTAAGGGTTGCGCCAGCGGGATGTCACGGTATAACAACACACGTGACATCACGCTTTAGTGACTACCGGCGTCCGTCGGTGTAAACCTCCGTTCAACTCGATCCATTCCGTGGCTTCGCGTCCGCAGGTTTCTTCATCCGTGCACAGAGTAGGGCAAGGGCTCCCGGATATAGAGTCTGCAGATCCTTCTTCCAAACAGTCAGCCGTATGGGACCTCGCCGGCGGAGACTCTACCATGTCTGCCAATATCCCCTCCACACTTTCTTTCTGGATTCCAACCACGGAGCCATCGCTATCCATTTCAACTATCAACGCTCCGTCGATCTGTGAAAGTGCCATTAGCGTAGCCTCCACCACGCGTTGTGCATCGGTCCAGTACGAGCCGGATGGTTTCACGGAGAAGTCAAGCACCGGATTATCGTTCACGGCGATCCGTTTATAATTCCGCGGCGGTTGCCGTGAAGCGAAGACCATTTCCACCGTATGTTGCGGATCGTATTCCTGGTAGTTGAAGAAGACGGGAGTGTCGGTGAGGCGGTATAGCGCTATGGCTTCAGCACACTCCTTCAAAAAGAATTCCGCTTGCGAAAGCGCCAGCCCAAACACGCTGACTCCCTGCATATCGGGAGCATCGTCTCCATCAAAACCAACCGCGTATAAAAGGACGGCTATGAGATAGAACATCCAGGTGGCCTGCGGGGGTGTATTATGACGGCTGAAGTTCGCACGAAGCTCGTTTTGCCGGAGCCTGGCCGCATAATACTATACACAGGAAGCCGTCAGCGACCAGACACAGCAAATCGCCTTGCCAAGGAACATAACGCGCACCATGTGATCAACGATAAGACGGACGCACACCCGGAGATCGTGAAGCTCTTTGGCCGTGACAGAGTTGCGCGTACGCGTGCCCCAACGATCCTCCAGCACAGACATGGACACGAGGAAGACCTTGAATCTGAGATTCTGACGGAGGAAGTGGCCTAGACCGCCAGCTGGGACGTCAAGGCTCTCAAGAGGAATGGGTTGTACGGTGGAATGGAAGCGGCCAATGGCAGAGGCGTCCATCTTAGAAAACAAGAAGGACTTAGCGGAGATGGAGGAGGAAAAAAGTGGGCGAATTTATATGGGGAGCCAACCGGGGACGGTCGGCATTCAAAAGTGGGGAGGAGATGTGAGCTATCACTTTGTGATATGCTCAAGCGCGGCGGAAATCAGTAACGAAACGACTCACGGAGGAAATCACGATAAGCCTCAGAGACCACACGGCATGCTACGGCTGTCACGGAGGGTTTTCCCACGGTTGAAAACTGACCTGGCGGACGCTCTCTGCGCGGACGGAAAGGTAACACACTGCAACGGAACACACGCACTACGGAACACGACTACGGAACGCTCGCGGAAAAAAGGTAGCAAAATTGCCAACAAAGGCCCGACCTCGAATCGAACGAGGGACTCGCAATTACGCAATACTGTGAAGAGAAGTACTACAAATGCGCGCGTTACCAGTTACGCCACCGGGTCTATACTGCAAATAGTCATGAAACAACAATCGACACCCACGGAATCACTCACGGTCGAATACTGGCGCACGCTCTCTCCGTGACGGAAAAATACACCTACGGAGCGTGGGAAAAAGCGGGAAAAAGCGAATAAAGGCCCGACCTCGAATCGAACGAGGGACTCGCAGATAGTGCAATATTGCGAGGAACCGACAATGCGCGCGTTACCAGTTACGCCACCGGGCCTATACTGCCAAACTGTTACATCCATGCACGGATAACTCGGACGAAGGTCCGAGTGCGGCCCAATAACTCCGTTCCGAGATTCAACTCCGAGTTTTCGGAGTATCGTGGGAATCAGCGCATCCATGCATCAATGCTTCGGACCTGCTTCGGACCTCGCTCCGAGCTGACCAATCACTCCGGTTGAACTCCGACTCCGGATTACCCAATTCATCCCGAACATCATTCCGAGTCGGATTGCACACCATACACCATGTCCTGTGTCTCCTGTGATATCTCATGCATGGGACTCGCACTCCGATCCTGCTGTCACACTCTGGTCACGCTCCGTCTCCGGTCACGCTCCGCTCCGCATCACGGAGCTGTCAGGAGTAACCACGCGGGTTTGGATTCCGTGCTATGGCACCATCCAACTCGTTCAACAATGGTCCGACATGTTCCTGTCTTCTTACTTATTGTTCCAGTACTTCTTATCAGTCAACTGACCTCTTCTCCTCCTTTTGGTACTCAGCTTTATTGTTGCGTTCACATCTTCTACTTACCTTTATTGTTACATCCACATGCTTCACTCCCTATCTCCTTTATGCATTACAATTAGCCTGTTTACTATTTAACCTCTTAGTCTACTCCCTGTAAATCAGTTTGATTATTAAAGTTGCTTCACCCCGTTCCTCGTGAAGTAATCTGAGTCTCTGTCCGGAATCTCACTGCGGACCTCACCCGCTTACTCCTGTCCATCCGGACGAAGGGAAGTATGCTCACACTACGTCTCCTTGTTGTGTAGCGCTACTCCGGTCCCCCAGTTCTCTGTGCCCCGCGCTCCGACACTCCGGCGCTCCGCACTCCGACGCTCCGTCGCTCCGATCACTCCGATCCGGAGCCCGGACCCATCGGACCCATCACACCTCTGGTCCGGACCTCTCCCTTCATCCCTCTGTCTATCTCCGAAGACTAAGGCAGTACGCTCGCGCATGACCTGTCGCGTTGTGTCATCCAGCCCGCCGATCTTCATCATCCGACTCCGGTCTCTGGTTCCGTTCTGTCTGGCCCTCAGCTCCGGTTCGGAAGGTGTCTGATCGTTCGGTTGGCCCATATCCTAAACCCCTCGGCTTTAAGAGGGGGATACGCCCTATGTTTTTCCGCTAAAAATCCGATTTTCAACACGAAAACTTGCTCGCTGATCACTTCGGAGCTTGTTCAGTGCAGATCTATCCCCGAGTCACACTCCCTGTCGTTCATGGAATGAGTTCTGTCCCCGGACTCTTCCTAGGGTCGAGTTCTATCTCCGGACTCCCCGCGACATCCCCGCAATGGACTTCGACATGCTCTACAACACTTCCGCTGCTCCGTTCCGAAGTTCGGAGCTCCGATGCTCCGATGCTCCGCTCCGTTCCGTTCCGCTCCGATCGGATCAAACCACGGACATCGGACCACTCAGAAACCCTTTAATTGCACGCTCCTGTCACTCCTATCAATGTCCGCATTTCTGGCCTGTTCCGACTCTCTCTCGACATCCTCCGGCGTCATTGCTCTCTTCGAAACAACGGATAAGAGCTCACCGGGAACATCTAATAAATGCTTTCCCATCGAGCCCCCGTCTCGATCTCTGCAAGCCTCCGGAATGCTCTGGAGCACTTGGATCACCCCGACAACAGTTATGTGTTCATCCGGAGTTGACTTGTCAATCATGTCATTGGGTTCCTTCATAATCCTTCGGAATTTACATCCCTGTCTCGAGCATCAGTCGTTCTCATGTCCATCCCTGCACACTGGATCTTGGCCTTGCCCTCAGCACTGCCAATTTATCCAGAAATCCCCGCCAACCTTTCCTTATTCCTTCGGGCAACCCCGAGCTATCCCCATGCTACTATGTCGTCCTTCGGAGACTCCGAGGATAGTTCCGTCCTCCGAGTAACCTCCGGATCGACTTCAAGTACCATTGCTCATTTCTATCCACCCTTCACGTTCTATCTGGGACTTGTCGATTTGGTTTGCCAACAATCTCCGCTGTCAACTTGGGTTCTCCAACAAATCTCCGGCATCTAACGCGCTCTTCGATACCACGGGTAAGAGCTCACCGGGAACGTCTGATAAACGCTTTCCCACGGAGCCTCCGTTCCGAACAACGCCAAGACTACCAGTTATTTTCGGAGTTCCCTGATCATGTGCCAACTGGTCTTCGACGTCTCCGGACCCCATTAATTTCCTTCCGCCAAATGGGACTTCCTTTCACCAGTCCGCTCCGGTCTGGTTGACTCCGGTCTGAGTTTACCAAATTCGGAGTTGGATGTGGAGTCTCCGTGTTCACTCCCATTGACCATTGGACGTCTCCGACACTTCTGGTTAACTCCACTTATCTCCGGTTTACCCGGACCTCATTTTTATTATCACCTTGGCTCACTACGACTTCAACAATTCTTCGACCCTCTGTACTTGTTTGGAGCCCTTCACAAAACTCTTCACAGCGAGTTTTCTTCCATGTGGTCTTGCACTCCCGTCTCTCCGACAATCTCCCACGCTCCGTGTTCCGGTTCCCTTCGGGGTCTCCGGTACACTCCCATATGCTCCGGTCTCACTCCGGACATCTCGCTCGACCATGTGCCCTCAGTGCCAGTCCTTTGGCCCTGCAGCGCCATACATAACCACGTTTGAGTGGATTGGTCTTCAATTAATTTTGAACACCAGAGTCAGGTGCACCCATAGTTGATTCTACCTCACTCTCCTTGATGGATAGCCTCTATGGTTCCTTGCCCTCATGCTATGACGGCAAAATCTGATCCTTCAATGGATATCTCCCTGACAACCGTTGCCTCACCTTCGGTTCGTCAACCCCAAACTCCGGTCCTTCATAGGACACTCTAGGACTTCTGTCACCCCCACGTCCTTCACTCCTCTTCAGCTCCGAAGCCCGTCGGAGCTGCTCCGACTTCATCCATTTCGATCCGGTTTTCGGAACGTTCTGGTGCAATTCGGACCTCTCTCCCCGCGACCAAATCCTTTCCTTCATCTTCACCTGGTCATTCCCATCTACTCCGGCTTGCCGATTTCACATTCTTCAGCACTTCCTGTCACTCCGACTCGTTCTCTGCCCATAGATCGAACTTGTCGAGTTCCGTCACTGTTCTGCAGCACCTTGCAATCGGTCTGATCGATACTGATCGCTCCGAAATTGCCTCCGCCGCCGGCAGAATTCCGACTTCTCGAGATTCTTGTCATTGTCATCACCAACCTCCTCCGGTTCCTGGAGTTCCTGCATTCACTCTGACACCGCTCCTCACCTGGCCTACCTCCGTCTCCGCTTCACCCCATTCCCTCCACTATACGCTCCGTCTGTGCCTCCGGCTTTTCGGAACGTTCCGGGCTTTGGGCTGTTGTGCAACCAACACTCCGGTAGTCAGCGCTCGGCATGCAGCGCTGGATTCAAGACTTAACTTGGCAACATTCTCACTGAAGTTTTCTTCAACAAATCTTCCTACCCCTTCCCACCATTCCTATTCCCTCTGGCCTCTGGCCTTCGGTCCTCTGACTCCAACCAGTTCCCAATTCACCAACGGAGCCGGTTTGTTCGTCTAGGGATCCGAACCCTAGAGGGGGATACTGTTACATCCATGCACGGATAACTCGGACGAAGGTCCGAGTGCGGCCCAATAACTCCGTTCCGAGATTCAACTCCGAGTTTTCGGAGTATCGTGGGAATCAGCGCATCCATGCATCGATGCTTCGGACCTGCTTCGGACCTCGCTCCGAGCTGACCAATCACTCCGGTTGAACTCCGACTCCGGATTACCCAATTCATCCCGAACATCATTCCGAGTCGGATTGCACACCATACACCATGTCCTGTGTCTCCTGTGATATCTCATGCATGGGACTCGCACTCCGATCCTGCTGTCACACTCTGGTCACGCTCCGTCTCCGGTCACGCTCCGCTCCGCATCACGGAGCTGTCAGGAGTAACCACGCGGGTTTGGATTCCGTGCTATGGCACCATCCAACTCGTTCAACAATGGTCCGACATGTTCCTGTCTTCTTACTTATTGTTCCAGTACTTCTTATCAGTCAACTGACCTCTTCTCCTCCTTTTGGTACTCAGCTTTATTGTTGCGTTCACATCTTCTACTTACCTTTATTGTTACATCCACATGCTTCACTCCCTATCTCCTTTATGCATTACAATTAGCCTGTTTACTATTTAACCTCTTAGTCTACTCCCTGTAAATCAGTTTGATTATTAAAGTTGCTTCACCCCGTTCCTCGTGAAGTAATCTGAGTCTCTGTCCGGAATCTCACTGCGGACCTCACCCGCTTACTCCTGTCCATCCGGACGAAGGGAAGTATGCTCACACTACGTCTCCTTGTTGTGTAGCGCTACTCCGGTCCCCCAGTTCTCTGTGCCCCGCGCTCCGACACTCCGGCGCTCCGCACTCCGACGCTCCGTCGCTCCGATCACTCCGATCCGGAGCCCGGACCCATCGGACCCATCACACCTCTGGTCCGGACCACTCCCTTCATCCCTCTGTCTATCTCCGAAGACTAAGGCAGTACGCTCGCGCATGACCTGTCGCGTTGTGTCATCCAGCCCGCCGATCTTCATCATTCGACCCCGGTCTCTGGTTCCGTTCTGTCCGGCCCTCAGCTCCGGTTCGGAAGGTGTCTGATCGTTCGGTTGGCCCATATCCTAAACCCCTCGGCTCGGATATAACACAAACCCACGGAATCACTCACGGTCGAATACTTGCGCACGCTCTTTCCGTGACGGAAAAATACACCTACGGAGCGTGGGAAAAAGCGAACACGGCTTGACCTCGAATCGAACGAGGGACTCGCAATTGTAATATCGTGGAGAGTCGACTGCAAATGCGCGCGTTACCGTTACGCCACCAGGCCTATACCTCGAACAACCAAGGAGTGCCACACGGACATATTCACGGACGACTTACGGATCGCTACAGGGACATGCGAAGCGACGGGATCGGGCAAACGTAAAGGTTGTGGGGCAGGTTTCCGTCGAGCCTAACGGAAGGCGCGTCCGTCAACTTAACGGAGAACATGGGAGTCGAACTTCGCGGAGGGCATGTGAGGATCCACAGGAAGGGCAATACAACGGAGGCTTCACGGAGAAGTTCACGCGCGGTAATCGGGCGGGAATATGTATAAAAGCCAGATGTATTTACCAAGGAAGATTATCTTGTTATCCCCCACTGCTCACACCTAAGCTACCCTCCCCCCAGCCTTACGGGGCGGAGTTGTCTTTCTCATATACACATAATAGCTCAGGCTACGCCGTCTTCCGTGGGGTTTGCTAAATAGGTCACTTGGATTGAAGGTTCACCAAGGAACCCTTTCTAAAGGTCCCTTCGACTCCGTAAAAACGGGTCGAGAGGAAATTGTTGAATACAAAGGCGTTGGTCACGGCGCAGTCGATGAAAAGCGCGTACTTCTAAACAGCCAGCAGCCCCTACTTAGCTGCGTGCAACTGTTGTATTGGAGGCTCAAACGCAGATCCGTGCGCAGGGCACCACTCCCCATCTTCACGGAAGGCTTATCCGTGAAGACTATAACCACTCCACCATTTCATTCGATACACAACTTCACCACACTCGTCACGGAACCTCATCCGTTGCGCGTTCACACAAGCACAGGAAGAAAACGGGCTACGGAGGAAAAGAGCTATAGCCCGCTCGCGCTGTGTTAAAACCCACGTTTTAAAGACACTGCTTGCCCGAGTAATACGAGGCAGGGAGAAAAGAGAAACCCCCATATCACCCAGGTCTCCCGGCTCGGATCGATGCTCGCATTGCGAAGCTCTATTCCTTCGCGCAAGTGTAGAGCGACCTCCAACCACGGCTTTCCTGGAAGGCTAGCCCCCAATGAGGAACTAAAAACCTCGAGGAACCTAGCGCTCACATCCTAATCCTCACGGAAACGGATTGTACCATCTCACCACCACCACCACAATTATATAAACCTTCCGTAGCGTACGAGTAGCTACGTTTCTCCGCGACAGAGTAATTTCCCTCTAGAGGACGAATCACCTTCGTGTACTTGCCTGAAACCAATTCACCTGGTCAGACATTTCACGGAACCGCAGTCCGCATCACACTGCGAATGGTGCCCTCGGAGCGGACTGCTGTCGCTCCGGGGTTGCGGACTCCCGCTCCGGTTGCTGGTCAACCTCCATCTCGTCCTCCCCCTCGCTCTCTACCACACGACGGCTCTTGCGCCTTGACCGCTCCACCCGAGACCGCTGGAGGTCTTCAAGCGACCTCTGCTTGGCCTCCGCGATGTCGGGGTGGTCTTCTTCGTCGTCCCCCGCTCCCCGGCGCTCCAGCAAGTCGTCCAGGCGAGCAAGCTCCCGTCGGACGACGGCAACTTGCTCCCGGAGCGCTGCGTCGGCAGCGCGGTCAGCGGTTCCTACTCCGGACCCCAAACCAGGCCGCGGGGACGCTGCGCGCCGACTCCGAAGGTGTCGGGCTGGCTGTGCGCTGGTCTCCACCGTCACCTTCTTCACCGCCTGCTTCCTCTTCTTCCCCTGTCCCGACTTCCCCGCTCCGCTTGTGTAACGGGGCGCTCACGCGCCAAACTACTCTACTATCTTATCTTTGATCTTCCTTCCTTTTTCGTCCACTCGATGTTGACTTACTTACTTCTCTACAATCACTCCCTATTTTTACTTACTATATATACCTGTACCGTACGTAGATCGTTCTTTGGTCAATCTTACTGTTACGCCACTTATTCCTGTTGGACCGACCAACCGACAACTCTCTCTCGAAAAACCTTTGTGCCGGGACTAGCCGCCGACTTGTAGCCGACAGCTCCCCGTCACATCTTTTTAAGTGCTCGACACCGTCGCTCCTCTGCTGGTTTCCCCCTGGTCTGATCAACCTGGTCTACCACTCTGTAGCCGACACCCCCCTCAAATTCCAAAGAACAATGGACTCTAAGCCTCACACTCGCGGTGCTACTCGCGCCGGAGTTTACCCAGCTCCTCCGGCTATCTACAGTCCCGCTCGAATTTCGTTCGGTTCTGTCGATGACTTGCTGGACCTGGTTACCCCCGCCATCGATCCGTCGATGAGCATCCCAGCTTCCTCGGAAGCGGGAAAACCAAACGCTTCGGCGTCCCTGGAAACTCCTACCACTCCGGTGGTGGAGCCGTCTGCCAGCGCTGCTCGCGCTGGAGACATGTCCTCAGAGTTGCCGACGCTGTTGGCTGACTCGGTGGACTGGGGTGTGCTTGGCAATCTGCCTGCACCGCGTGGTGATAACGCTATCGCCGGGGGCTGGACTCCCGTTACCCGTAAGACCGCGCGTTCCCATCGCGAACGTAGATCTCATCAGAATAAAAATGATGACAATTCTGAATTGAGTTCCGAAAGCGAGTCCACCATCGCGCAAGCAACGCGCGAAATGAGTCAAGAGGACCGTGAGGCCCTTGCAAGGCGCCATGAAGCTTATGCCGCTCAATTGCGAGGGGCATCAGGTCGCGCAACGAACTCTGACTCCCAGGAGTCGGAATGGTCAGATGTTGAGAATTCAAGTATCAAGATCAACCATCAGGACAACAACGGCTCATCACCTGAGCCGAAGAAACCTGTTCCCACTGTCCCGCGTGAAACGCGTCGGGCGACAGTGGAAGAGGTTGAAGACGAGGATGACCTCGTTTCTTCGCCGCCGAATGTGGGCCCGTCCCGCAACAAGGGCAAGGGCGTCGATCCCCGTAACTGGGGCGACGTTGAGTCTTTGGGTGGATTTTCTGACAAGGAACTCGAGGCCCAGCGTGAAGCGCTGGCTAATTTTGCTGAAATTAATCGTGTTATCAAGGAGGAACCAGTTTCTACTCCCTCTGATTTTTTCGCAGACATCTTGGGTGATTCTGATGGAAACCGTCCTTTGGCTAAGGAGAAACAGCGCCGCAAACGCTCCAAGAGCCCTAAGGTGAAGAAAGTCAAGGTTGAAAAACCTCGCAAAGTCGGAAAACCGGAACCGGTTCGACTTCCTTCCAAACCTGCGGAGAAAGTTAAATTCTCCGAGGTTGAGTCCACAAATTCGACAGATAATGTGGCTGCCTCTAATGACCCCGTTACAAATGAGCGCGGGTCCACGTCCGGACTTACTGTTGCAGAAATGCACGTTCTACTTGATGATAAAATCAGAGAGTTGAAAGAACTTCAAAAGAGGCAGGACACTCACTCAAAGTCTTTGCGCGCTTCTGTTCCGAAGAGCGCAAAGCGCGGGACACCCATTGCACGGGATGTTACTCCCGGGAGATTGGCCGCAGAGAACTTCTTTGAGAGGGCTCTGCGTGGCACTCCAACAGCTTCGGCTAGGCCTAAACCGCCGCCTTCCGATCCGTCCGATGATTCGAGTTCAAGCTCGAGCGAAAGCTCCCGCTCCTCGAACGAGGACGAGTCTGGATCTTCGCGGCGCGGCGCATCAAGCCCCCGTTTGTCGTCAAAACGCAAACGAGGCCATGCTCGCAAGCAGAAGATGCTGTTGAAGCCCATACCTCCTTTGCGTTACAACGGTGAACCTAACGCAAATGCAATTCAACGGTTTGCCCGAGAGTCCAAGACTTACGTTAAAATGGGGAGAGTACCAGAAGACGAACAAGTGTACTTTATCTCATATTATCTTGACGGCAAGGCTTTGAACTTCTACAACCAGGTAGTTGTACCTGATGAGGAAGGCTGGACTTTAAAACGGTTTTTTATTGAACTGTTTGAATTCTGCTTCCCGGTGGACTTCCGCAACGAACAACGAAAGCGGTTGAATCGCTGCTTCCAAGGCGCTAAGGAAGTAGCCGAGCATGTTGCTGAATGGTCTGAAATTTATAACACCATTGGGTTGGAGGACACTCAAGAGAAGGTCGTTAAAATGTTTAATAGCCTTACCTATGGTATTCAGACCGAAATCCATCGCAAAGGTCTTGATCCTGAAGTTTCCACTTGGGATGAAATTGTCAAGGCCGCCGAGAAGGCTGAGATACTGTTGAAGATTGCAGCCAAAAATAATGCAGGTGCATCTTCAACCCGTGCGGCACCACAAGTTGTGAAATCGAACGGTACCCGGCCGCAGAATCAAGGCGGTGGCCAGCACTCCCGTGGAGGATTCCAATTCCGTGGACGTGGACGCGGTCGCGGAGGGCGATCCAGCCCATCGCGCCCTCGTGAAGAGGTGATGCGTACCTCGGTTGTGGGAGTACCTTCGAACAAACCCGAGAAATCTGGTGATAAGTCAGATACAATGTCGCCTCAGCGCCGTAATGAGATGCTTGCCAAGGGCTTGTGTTTCGGTTGCGGTGAACCTGGCCATTTATCTCGGAACTGCCCGAAAAACAACCTTGTTCCTTCTAAAAAGAAGGGTAAGCCACCGGGTTTCAGTACTCATGCCGCCCACATACCAATGGCCGGAAGTTCGCGCGATGCGCTCTATGAGAGCACCGAGATTCAAGAATCATTCCATGTTGGTGCTGTTCGCTTCGGAGACCTTAGCGGAGTCGAGGAGGGCGGGGAACCCCTGCAATATTTCGGAGACTCTGCTGAATCAGACGACGATTTTGACTTGGTCTCTGAGCAAAGTTCCGAACACGAGTTCGACTCCACTAACAAATCCTCACCTTCGGGTGCCATTGGAGACTTGTACGCATTTTATATGCCCTTAGTTCTTCAATACGCGCAGCCGTATCCAGGCGACTTGAATATCAGCTCAGATGATGGCCTTCAGGAGAAAAGATTCTTCATGTACATGACCGGCGACAACAACTATGTTGTGATGGATCGTGAATGTGATGAAGACCTCACTATCAACGCAGACCTTCTCCGGGAGCCAGGCTTTATGCCTGCACTCTGGTACGCACAGACGCGGCTCAAAGCATTAGGGCAGAATTCGAATGATGCCTTGAAAGAGGAACGTTACCTTAGTGAAATTGGCGACGTTCAAGCAGCTGCTGTGAAGATTATTCTTGAGCATCACACCTGGAAAGAAACTGAGTATTCCTCATCATTGGATAGGTTTGAAGTCGAGGCAGCAGACCTTCTTCCCGACTTGGTGATCTCGGATCGAGTTCACGCAACATGTTTCTATCTGGCCAGAACACTCCTGCGCAATCCCGAGTTCAACTTGATTGAATGGTATAATAATGAACTCGCAAACTACGCCAACTCGGACGCAGAGTCCTTCGACTTAGCTGAAATTTCGGAATCCGATGCCGAGTTGGTTTCGATGTCAACTGAGTCTGAGTGCGAATCTGCCATGCCAAGTCTGCAGAGCGTTAGCAATTCGTCTGATAATGATTCGGACGATGGCTCTGAGTTGTACTTGCCAGGAGATCCCCTTGAGACTCTTGAAGATCGATTAAAGCTCTGGGCTCGAGCAGCTGAAGAATTTGGTGACAAGTCCAAATTTAACTCTACTCCACAAAGGTCGCGCCGTTTGGGCGACGTACTTGGAGATACGGTTGTTGCGCTGTTAGACTTCTTCCAACCATATCCAGGGGATGAAAGTATCCCTTGGTCCGACGAACGCCGAGATGCTGTTCGATTCCGAGTTCAGCTTCACCAAGACTTTTATGTCATTGAAGACGAGTTCTTTGAGGAAACTATGATTTTACCCATGGAATATCTTTGTGTTCCCTCATTCCACTTGGTAGAATGGTATGCTCGTCGACGCGCAAGGGCTATAGGCGTTGAGTATAACCAGATCCTACCGATTCACCACTTTCCCATCGAAGAGATCCTGGCTGACGGCATTCAGCAATACTTCAGGGATGTGGGTCGGGACATACCTGGGTTCGATAAGATCACAATTGGACGAATTCCTCGTGAACCCGATGACCTTGAAGGTCCAGATACCTTCATCGTATCGATTCCGGCGGGGTTAAATGGCTCGGACTTACATGCTCATATCCATGAGAACGCCTTGCTCAATCCCCGCCTGGACCTAACTGGTTGGGTTTTGAAACGCCAGTTGCAGTGTATACTGCGCGAGAACTCTTACTGGAATGGTTGGGGGTCACCTCGGTCTGAGAACTACTTTGGTACGTTGTTTGACCTCCCTGAACCGCAAGTGGAGGGCGAGTTTTTCCTGTTCTGTGGAGGGGCTCAGATCCCTGCCGACAGCATGAAGGGAATATCGCGTGCCGCTTCAATGCCTCGTCTGACAAATCGCCTAGTGGCTCGACCTCTGGTTATTGTCGTCCGCGTGAACGGTGAGCCAGTACGAGCGCTTGTGGATTCCGGGTCCCTCGGGGATTTGGTTTCTACGTCGCTGGCTGATCAACTGCGTCTCAAGCGCAAGGAGTTGGAAGATCCAATTACCTTACAACTTGCCGTTCAAGGCTCGCGATCCAAGATCAATCATTCTGTAAGAGTCAAGTTCAATTACCAAGACATCGCAGAAGAACGAAACTTCTTTGTGGCCAACCTTAGCGGCTACGACATGATTCTTGGCACGGCTTGGTTGTTTCAGCACAAGGTGAGCATTGGTTTGAACCCCGCTCGAGTTTGTATCGGCAGTGCTGACGCTGTTCCTCTTGAAGGTGTTGCAACGGCACGGGTCTTCGCTGGAGCTGTTGGATTGAAGGAGCAGAGCCTTCAAGCCGCGCGGGATGAGATCCTAGAGTACGCCAAGCCAATCTGTAAGACGGCGGCGGAAACAGGCTTACCTCCTTTGCGAGCTATCAATCATACAATTCCACTCATAGACGAGAATAAAATTCTGCCTTGGAGACCTTCAAAGTGCCCTGAGCCGTTGCGAGAGCAATGGGATTTGAAACGCAAAACTTACCTGAAAGCCGGCCGCTGGAAAGTTACAAATTCGGGCAATACCGCTCCGATGCTGTTGATTCCTAAGGTTAAAACCAACCCGCCGGGACTCCGTGTAGTCGTAGACTTACGTGCACGTAATGCGAATACCCGGAAGATGACTTCGCCGCTGCCAGATATGGATGGAATATTACGGCGCGTCTCACGCTGCAAGTTTCGTTCACTCATCGACGGGCAAGACGCATATGAGCAAATTCGTGTTGTCCCTGAGCACGTTCCACGTACAGCGATGAGTACGCCGGATGGTAATATGGTCAGCCTAGTTTTGCAACAGGGTGACTGTAACGCGCCCGCTACTTATCAATCCTTGATGAACTATCTCTTCGGCGAGTACATCGGTCGCTGGATGGATGTTTATCTTGATGATATTATCATCTATTCGAATACCCTCGAAGAACATATTCAGCATCTGAAGATAGTCATAGACATACTCAAACGTGAGAAGCTATACCTGAGTGCGTCCAAGATGCAACTTTTTCAGTCCGAACTTCGTGTACTTGGACGAATAGTCGATGATGAAGGTATTCGGATGGACCCCCACAAGGTTGATACCGTGTTGAATTGGAAAACACCCACGAACCGTGACTTGCTTCGTGGGTTCCTTGGATCTGTGACTTACCTGGGAGGAGATGTTCCTAATGTCCAGATTCCTATGGGAATTCTTCATCAGTTAACCAGTGATTCTGTTCCGTTCCGATGGAGTTACACTCACCAGCGTGCATTTGAAGACATCAAGAATTTAGTTGGCCGTGGTCGTAACCACCGCCGCGTACCTCTGGATTACACTCCTGGAGCTCCGCCAATCTGGCTCGTTACTGACGGGTGCGGATCGGGGGTATCTGGAGTTGTTAGTCAGGGCAATGACTGGAAAACTGCGAAAGTCGCTGCATTCTTTTCAGCAAAACTGAACTCAGCTCAACAAAATTATCCAGTCCACGAAATCGAGATGCTAGCTGGGATTGAAGCAATGCTGCGTCATGCAGACATTCTGCAAGGGTGTCATTTCACCTGGATAACGGACCACAAGGGTCTTATTCACCTGGTTAACCAGAAGAACTTATCCGGCCGTCAAGCAAGATGGGTTGAGAAAATTTCTATCTTTGACTTCGAAGTTCAGTACGTACCTGGAGAGGAGAACGTCCTTGCAGACGCTTTATCACGGATATATTCCAACGAGGCTCCAGGAACCGTGCGCGCACGCTCCGAATACACCTATCACGACATTATTGACAACGATAATTTGGATATTGACTCAATTTCCATGCCTGTGTTTGCGGGTATAGAAGCCATGGCTCTGTCCAGCGACAGAGTGACTCGTTCGATGACGAGAGCCGCAAAAGCGGCGTCCGACGCGAAGTCAGGACAGTCTGACATGAAGTCAAGAGAACGCGACGTAAAGTCAACGTTTGGGTCCGGATCCGGTATGTCCCCAAAGGAGGGCGGGAGTACAAGTAAAATTTCTGCCCAGAAACTCGACCAACTCAAGCCTTCGCCAGTGTACAACACCAACGACGCACGAGATGGTGAAAGCCAAGAGCGAGATGCAAATGATTCCCGAGCATCGCCACCTGTCAACGGCGATCAATCAGCGGAAGCAGATCTCTCAAGCGACGTTGACCACGGCGTTGTACACCCTGGCCAGTCTCGCGACGCAGAATCCCCTGGCTCTTCACTTGAACCTCTACTGGAGCACCTGGATGACTCCCTGCTTAGTGTGGTGAACTCTGGCTGGCATGGTCTTGACTTGGCGCAACTCATCGCAAATAACTACGGCGAAGATGTGTTCTTCAAGCAAATCTTGGACTCTCCCAAGGCCTTTCGCAATTTTGACATCAATAATGGTTTAATATACCTGAAGGACTCAGACCACGAAGTGCTTTGTGTGCCCAAGATAACCTACCGCGGTCGAAACATCCGGGAAATTGTGATCTCGGAGGCACATTCAATCTTGGCGCACCTAGGCTTGCGAAAAACTTTGGATTATCTACGGGACCACTTCTGGTGGAAAGAAATGGTTGAAGATACCCGAAGTTTTTGTGAATCTTGTACCACCTGCAAGCGTAGCAAACCTAGCAATCAGAAGCCTTATGGGCTGCTCCACTCTTTGAATCCGCCTTCGCAGCCGTGGGATTCAGTTGGTGTAGACTTTGTTGGACCATTGCCAGAGTCAAAGAATCGAGATGGAGTCTTTAACTCCATAGCCGTTATCATAGATCTTCTCACTGGGATGACACACTTGGTTCCGGCGCGCATAAATTATACCGCTCGTCAAGTAGCCGAGTTGATGTTTGAAAATGTCTACAAACTCCACGGCCTACCCAAGTCCATAGTGAGCGACCGTGATTCGCTATTCACTAGTGTCTTCTGGAAGAGACTTCACGAGTTAATTGGAGTCAAGCTGCATATGTCAAGTGCATACCACCCCGAGTCCGATGGCGGAACTGAGCGTGCCAATCGGACCATAACTCAAATGCTCCGCCAATGTATCGGCCCGAAGCAAAAGGACTGGGTCGCTAAACTTCCAGCAATCGAGTTCGCTATGAACTCCGCTCGATCGGAAACTACTGGTTATAGTCCGTTCTTCTTGAACACGGGCCGAATGCCCCGATCATTACTCTGGAATGCTGATCGTACTCGTGAATATCCCGGAATTGCAAATTTTGCGCTGCAACGCCATCTCGCCATCATGGCTGCTCACGACAGCATGATTGCGGCGCGTGTCAAGCAGACTCGTTCCGCTAATCGCAAGCGTCAACCCGCGCCTTTTGAACAAAGGGACTTGGTCTATTTATCAACCAAGAACCTCAAGTTCGAGAAGGGCTTGGCACGGAAGATGATTCCCAAATTCATCGGTCTGTACCTGATTATTCGGGACTTCAACAATGGATCATTTGAATTGGATCTACCTTCAAACATGAAACAACGAGGGATTCACAACGTGTTTCATTCTTCATTGCTCCGACCGCATATCCCGAATGATGACAGAAGATTCCCCGGTCGTCTTGAGAACCAGCTAGGTATATCTCTGGATGGAGAGACAAATGAGTGGGCGGTGGATAAGTTCACCAACCACTATGGTCGTCGAACAAAGACCCTGTTCGAAGTTCTGTGGAAGTCGGGAGACAAAAGTTGGATGCCTTATGACCAGGCAAAGCGGCTTCAGGCTCTACCTGAGTATCTGGAAGCTGTGGGTGTTTCACATGTTAATGAGTTGCCATATGGCTCCGGAAAACCACCCGCCTCGGCTGAAGATATGTTCCTGGGATCAGCCGCCATCAATTTATCTGAAGATAAAAGCGCATGGATTCCAGACGAGTTCACAAATACTCAGTCGTTACCCACAATGCCCACTACCAACCAGGTTTTCCTGAACAATTTCGATACCTCTGGCCTGACCGCCCGTCACGCCGACTATAACCTTCTCCACTCCGTGTTGAAGCGTGTCAGCAAGCGCTACTTCACCTTCCAGGTGCTTGACAGGGCCATCACTATCATCGACGCTCGCACCATTCGTCTCTACTGCGACTATAATGCCGCTATCATCCATGGCGACGATCTCCCTGAGCGCGAGCCCACGTTCTACAACCCTTTCGCTCGTGCCATGAACACTTACGACACTTCTGGCTTGAAATGGGCCTACCTCGAGGACGAGGTCATCGTCTTCGACGAGGCGTTCGACGCCGCCGATGCCGAGTCGTTCTGTGTCTTGGACACCGAGACTTCGGACCACACCATCCTGGGTACCGACCAGGTTGCCGTTTCCCGCGCGTACTTCCAGAACGCCGAGCGCCTTCGTTTTCAGGCCGAGAAGCGCGAGGTTAAGTACGCTAACCAGCGCGAGAAGAGGAAGACCCTTGCCGACGAAGGTGTCCTCGACGTTAACTCGAAGGAGGCGCGCGAGAACCTCGCTGTCAAGCGTAAGATCCTCGAGGACGCTAAAGCCGAAGAAGTCGCGAGCAAGAAGCAGAAGGCCAATGACGGCAGCGTCGCCGGCTCTTCTGGTGGTTCAGGTGACATTACTATGAACCAGGGCTAGGTCGCCGTGCAGCGTCGACCTGGAGGGCGGATGTAACGGGGCGCTCACGCGCCAAACTACTCTACTATCTTATCTTTGATCTTCCTTCCTTTTTCGTCCACTCGATGTTGACTTACTTACTTCTCTACAATCACTCCCTATTTTTACTTACTATATATACCTGTACCGTACGTAGATCGTTCTTTGGTCAATCTTACTGTTACGCCACTTATTCCTGTTGGACCGACCAACCGACAACTCTCTCTCGAAAAACCTTTGTGCCGGGACTAGCCGCCGACTTGTAGCCGACAGCTCCCCGTCACAGCTTGCCTGTTTCTTGGCCCGTGGGACCGTGCGCGTGCTGGTTGGGTTCAGGGAGCACGAGATGTGCCCCCGCTGACACCGCGGACACGTCCGCCACCCGTTGGGGCTGGTCGGCGTGTAACACGCGTGGTCGTGTCGGCGGCACTCCAAACACCCTGCAAAATCAGATTAAGAGGAATAAAATAAAAAGATGAAACCAATGCAGAACTTACGGTCGTCCCCAACCAAGCGCTCCAACCCCGGAGTCCGCTGGTCCACCTCCGTATCCTCCGCCTCGTACCCTACGTCCGAGTCCGAGCTCGGCGTCCGCTCCGTCCGCCCCGAGACGCGACGCCGCGTCGGTTTCGCAATGAGTCGCTCCACCGGAGGAAGCGAAAGCCTCCTCGCGATGGTTGCGAGTTCGTCGTCCTCGACGACGTCCCCCATCACCTCCAACTCCCTCGCCGCCGCCAACTTCGCCTCACGCGCCTGCTGCAACGCAGCCAGCTGGGCCTGCAGACGCTTCGCGTGCGCAGTCCGCGCTGCCTGCGCCTCGGCCGTGACCCGCTGGCGCTCTTCCTCGCTCGCCACCCTCTCCTTCCCCGTTCCGTCTCGACCTCCTCCGTTTCCCCTCGCTCCACTCCCGTTTCCCTCGTTCCCTCCTCCGGGTGCTCCTGCCTGGGTGCTGGTGGTGTTGGACATGGTGTAGTGGCTGCGGAGTGGTTGGTGGTGGCGGTAGGAGGAGAAGTGAAAAGATTGCTGTCAACAACTTACGGCATCGGACACGTGATCACGCACGTGATCACTTTGCGACTCAGAAGAAATTCGGTGAATTTCCACATCATCAATTTTTAAATTATCCACCATCCATTTCATGATCATTCAAGCAGTATTCTTCCGGACCCTTGAGGTTCGCCTAGGGAGTCGAACCCAAGAGGGGGATACTGTTATATCCATGTCCCGATCCTTCGGACCTAGGTCCGAGGATGGCCGAATGGCTCCGTTGACTCCGGACTCCGCTCCGTCGGAGCGGAGACGGAACGACGGAGCGCGGCGGACTACCTTCAGAAGTCCGTATCGCGCCATAAGGCGACATCCTTATTGTCCGCCTCGCTCAGGACTTCTTACTTATTGTCCAAACTACTTCTTCCAAGTCACCTGACTTCTTCCACCCCTTTCGGATATAACCTTATTGTTACTTCCGCATGGAACCTTACATATCTCCTTTCCGTATTACAATAAGACCCTTTAGTATTTAATCACTTAGACTACAGCACTGTACTTCAGATTTATTATTAACGTTGCTTCGCACTCCTTGCAAGTAATCTGAGTTAACGCTCTGGAACCTCACTCGGAGCTCCGTCTTGTCTATCCCGTACTCCGAGACCAAGGGTAGTAACGCTCACCCTGCTCCCTAGTGGTGTAGCGTCATCCGATCCTCCGGTCACCCTTTCCCCCCGACTCCGTCACTCCGCTCCGTTCCGACTCCGCACTCCGGTATCTCGGAACTCCGTCCGACTGGTCGGTCGGCCCTCTTATCCGTAGCTCGGATATAACACCTACACATGTACTCTCTTCCACATCTCCTCACCCTCCCTGCTCGGTCGATATTCTGTGGTTTATACTCCCTTCCGTTGTCGTCCTTTGGGCTTATTCGCGCTGTCCACCATACCTTAATCCCTATCTGCGCTCAAATCATCCTCCCCCCCTTCTTCCCGCATGCCATCATTATTTTACTCCCTTCGCTTTGCCTCGTACTTTCTTCTCTTCTAACTTTCCTTTTTCCCCTTCCTCTTCTGTCAGAATATTGAATATCTTCACCGACCGACGACAACGTCTTTCTCACAGGTCAGCCTGACGGCCCTCTCCCACAATGCCCTCGGGCTCAACACCTCCGCCTCGGCTGCAAATAATAACACCAACTACGATGCCGCGGCCTTCTCTCCCCCCACCAGTGCCCGCGTGCGCGTCGAGCCGTGAGACCCAGTGAAATGTCCGTGCTGGTGGATACCCCCAGAAAGAGGCAAATGCAAGGCAAATATGAAAAGTGAGGCAAACATTTAGAGATCTTGACGCAGTCGCGTGCTATCAAATTTTTCGCTTAGGTTGTCTTCATTTCTGTTGGTATAGATTGAAATATATTGGATTGTGCCAATGCCCCGTGCAATTCACACAGAGCAGCTTCCGCACCACCTGAAACCATGAAATTTGCCAAGTCGGTAGCTGAGCGGCCCCGGCGCCCGAGCTGGTATTAAATCGCGTGAGGTTGACATTGATGCTCTTGTCTCTTTCACCCACCATCCTGCTCGTTGACCTCACTGCTGTGCCACCCCAATCTTAATTACTCAGCCAACCTCTCCCATCCTACTACAGCATTCAATCCTCCAAGTGCTGGGCCAGCGCAATCGGCATCCAGGCTCCCAATACCCGATTTGACTCGTCACCCAAGACCTGCCTTCAAACTTCAAGAATAACTACCAGACATTCAGAACCTCTCTCTTCCATCCAAGACTCTCTTCAAGACTCCTTTCAAGACTCCCTCCAAGACATCTCCAGGCATTCCACACTCCAAACACCCAAGGGGCCTCGATGATCTCAAGCCGCAATAGAAGGCACCGCTGACAAAATGGTTTGTGAATCTGGCGGCATCATTGTAGATGTATTCAGATGTTTAGTACATATCTCAATGCATTCATAAATTTCTGGCTACATGGATGTGATTTCAAAGCACAAATATCTCTATTAATCTCGTTACACAAATGCAGACCGCACCGGCTCATCCAAAAATAACCGCATTCCTTCTGTCTCGATTCCACTTGATACAAATAGATATTCATGCAATGAAATCGATGTATGCTAAATATTTTGGCAGGCAATATTTTCATTGCATCTCTATCTCTCTCTCTCGATTTCCCAACACGGACTTTTCACTGGGTGTGAGAGCGAGTCCTGGCTCATGAAAGGCCAGAAAGCAGGGTAATTTAAAATGATGCATCTTTGACGTCGCCGGGTTGCGTATTTAAGGAGGGAAAAGACACCAGGGTACATTTGTCTCTCTCTCGCTTAAGGCACCCAGGTGACCAGAAGTAATGTACTGATCGTATCAGAGCTCCGCGTAAGTCGATTAACCCCATATAGGAAAAATTGCCTTTTTTGAACGGATTCGCGGTATGTAGACCTAGGATACTAAAAGTATCCAGGCATTATTCAGATTCCTGGGATTCTGATGTTCAGCCTTATTCATGATCATGCATATTTGAACAGACCAGGGCAAGAGGGAACCCACATCAGGGAACTGGGAAGCTCCAAACCCGCAAGTACCCACCTCTCTCAATTTCTCAGTTAAACTGACCCTTCCACCCACTTCTCACTCCTTGCCCTCAGACTTTTCACAGTTCCATTTGAAGCCTTCCGCTCCGATTTTTGAATGTACGGTCTGTTGAATTGCCTGCTGCCTTTGCCTCTCAATCCTCTCAATCACAAGGCCAGTAACACTGACACACCTTCAATTTCAGATTCAACTTCAGTCTTATCTCTCGTGACCTCACTCCGGATCTTGCTCTTCAAATTCTTCGCTCCGAGTGACTCTAACACACCGACTGAACTCCGACCGCAATAAAAATCCCAGCAGCACTTATGTTGACTTCAATCCAATTTGGGCTCAACTTTCACTCCATATTCTGTGCAGTTCACATCTGACCGCTCTGGAATCAACTTGAGGACCTTTATAAGCCTTGGCACAACTTTCACTTTAATTTGTTTCAAGACACTATGTACCTCCTCACATTTCTTTGGATCTTGACTGACTGACCCCAGGGATAATCTAGGACCTTCACTTGGCCAATATCCTTTGATCTTTAACCGACCCAGGCGGGAGCCATTGTCCAGATTGACTGCTGCCGCACTGAAAATTGACTTGCAAATTTTGCCCAAGGTCCGTTCCACTACACTTGTATCCCAGCCATTAGACCTGGAGAAATGACCTCAAGGATTTTATTTCAAGTCATTTCTGCTAGAGTAACTGGGCTTTCTTTGACTATGAGAGATTCCAGCTGTATTAGTGCTGGTTTGTATTTATTACTATGTCCTACTCCTTTTGCTACACCTCTCAAAATTTTCTTGGATTTATCAGTGGCATATTGGTTGAGGACAATTAAATCAGGCCCTATTTGTCTGTATTTATCTGACATCCCAAAAAGGAATCCTGTGGTTCAACCCACTGACTTTAGCTTGTTTCTTGACACAATTGAACCTGGGAGCATCTCAAATGCTGTTTATAAAACTCAGTGAAGTTAATGTTTCAGAACAGAGCAGATTCTGAGCAAGAGCTTTTACTGAGGAGGACATCACTCAATGATGATGGGATCTGGATTGGGCTGGTGGACCCCTAACCCATCATTGCAATTCACCATGGCCATTTAGTGTAGCTGGATTCATGTTTGTTCTGCTCTTGCAACCGGATTCAGAAGGTTTTGTGTTCAAATCAGCTGGGAGTCCTGCCCAAACACTATCGTTGCCTGATCACGTGGACCCAGAATTGAATTTTAGGTCCACGTGATCATTTATACCTAATTAGATCTAACACATTGAAGTACTATGAAACCACGGTCAGTGAAATATAAAAGAATTCAGATTATATCAACATACCTGGGTTCAAACAAGCAACACCCTCTTGAAGATAAACAACACTGAAAGAGTGAAGTTGCATGAACTTGTATTGGAGTTGAAAGGCCGTCATTGTCAAAATGACCTGGAGATTATCATCACAGTTCAATCGACCCAGGTCTGTGTCGTTGTCATTCGTTGGGAATCTTACACCCAACTTACTTGGGCAGTCTTGTATACTTCGAGTTGAAGTTGTTCAACGATACTATTATCAATCATCTCGGGCCTACGGAGTCATCCTTCTTTCAACCACAGTAAGTAAGCTCTCCCTGTGAGTTGTTCACTCATACTTCAACTTGTGTCTGTCCACTTACATTCCATGTATATGTGCCCTCTATTAAAATGAATGTGGACATACGGGGATTCACATAGATATTGATATTGATACTTTTAATACTGCTGTGTCTATTATACGGTTTCTTCTGCTTCACCTTGTCCAGTCCAACTCGCGTCAATTTCAGTAGTTCAAGTACCTGAAAATCAACTCAACTCAACATCCAATGTGTCACCTGATCGTCACCTGATCACGCGGACCCAGAATCGTGCCTGGGTCCATGTGACATCATTTCTACCTAATTACAACATTGCAAGACTTTTGCTCATCTCAGGATTCTCAACTAAAGAGACTAAATTACTATCTGTCCCACTGCAGGTGGTGGAAGGAGGGAATGGCCCTGTTCCCTCCTTCCGCCACCTGCAGTGGCAGAGATCTATCTACAGCAAACAATAAAGATGTTGGGTAGCCAAAGGCAGTAGTTCAAAAGGGTGCTAAAGAAGAGAAGTTGGTGAATTTTCAGTGACGGAGATCAGGACGCACAGTGTTTAAAGCATGTTATGACCGCTGGATGAAAGCATAACCACAGTCTGTTTAAAGTGCTCTGTGTAAAACAAAAAAATCAAGTTGAGCCAGACGCACAAAAAAAAATAGCGATGAACATACCCATTGTCAGACCTTCTTTGCTCTGTGTGGAAGATACAAGCCAGCAGGCTGTTCTTGACCATCACTGCCTATGAGGCACAAAGAAGTCGAAACATAGCACAGGTACTGCAAAACATTGGGTTAGTGTTCTCCTATGGCAAAAATAAAAAATGATGAGAGTCATGCACCCAGGCGCAAAACAGTCCTTGCAGGTGAGGAAGATGCAAGCAGCAGTTCTTGACCATCACTGCCCACAGGGCACGGAACTACAAGGAGAAACACGAAACAGCGACTGCAAAACATTGTGTCAATGTTATCATTACAGCAAAAGAAAAAGTGGGAAGTTGTGCACCTGGGCACAAAACAGTCCTTGCAACATGAGGAAGATGCAAACCAGTGGGCTGTTCTTAACCATCACTGCTCAATAGGGTGCAGATCAACAGGAGAGGAAACAATATTTAAACAAATGTCCCTGCTGCAGGCTGCAAAGGGAAACATGCCAGTCCAAAAGGGAATAGTCGGTTAAAATCTGGATGTGAAGGAAGGGTACATACTTCTTCAAGGCAGTGAGTGTACTTGAGCATCCAAAAAGACTGCTGAACCTAGGAAAAGTTCAGAAGCTCACAAATATCCTTTTTCCTGTAGTTGAGCCACTCAAAGACTCAACACCCACGCACACTTAACTGCGATTGCAGGGGGGTTCCAGGAAAACTTTGCGAAGGAGATCATTAACAGATCTCCCCCAATGTGCACAAAATCGCACACATCAGGCAAATTGGCCCACTCCGTACATGACCAGAGGAGCGTTGAGTATGTTGGCCCCATACTCTCTTCTCTTTCCCAGCTACATGGGGGCTTCATGCAGTGGACTGGTCACAGGGAGGTAGGTGCTGAGCAAGCTCAGTCCTGGGGCAGGATGTGGCCAACAGGGGAAAGAAACCAAGGGGAATAAAACACACCAGAGAAGGTCAGTGTTTGTCTCACTGCTACAGGCAGCTGGCTCATGACCCCGGCTGCCTGTAGCAGTGAGACAAATGTCCAATGTGTAGATGCATAAGGAGGAAAATAAAGAGCTATATTCGATCAAGGGAGGATCAGTCCTTTAAATACCTGGTCGGCAACCATCATGATTTCTTGATGGTCATCTGCATGCTTTCCCATCATGTGTCAACCTCTGTTGGCTTCCCTCTGAACTCCACTAACACTGCATACTCTCACTACAGCTATCCAGGAGGGCAAAACTATACCAGCTTGAACCCAGGTGTGTCCACATGGAATTTTGTTAGTGATTTTTTTGTTCAAGGGACCTCAACTTCACTTTGACGTTGTTCAGGCCGTTTAACGACCATATGAGGACACTACTCTGCCAGTGTGCCTTCCGGCGGCCCAAGGTATGCCAGTTTAAATGTGGGTTTATCCACATTCAATTTTTGTGGTAATGTTGAACTGAACTCTTCCACTCAATGATACCTGATTCGAGTTGTTGAATTGGTTCAAGATGTGCTGTTATTGCTCAAGCTATTATGTCCCCGGGAGGCCGAACCTATGCCAGTTTAACTCTAGGTACGTCTGCCTTCAATTTTAATAGTAATGTAATTTAAACTGAGCTTCATTTCAGCCCCCCGAACCTTTAATATAACTTCAATGCTTCCTCCAATATCTTTAACACATGTCATTATGTCCTTGGGGCCTGCAGCAGGGACATTTGTTTAAATATTGTTTCCTCTCCT
The DNA here is from genome assembly GCA_029233265.1 of Mycena alexandri. Classification (NCBI taxonomy): domain Eukaryota; kingdom Fungi; phylum Basidiomycota; class Agaricomycetes; order Agaricales; family Mycenaceae; genus Mycena; species Mycena alexandri. Next base: position 441,288 of record JARJCM010000055.1, on the reverse strand, counting down.
GTTGATCTGCACCCTATTGAGCAGTGATGGTTAAGAACAGCCCACTGGTTTGCATCTTCCTCATGTTGCAAGGACTGTTTTGTGCCCAGGTGCACAACTTCCCACTTTTTCTTTTGCTGTAATGATAACATTGACACAATGTTTTGCAGTCGCTGTTTCGTGTTTCTCCTTGTAGTTCCGTGCCCTGTGGGCAGTGATGGTCAAGAACTGCTGCTTGCATCTTCCTCACCTGCAAGGACTGTTTTGCGCCTGGGTGCATGACTCTCATCATTTTTTATTTTTGCCATAGGAGAACACTAACCCAATGTTTTGCAGTACCTGTGCTATGTTTCGACTTCTTTGTGCCTCATAGGCAGTGATGGTCAAGAACAGCCTGCTGGCTTGTATCTTCCACACAGAGCAAAGAAGGTCTGACAATGGGTATGTTCATCGCTATTTTTTTTTGTGCGTCTGGCTCAACTTGATTTTTTTGTTTTACACAGAGCACTTTAAACAGACTGTGGTTATGCTTTCATCCAGCGGTCATAACATGCTTTAAACACTGTGCGTCCTGATCTCCGTCACTGAAAATTCACCAACTTCTCTTCTTTAGCACCCTTTTGAACTACTGCCTTTGGCTACCCAACATCTTTATTGTTTGCTGTAGATAGATCTCTGCCACTGCAGGTGGCGGAAGGAGGGAACAGGGCCATTCCCTCCTTCCACCACCTGCAGTGGGACAGATAGTAATTTAGTCTCTTTAGTTGAGAATCCTGAGATGAGCAAAAGTCTTGCAATGTTGTAATTAGGTAGAAATGATGTCACATGGACCCAGGCACGATTCTGGGTCCGCGTGATCAGGTGACGATCAGGTGACACATTGGATGTTGAGTTGAGTTGATTTTCAGGTACTTGAACTACTGAAATTGACGCGAGTTGGACTGGACAAGGTGAAGCAGAAGAAACCGTATAATAGACACAGCAGTATTAAAAGTATCAATATCAATATCTATGTGAATCCCCGTATGTCCACATTCATTTTAATAGAGGGCACATATACATGGAATGTAAGTGGACAGACACAAGTTGAAGTATGAGTGAACAACTCACAGGGAGAGCTTACTTACTGTGGTTGAAAGAAGGATGACTCCGTAGGCCCGAGATGATTGATAATAGTATCGTTGAACAACTTCAACTCGAAGTATACAAGACTGCCCAAGTAAGTTGGGTGTAAGATTCCCAACGAATGACAACGACACAGACCTGGGTCGATTGAACTGTGATGATAATCTCCAGGTCATTTTGACAATGACGGCCTTTCAACTCCAATACAAGTTCATGCAACTTCACTCTTTCAGTGTTGTTTATCTTCAAGAGGGTGTTGCTTGTTTGAACCCAGGTATGTTGATATAATCTGAATTCTTTTATATTTCACTGACCGTGGTTTCATAGTACTTCAATGTGTTAGATCTAATTAGGTATAAATGATCACGTGGACCTAAAATTCAATTCTGGGTCCACGTGATCAGGCAACGATAGTGTTTGGGCAGGACTCCCAGCTGATTTGAACACAAAACCTTCTGAATCCGGTTGCAAGAGCAGAACAAACATGAATCCAGCTACACTAAATGGCCATGGTGAATTGCAATGATGGGTTAGGGGTCCACCAGCCCAATCCAGATCCCATCATCATTGAGTGATGTCCTCCTCAGTAAAAGCTCTTGCTCAGAATCTGCTCTGTTCTGAAACATTAACTTCACTGAGTTTTATAAACAGCATTTGAGATGCTCCCAGGTTCAATTGTGTCAAGAAACAAGCTAAAGTCAGTGGGTTGAACCACAGGATTCCTTTTTGGGATGTCAGATAAATACAGACAAATAGGGCCTGATTTAATTGTCCTCAACCAATATGCCACTGATAAATCCAAGAAAATTTTGAGAGGTGTAGCAAAAGGAGTAGGACATAGTAATAAATACAAACCAGCACTAATACAGCTGGAATCTCTCATAGTCAAAGAAAGCCCAGTTACTCTAGCAGAAATGACTTGAAATAAAATCCTTGAGGTCATTTCTCCAGGTCTAATGGCTGGGATACAAGTGTAGTGGAACGGACCTTGGGCAAAATTTGCAAGTCAATTTTCAGTGCGGCAGCAGTCAATCTGGACAATGGCTCCCGCCTGGGTCGGTTAAAGATCAAAGGATATTGGCCAAGTGAAGGTCCTAGATTATCCCTGGGGTCAGTCAGTCAAGATCCAAAGAAATGTGAGGAGGTACATAGTGTCTTGAAACAAATTAAAGTGAAAGTTGTGCCAAGGCTTATAAAGGTCCTCAAGTTGATTCCAGAGCGGTCAGATGTGAACTGCACAGAATATGGAGTGAAAGTTGAGCCCAAATTGGATTGAAGTCAACATAAGTGCTGCTGGGATTTTTATTGCGGTCGGAGTTCAGTCGGTGTGTTAGAGTCACTCGGAGCGAAGAATTTGAAGAGCAAGATCCGGAGTGAGGTCACGAGAGATAAGACTGAAGTTGAATCTGAAATTGAAGGTGTGTCAGTGTTACTGGCCTTGTGATTGAGAGGATTGAGAGGCAAAGGCAGCAGGCAATTCAACAGACCGTACATTCAAAAATCGGAGCGGAAGGCTTCAAATGGAACTGTGAAAAGTCTGAGGGCAAGGAGTGAGAAGTGGGTGGAAGGGTCAGTTTAACTGAGAAATTGAGAGAGGTGGGTACTTGCGGGTTTGGAGCTTCCCAGTTCCCTGATGTGGGTTCCCTCTTGCCCTGGTCTGTTCAAATATGCATGATCATGAATAAGGCTGAACATCAGAATCCCAGGAATCTGAACAATTACCCAATGCAGCACATCAGAATCCCGAGGGTAGAATCCCAATGATCAGATGACCTGAAAATTTGCCTTTTTTGGATTGTTTGGCCACCTGATTTGCTTCCAATTTGCGGGGTCCGCAAATTTGAAATTTGCGGACCCCGCAAATTGAAAGCAAATGATAAGCAAATGATGAGCAAATTTAATATTTGCGGACCCCGCAAATTGGAAGCAAATGAGACACAAATTCTAAATTTGCTTTCAATTTGCTTATAATTTGCGGGGCCCGCAAACGGAAGCATGCACCCAGTGTTAGCCCAGCGAGTACTTCGCAAAAACTCTGTTGCACAAACCTCCATAACTGAGGCCGAATGTGAATAACATACACACTGAACTACAAATGTTACTCACGATTCAGTCCAACTAGCGAGGCCGTTCGCAGGAAGATGCGAAAAGCGCGAGTCCTCGAAGAACATTTGGAGGAACGTCCAAACGTCTACTGCGGCAGCGAGGGAGGTGTTGACACCGAGCGTCCCGTGCGACCAGCCAACACCAACAGGTTGGTCAATGAATAAGAAGTTCGAATCAGTGTTCCACGAGAAGGGATTCAAGGTGACGCCGCTGCTGTCATTAGTGATGCGGCACGGGCCAAGCTCCTGGAAAAGCCCAAGCATGCTCGAACTGCCGGGCTATGTACACAATGAGAACAAGATCTTACGGACAAAGGGAACACTCACTCCACCATTGAACCAAAGAGAAAGCGGCGCAGTTTCAGGGTTGTTTCGAGCCGCGAAGTACCAGAAGCTGTACAGATAGACATGAGCGTCTCCTGGAAAGAGGATGAGCGTTCACGAACAAGATACTCTGATTGGCAGCAATATCCCCATAGCCAGAGACTTGCAATACACCGGGTGTGGTTTCTAACGCGAGTCAGGAGAGACTGGGGTTCTGCCAGACATGTTCATACCACAGACACCCGAATTTTCCACTGCGTGCAGGGTCCCTGGTGTGGTAGTGAAGGATCACAGTGACTCCGCCTGGACCGCTTCCGTCCTGAAAACGTTGGATTTGGGGACGCCGCCAATTACTCCGTCGACAACAAGGAACTGGCCACTATCCTTCGCACCGAAGACAGACGAGACTGCCGTCAACGACACAAGCAAAGGGAGAAGCATGGTAAATAAGTTTTTGGCGGGTGGATCCCCTTGGCCTTTTATTTATGCGTTTTCCGGGTTGTTTCCGAGGCGTGGGTATTCATTCGCTTAGGCTCCATTCGGTACGCGTTACTTAGCGTGATTTAGGGTTACTTCCGAGCATCGTCACTTCGGGGCTCGGGTTTTGTCGGGACGGCAGCCTGCGGAGCCCATCATGGAGCCCAAATACCATGATTACACGCCTCAGATTGGCTGTTCCACGGTTTGGAGCTGGCCGTGAGGGTACTCACGGATGTCTGCGCGGTGGTGCGAAGTGACGATCCACTGAAGTAGCGCTAGGTGACGTTAAGTAACGCCAGCCGAATGGAGCCTAAGCTATGTCTTGCACTGAAGACCGAGAAAAGGGCCAGACGGGTGTAAATTGTAATCCGTAATCCAATCGCACCTAGGATTTTGTTTCAAAAGTCAAGTAGCTCTTGAAAATTTGCAGAGAAGTGTCTTGAAGGGTTGCTAAGGGCGATCCCGACTTATGCCAATGAACGGGTGTCTCGATCTTCCGGGACACTGGCGTCAGAAATCCTATCCCTATCCCTATCCCAGTGTCGGAGGTGTTGCACTCGCTAACTAGCGGATCAATTTAGTTGCGAGCGCAGCGAAGCAATTCTACCTAAATGCACGTGACGAGGGTGGGGGATAGAATATGTAGTAAACAGATACAAATTCATGCCCGAGTGGCTGACATTCCCTGCCAAAGAAGTGCTTCAAACTCATTCAATTTTTTGGTGAATCTCTCTAAGAAGGCAAATAGTGGAAGTCCTCTTGGATAGCTTTTGATTGATACCCAAATCAGCCGGTTTGGGGAAGTTCAGAAATTCGAAAATTAAGGAGAATTATGTCAGCTATTTTGCTTATGCAATTGCTGCTGCGCGAGCACCCTTCGCCTCAGCGGATCCATATTATGAAACGTTTCACGACGTCCCCATATGTATGGATCGCCTTGGTTCTGGCACGTTTGCAAGTTTTGAAGAGATCCAACGTTCAACGAGGTGTGAGGCAGGCATGTAGCGCCAGGAAACACACGCTTTGAGCTGGGTTGAATTTGAACCCAGAATTGAGAAAGTGGCGTAAGAGAGAACTTCGTAGACGCAGAAAAAGTAACGACGCACGAACTCGGTCGAAATCCTGGACGCAGTCGACGGAATAGATCAGCTCGCACAACTATCGAACGCGACGCATCGTATTTCTGTAAGCAAAGGAGACTCCGAGTCGCTTCATTGAAGATGAATGTAGTAGAGCAAGGAAACATACCACTAAATACAAAGTAGATACTGAAAAAATAGTGAGTTTGAAAGGGACGAAGAGGTCGACGTATCGAGGGATTGAGGTAGGTTTGAAACTTGGGTGGCGAATTCACGGTAAAGCTGACCAGTGAATTGAGAAAATTGGCGTGCCAGCGCGCTATAGAAAGGGCGGGGTAAGCTGGATAGCCAACAAATGAAGGCGCACTCGCATTTCAGTGTTAAGAGATAGGATCGATCTAACTCGAAGTTGGGTGGCTCGCCGAATCAGGCAATCGGGCGTCGTCCTCTGGGAATAACATGGACAAACTAGACTTACGCGTCTCCTTCATGGCGTCCGCATCCCAAACACCCGCCGACCTCCTGGCCCTCGCCGCCGCCCCAGAAACAAACCCACAAAAGGCGGAGCAGATATACCATGATATCCTCTCCCGCCGTGCGCTTTCCCTTATTTTTTTCGTTCAAAACTCATTCCAGAACGAAATATAGCCACACCACCGAATCTCACCCCCGAGGCCCATGCACAGGTCCTGCGCGAGCAAGAAACGGCGCTGCAACGACTAGGAAGTCTCTATCGCGATCAACAGTTTGTGTTTGCTCAATTGCACCGTAATATTCCTATGAATGCTGCACCAGAAACGCGGACGGCCTGGCCCAGGTTATCACCCTTTCGCGAGGTTTCTTCATGTCTAGTACGGCAAAGGCAAAGACTGCCAAGCTCAGTGCGTCTTGAATCCCTCGGTGCCATATTTTGTCTTATTCACGCCGTGTACACAGTCCGGACACTCCTCAACCACTTTGGCTCGATCCCGAACAGCACACAGACCCAGATTCGCGTCCTTGAGGACAACATCGCGTGGGCAAAAACCGAGAAGCGCATATTCTTAAAGCACAGTCTCGAGACGCGTTTGGCTTCCATGTGCGTCACGTACTAAATAAATGTAATACGGATACTAAAATCCTCCCAGTCATCTTGACCTCCACCACTACCGCCCCGCGCTCACCATAATTGAGGGCCTGTTAACAGAGCTCAAGCGTCTTGATGACAAGCTCATCTTGACCGAAGTCCATCTGCTGGAAAGCAAGGTATACCGTGGTGTGGGAAATGTAACAAAGGCCAAGGTTCGCTGCCCACTTCCACTGTATTTTCGTTCTCACTTATAGCGCTTTCAGGCTGGTCTGACCTCCGCCCGCACATCCGCCGCGTCGATCTACACACCGCCGCCGCTGCAGTCTGCACTCGACATTCAGTCCGGCATCCTCCACGCGGAGGAGAAGGACTACAAGACCGCCTACAGCTACTTCTTCGAGGCATTCGAGGCGCAAGCATCTGCTGCGTCGTTCACGACGCCGGCAAAGCGGGAAGGTGAAGCAGCTGACGGCGCGGTCCCTGTGCTGTCGACCGGCGAGCAGATCGACACCGAGGGCAAGGGCGCGTTGGAGGCGCTCAAGTACATGCTCCTTTGCAAGGTCATGCTTAACCTCGTACGTCCTTCCGCTCTTCTGGTTCCTGGCGACACATATTCTGAACCATTTACCTCGTTATCGTACAGCCGGAGGACGTGCATTCGCTGCTGAGCATTAAGCTCGCGCTCAAGTACGCACAGCTGCGGGATGTGGAGAGCATGCGCGCCATCGCGCGCGCGCACCAGGACCGGAACCTCGCGGACTTTGAGAAGGCGCTGCGGGATTACAAGGACGGTTCGTGCTCTCAATTCACCACCCTCAAACAAGTGCTCATACTCAACGTAGAACTATCCTCGGACCCGACGATTCGGTCTCATCTCGCGGCGCTGTACGACACGCTGCTCGAGCAGAATCTGCTGCGCATCGTCGAGCCGTACTCGGTCGTTGAGCTCGAGTACGTCAGCGAGTGTGTTGGACAAGGTCGCCAGGCGGTCGAGGCCAAGTCAGTGCTACATTCTCCCATTCCCGCCCCGTGCTGACCTATACACCTCTAGACTCTCGCAGATGATCTTGGACAAGGTCTTCCACGGAGTGCTCGACCAGGGGCGTGGGTGTCTGCTTGTTTTCGATGACACTGAGGCGGATGTAAGTGACCACGATCCTCCTTGTCCTTAATTGCCTCCTTATACTGACTCCGCGCACAAAGACGACATACGCGACGGCGATCGACACGCTGCAGCAGGTAGGGAAGGTCGTAGAGAGTCTGTACGCGAAAACTGTAAAGATCGGTTAGTTAGTTGGGTATTGGAATAATTTGTTTTCGTGCTTTTCGGAATCAGTCTCTGGTCATTTTTAACCTAGTGACTGGTCTGAGACCAGCCTGGGCGGAGAATCAGTGGGGGCTTCCGGTGAGGACAGCGCGAACGTCGGGCGGGAGCTTCATTATTCCTGAGCGTTCGGAGGCAAAGCAAAAGAAGCAAAAAATTCATTGTCAGTGCATTTTGGGGCGAGTAAGGAGGCTTTTACGATACGAATATGTACATACAAAAACATACAATCAATCTCGACTTGCTGGCGTATTTGGTACCTCGACATTGCGTGGAAATGGGGGCGCAGAAGATCCTACACCATCTCCGCCTGACCCATACCGATTTGGCCGCCCTTGGCTGCCGTGGGTGTGAAGGTGTGCCAACGGTCGTTGAAGCGCACATCTAAGTTGTCGTCAGGAATAGTGGTAAACCGAAAAGGGAAATAGACGTACCGAGCGGCCTTCCGCCGTACATGTACTGCTGGAATTTTGCTGTAAGACGGGGGATACGAGTCAGCCACTGAGGATAAATACGAAAGAAACTAGACAAACCAATCGCAGTCTCGGCCTCGCCAACCTGCGCAAACTGCACGACACCACAGCCCTTCGAGCGTGCACCGTCAAACAAGATCTCGGCGAGCTCCACTTGTCCTGTCGTCTCGAACAGCTCCACCAGGTCCTCGTTCGCCGTCGACCAGGGTAGCTAGGGTGGAATGTAATGAGTATGGGACACACATAATGAAACAAATAACATCAACACCCACATTCCGCACCATAATCTGCTGGCTTGGCTCGGGCTCGACGTAACCCGCGCCACCGGGACCTGAAAAGGCCGCCGCGTGCCCATGCCCGCCTCCATGACCATGCCCACCGCCAAACCCGGCGCCACCACCGCCCCCGCCCCCAACGTACGCACCTCCCTGGTCCGGCCCCGAGTAGTCCGCGTACAGGTCCTGGTTGGAGAAGTCGCGCCCACCAGGGCCGCCGTGGAATCCTCCTCCGCCTCCGCCTCCACCCCGGAACCCGCCTCGGAAGCCCCCGCCACGGAGACCACGCCCGAGCCCTCGTCCACCACCACGCATCCCGCCGCGGAACCCGCCTGGCCCCGAAAGTCCGGCATAACGATCCTACGCGCGCGAAGCATGAGCACGAGCAGCGCAAGTGTAAATGGACACGCGTACCTCGCGCACTTCGAGAGTGCGTCCGTACCAGTCTGTGCCGTGATACATACCTGGACAGGCGCATCAGGAAAGAACACGAAAAAAAGACAGCAGCATACTAATAGCCGCAGCGGCATCCTTCGGCGTCTCAAATACAACGGTGCCCGAGCCCTTGGGACGTCCGTCCGCACCGAGATTGATATCAGCGCGCACGATGTTACCGGCAACGCGGAAAAGGTCCTTGAGGTCCTGCCAGCCCGCCTGATACGGAAGCTGCGAAAAACATGTGAGTTGGGAGCGGAAGACGAAAGTCGAGAAAAATAATACATTGCCGACGTAGAGCTGATTGCCTGGGTTCGCCTGGGTGCCAAAGTAGTTGTGGGAGGCGGGGCGCGGCGGGGGTGCCGCATTGAGACCCTGCCCGGCCATCGCCATCCCAATCTTGCCTGGGACGGGAGTGGCGCCGAAGCGCGCCTCAGTTTCACGGTCCTGAGGAGGGATTAGAGGTTAACTTCGAAAGGAGTGAAATTCATACCTCGCGGATGAAGACTGGGCGACCGAGAAGCGACATCTCAGACAGCTCGCGCACGGCGCGCTGCGAGTCTTCCTGTGAAGCAAATTCGACGATACTGCGGATTCGAGTCAGAAATCTGAGCTCAAGGAAACAAAATTTGCGTACCCGCATCCTTTGGAAACCCCGGTAGGTGTGACGAGAACTTCGGCGAAGAGAACCTCCCCAGCTGCCATCCCAAAAGAAAACTCCCAATCAATATCCTCTCGACATCTCGACCAATTTCCAGCAATGAGAAAACATGAAAAAATCCACATGAACGCTGGCCGTCCACCGCCGTCTCGCCTTGGACCACGAGAAACAAAAACTTCTCCCACCACCACCATCGCATTGACATTCCGACGGAACGACGTCCGCCGACCAAGCCCGAGCCAAGTGAGAGGCATCTCCAGCAAATGCACGCTCAACCTCCGACCTCCTCATCTCTCTGCCTCCCCCCCTGCAGCCAAGCCATCCGAACCAAACTCCAAAAAAAAAACTAATGATCCCCCACCCACCTCCCCTCATGAATTCCATCAGGTCCCGGTAGCGTACTTCGTAGCTGAGATTGCCGACGTAGACCCGATGTTCCCTCTTGCTGACTTTGGCAAACTCGACGGCCTCCTCGTGGTCCGCATTCATCGGGCCGCCGAGCGAGCGGGCGAAGGTGTCGCTGGATTTGCCACGGCGGTCCCGGCTACGTGAGCGCGAGCGGGGAGACCGGGGAGACCTGGAGTGGGAGCGAGAACGCGAACGGCGCGCACGACGCCTTGGGGACGCCGACCGCCTGGAGCGCGAGCGCGAGCGGGACCGAGAGCGCTTGCGCCTCTGAGAAAAGTCAGTCCAGCAAAAGTGGTGTCAAAAGCGACCCACGTCGCCGTTCCTGGTATCCGGTTCCCAGTGGTCGCCGCCACCGCCTCCACCGCGCCTGGGACGCCCTGGAAGGTGTAAGCTGGCTAAAATGAGTCAATAAGGTAAAAGACTGACCAGAGTCTCTGCGGCTGTCGCGTCTGTCTCTTTCGCGGTCGCGGTCTCTGTCGCGCTCACGGTCCCTGTCCTTGTCACGGTCGTAGTCTCTGTCCCGGTCCTTGCGGTCGCGGTCCCTGCCGCTGCTCACCGGCGCACCACCGCTGCTGCCCTTGTCCTCCGCCTCCAACGGCTCCTCCTTGGTCTTCATGTCGACGTCCATGGTGGTCACTGTTAACCTTGGGCCGAGCTTGCGGCGGAATGCTCAGGACGAAGAAGTTTTAAGCCACGTGATGTTCTGAGTTCGAATCCCGCATGCCGAGTCCTTTTCGTGGCGTTCAAATTATAATACAGGCATTTTTCTTTATCAATTGGGTCTATCGAGTCTTTTCTATGGTATTCACGATCCCGAAATCGCAGCTGCCCCGTCGGCGGCCCCGAGCGGTCGAAAGTTTGGAACAACGGAGGGTTGTATTTTTGAAACAGTTTCGAGACCCAACGCTGTTTTACACTCACTAGATCCGACTGGCCATGTGAGCGCCTGTCCAGGATGTAAAGTATTCACCGCGATCGAGCTTGGAACTTGTGCCATAAGATTAAACGGAACCCCTCAGAGAAATAACGTGGCACAAATAAAACCGAGAGCTTGCTGGCAATCGCAGAGAGCGAGGGGGAGAAAAAGTACTCTCCACCGCGCGAAATGATAAAGTCTGAATGTAATCTGAGTAAGGAAATCGAAAAAGGTTGGAGAGAGCCTACCAGTAGTGAGGGTAGTAGTCTTGGTGGAGTTCGTGGGGTCGAGACCACCGACCACACGCGGAGCGCCGGAGTTCTGGCCAACGATGGGATCTATGCCGACGCCGCTGTGCACAAAGCTAAATTTAAAGAACGTAAGAACGTATCGGGGAGATGCCAAAAAAAAAAAAGTACACTGCGTTGTTCGCCCAAGTTTCTTGTATAAACCTACATAAAATGTGAGACGTCGTATACCTATCTTCGAATGAACACGAACCTGAAACCTAAGCAATGTTTTAAAAAAAGTTTGCAAACCCTTCTGACACACTCACCTGTCGACACTTGACTCTGATAAGCCACGAAAGCAAGTCCGCGCTCACTAGTGGTTGTCCCCGAAGAAGCCTCGGCATCAGAGACTAGTTTTGTCAGTTACATGGGTCAAAGGAAAAACGGTTGCATACCTTCCGGGCCGTAAGGAATACCCGCACGCATAATGTGATGAGTAGCATCCTCTTGGGTACCGGTACACAAGTCAGCACGGGGTCGAACTTTCCGAATATGTGCGCTGAATGGGCAACTTTCTGGAGTGTGAATTCCAAGCGGAAAAATAATGGCTGCGAATCAAATCTCACCGGGTTTGGTTCGTCGAAGTAACGGCGTCGGGGTGCGCAAAAGTGAAGTTGTTGTTGCGCGTGGGATCGGCACCGAGTGCGGGGTCATCAACGAGCGGAGCGAGATCGACGGGGGCACCCTGGAATGCGAAGCGATTAGTTATGGATGAATAGTTGAACATCCACTTACGCTCTTCCAGCGGCCAACCATGCGCGCGCCAAGGAGGTCGGAGCCTTGCTGGGCCGTGAGAGTACCATCGACGATGGGGTTGGCGGTAAGGAAGGCGTTGAACTCGGGAACTAATTGCTTGAGCTGACGAAAGACAAGAAATGAACCGTCCTTCGCCCACGAAGGACGAGTTATCGGGTCACCCGTCTCGCTCATCAGGATCACCCCTGGGTTGGCGACGAACTGTCCCGGTATCGGGTTGGTAGTGAATCCAGTTATGGCGGGGTTGGAGATTCCATCCAAGTATCCGAAATCTGTTCCAAAAAAAAAAGTAAATCAACAAGTAACGGAGAAATTCACAGAGACGCTCACGTTCGTGGCCAGCCTCATCCCCAGGTCGCGCTCCACCGGAGAGGGTGTACACTTTCGTGATACTGTCTCCAAGAGTGGACTCAAGGCTGGTGACCGCGTCGTTGATGTTGTCGTCCGAGTCGGAAGCAAACAGGAAAACACCATGAATACCTGTACCGACGAACTCAGGGACCCAGGTAGCCGGACATGCGTCGCCGAGGAAGGCGAGATCCTGGAATTGTCCACTTCTGAAAACGGGATCGCCAAGGTAGTCGGTGGCCCCAAGGGCGTTGAGCCCAGTCTGAGAAAACGCAATGTTGAGAGCCGTAATGGGTTGAGTAGAAACGTCAAGGAGTTGATTAGTCGTTGTAATAAGGGGAAGAATATCCCCGGATAATTTGGGCTTGAAGTCGGTCGCGTTCGCAATGCTAAAGAAGTAAAAAAGTTCCTTGTTCTTCTTCATACCGACTCTGCACAAAAATCAAGTCAATTAACACAATCTGAAAAGCACACGAAACGTTGTACTTACAGCACATCCCCCTGGATGTCGTTCAGATTCAGTCCGGCCGCACTGGCAGCGGCGGAGGCTGCTTGGGCACTCGGCAGATCCGGTTGAGCATCAGGATCTGAGGTCAGAGTCAGCAGCTGCGTGTATACCACCGTGAAGAATTCCTACACACTTATTAAGAGGGATTGTGTGCGTCTTGGCTGAACAGCGCCTCGCTGGGTGTGTCCCCGTGACGTCGATGTGGAACCGTGGCTGAGTGCAGACGAAAGCCCAGTAAAGAAAGCAACTGCAGAAACAAAAGCAAGAGTGAATCTCATGTCGTATGAGAAAGAGAGTGTAGACGCGAGATGTCCACAGTTTCGGCTGTCAACGCAACTTCCTCCCCAGTTGCCGAGGTCGCTAATCGAAAGGGGATCTTCTAACACTTTGTGAAGATGTTCAAACATCGCTCCAAGTTCAAACTGGGGTTGGCAAACCACGCGAAACGCAGAAACGAAGGAGTGGAGTCTTTGAGTGCGGGCCAGCGAGCAGCATTGGCACGGCGTTGCAAATCCGAGTCTGTACAGCGACAAAGTAATCAAGCGGTCTAGGGAGCGGACGGACCCAAATGGACGTCGATCCTGCGTCGATCACGATTTCGGATTCATCACAGGTAACCCGGTGGCGAGATTCGTCGGAGAAGTACAGAGAAGCACTTATCGGAATCTTGGCTCGAGGAATCTGTGTTCACGGAAAACTTCGGAACTTCAAGTTCGAACCAGGTGCGAGTTTCTTCTTTGCTTACCTGACTGCCAAATGGCGTGTCTGACGCCCTTGACTCGACAAACGGTTGAAAGCTGAGTGCCGACGCTACCGCTCCCATGAGATGAACGTGAAGGAGACGAATTGAAGACTGAACCAAAGGTCAGAACAACATTGGACCATCGGGGTTGAGACCAAGCCAATTTGAACGTCAATCCTTGATCGACAATTATCCGATGACCGAATTCGGATCAAATTCCGTCCGTCTCCTGCCTTTATAAACAGACGCGACAACTGCAAACTCGTACCCGAGTCGTGTTGTAGTCCCAACATGGATCCTCAGAATGTTTGCATGCGTACACGCCTTGCAGCATTCAGGAACAAATTATTCTCGATCCAAGATGCTCTCGCCGCTGTGACCTATCCGGAACCACGAAAAGGACTGAGAAGCAGATGTGAATTTCTTCTGGGCAGGAAGTACATATCGAGCCTGAATAGCCCGAGAAGACGATGTCCGACGACTCGAAAACTCAAAGTAAAGCCTGGCCTCTTATAGACGCAAAAATCGAACGTGAGGGAGACAACTTGAAGACACTGGACCAAACTGTGTTCAACGTTGCTCTTTTCTCCCATTCACAACAAAAAGGACGAAAAGGACGCGCCCGATGGGGTTCATTGAATTATCATTATACGTTTTTCAGGCAACAGTTTGAATCACAAGAATATCAACCTGTGTTCTCAGGACCGGGTAGACGAATGGTCCTATAATGCTGGTAAGAATGGTCTTGGGGACAGGGTAAAGAGACGCACCCCTGGGTCAGCCCGCTGCGGTAATAATAGCCCAACCACACAAGCAACACAAATATTATCGGGAGCATGGTTATCGAAAACCAGAAGAAGGCGCCGTGGCCTGTATCGCCCGCGAGAGCGGAGCACTCGTGTCGAGTGCCCCGATCGAGCCGCACACCGCCGTCACAGCTTGAGAAAGATATCTTCCGGTATGGCGTCCGTTCGTACCAGTAATCCTCGTCGTGGCCGCACGCGGCGCCGCGGTCGTCGGGTAGTGGTGTCGTCCCAGGAGCGAGAACACACTCACCAGCGTAGTTCCTGAAATAGTTGAATTCACTGTAAGTTTGTGAGTAGAGTTTTCGGCAGGCTCGCAAGCGCAACAAACCACTCAAAGTCCGTCGCAATCATGCATATGCAATTCTTTATGATACGTTCCGGGGCCTTGGGCTGCGTACCAACAACGCAGTTGGCATTACGGACACGGCGATGATAAAGAGTCTAAGTAACTGTGAGCGGCCGCCAAAGAAGTAGTATAATATATCGAACCTGTCTTCCGAACAGACATTGCTCTTGATGCTCCTCACTGGGACTCCACAGCTCAAAATCATCGTGTCCGGGATTCTCAACGCTCATCACACCTGGGGTCTGGCATCAGAGTGCGAATGAGATACAAACGGTTTAGCGGCTCACATTGTATCGCGGTCAGATACGTCAAGTCCAGATGCACCACAGTGGAACCAGAAGAGTGCGGAACATATCCATGGAGGTTGAATCGTCGACTGGTGTCCGGATACACTGTTGTGATAGTGTGCACGCGCATCTTCTCGTCGGCGAATTGGTACTCGCTCCAGTTCAACCCCTCATCCGTGCTAAACAACACACGATTCGTTGGCTCCTCGTCGTTCGCCATGATTAATATCGACCCAGAGTCCCCAAACTTCCACAAGTGCGCGTCCTTGTGCACTTCCTCCCAAGTGAGTCCGGCGTCGCGGCTGAGGAAGGTGTCACTCTGCTCGTACGGCAATAGAGACTCGCCGACATTACCGACGGCCATGATGACTCCAACGATCGAGGAACTGCTATAGGTTGCCCGAGGATCGGTCCGCGCGGTGTAGCCATGGACATGAAGCGCGCAGCTCGTAGTTTGACACTTATATTTATTGCCGAGCGAGTCCTCCTCCGGTGGGACCAGTGGCTTCCATGCAGCACCTTTGGATAGAACGTTATAAAAGCTCGTTTGCGCCGGGTACGCAAAACACAAACCATCGTTATGGGTAATCCGGCTCTGCAAGACCTTGTGGCCTGTTACAACAGCCTCTTGGGGATTCACGACGACGTTGACCAAAGCGATTCCATCCAGGCCGATCATCTTCTCGAAGTCAACAAAACCACGGTCATCTCGGTTCACATTCTCGAGGGAGAGCCCGAAGTATGTTCCGTTCGAATCGGACTTGAGGATGCTGCCCCAATACGGGCTGGGCGGCTCCGACGTGGTCATGTGAAGGAAGAGAGCTCCAGTGTTCGACTCAAGAACAGTGTAGGCCTACAAAAGAATGAGAACGAACGTGAAATATCTGTGTGAGCGGGTCTTACATGAGATTCGGGGTGCATGCTCGGGGGGAACAGCGCGGTGGCGAAGTTGACACCATCGAATGAAATCTGGAGATCTAAAGATCGTTTTTGCGGTAAGAGCTTTGGAAGTATACATCAGCGACCAGCCGGGCAAATAATATAACTTGCACGCCCTCACCTCTGCAACTATCAAGAATTCAGAAAACTTGGCGAAGCCGCCAATCTGATCAAACAGCTTCTTTTTCTTGGTGAAGAAACTCAATCCCTCGACGAGAGCCAAAGGATTGTTTGATTGGAAGAATCGTTGCGAGCCCGTCTTGTTACGATAAGACTCGCACAGAATCTCCGTAGGGTCCGCATCCAGCTTCACATCCTTTCCCCACGCACAATTAACCACATAATTCTCAACAAACGTCCACTTGCGGCCGTTGTCGCGAGAGTACTGCGCCTCGGCATGGCAATTCCGCGCCAGCGGTCCATCACAATCCTTGTTCCCTGTCCAGATGAGCTTGTCTGATTCGGGATGAAATCGGAGGACTGGAGCACGGAAGGAATTCGGGGGAGTTGGTGCTTGGAGGGGGTTCCATGTCCGCCCGGTGTCAGTTGTTGTGTAGAATTTGTTGGTGTTCGTGATGAGGTATGCACGGCCGGAGCTGTATTTGTGGTGGTAGAATGCCAGGAATCGCTCCTCCGGGAATTTTTGGTGCCATGTGTGACCCTCGTTGCTCGACTGCCAGATACTGTAGTCCTCCAAACGAACAAGAATTGTCTGGTAACATAATGAGTACTTGTACTTTTGGGCAGGACGATAACCTACTGTCGATTCTTTGAAGTACGAATGCTGAACAATTTGACTCGGGAATTGGAACTAAAAGACGGATGAACTCCTCGACGTCGCATACAGCTCGAAAACATACCGTTTGGTGTATAACATCTCCTTCCACGCGTGGAGCTGATCCATAACCTAAGTCAAAATATTTGCGAACAATAGGTAAATGCGGCATACGCTCAACTGCGACTGCCTTGTCTGAAGGGCGCCACATCTTTCCCTCGTCGGGCGGCACATATATGCCCTGGACAGAGTCATGGTAGATGGTAGACTTGAAGAATGATTCAAGACACGTCGCCTCATGAATTGACGACTTACCGTCAGTCTCGCAGGTAGATTTGGACTGATTTCATGTTGTGAGTTGTGAGCTACCAGGGGAGATGGCAGGAGCAGAAAGAGAAAACTGGCGTATAGGTGTCGATAGATTGTGCACATTGTGCACGTAGAGTACACGAACTAGGAACGTTGTTAACGTCACTGCCCTCGTCCTGACCGTCAGATGCGGGAGAAGTCACGTAGGAAAGCGTAGCAACCAAAGAAAGTCGTGAGACGACAGATGCTAATAGTACTAGCGCGACTCCGGCGGCAATCTGGCGGGTGGTGACAGTTTCGGCGCTAATTTTTCGCTCTCCGAGTCTTGAGAAGCTTGAGACTTGACGTAGGTGGGACAGATCTCAAGAAACAAAAACCGCCGGCTACTTTGCATTCAAGTGTTGCCCGGTCATTCAGGAAGACATCGAACAAATATCTGGGAAAAATGTCGAAGGGTAGGGCGGTGAGGGGCAGCATAGATTGTGGTGGTATGGGACAAGATGTAAAAAAATGCCTATCACGTCGACGCGCGGGAGCAGTGAATTTTATTTTATTTTATGCAAACACGCGTGCGGACGCAAAGGCCATCGCACCGACGCCGGCACGCACAGCTGAGGGCGCAGGCTGAGGGCTATTAGCCGATTCATCCGTTCGTCCACGGTTTTCCCCATTGAGCACAACAAAGGCAAGACGCCGTCCAAATAGCAGTCACGGCAAAAGACGCGCATCAAAGACCCTTCCACCCACGACAAAGAAAGTAGCCCTCCTTCGACTCCGTCCGACTGGCGTTGGGCTTGATGTACCGCACGTCGTTGAAGTTGGGCTCCAAGTGCTTCTGTCGGAAAAGATACAGCAGCGGGTGCACAAAGTGCTTAATCCTGTTGCCGTATCGTTGAGTGACGCACAAAGAAAACAAAGCGAAAAAAGGACTAACAGCAACGCTCCGCCCATAGCCCGCCCCACGCTCTCCGCCGAGCGTATATGCCGCTTGGTAAACTCAAACACAGAGTCGCATATCGCAAGACTGTCCTCAATGTCGTGGAACGCGTTCCCCGTCGCGTTCGCCGCCATATCGCACAGAATCACGTCCGCCTTCCCCGCGGGGCCCGCCTGGTGCGCGATGAGGCCGCGCAGCAGCACCTCCGTGTCCGCCTCGAGAAAATCCGCCTGTATGAACTGCACGCCGGCAATGGGCGGCATGTGCAGGCGGTCGACCGCGATGATCGTGCCCCGTCCAAGTCCGCCTGAGTTTCCACCGCTTGCCTCCAAGTCTGAGATATCGAGCGGGTTGAAGTCTTCGGGCTTTGCACTCCAGTTGGTACCAGCCTCGGGGTACGGCGTGCGCCGCTCGGACATGCGCGGCGCACGCGCGTTGTCCCAGCCGAGCTTCTGCGCGACGACCTGGCTCCATCCGCCGGGCGCTGAGCCGAGGTCGAGCACGACCTGGACGTCGCGGTGGTCGAGGAAGTGCCATTTCTCGTCCATCTCGAGCAGTTTGAAGGCGGAGCGCGAGCGATAAGAGGGTGAGGCTACAGAGGCATTTGGCGAGGAGCGGAGTCGGACATAGGGATCTCGCGCTTGTCTAGCGAGCCAAACGGATGAAGAGGGTTTCTTTGTGCGGACTAGGGCCGAGGGACGAAAGGGCATAGACTCAGACAAGATTCGGAGCCAGGTTCGCTGTTGACCTAGTAGGAGGAAAGATCATAAAGGCTATATTTGGTTATTGTTAAATCCGATTTGAAGGAAATGGCAGCGACGCAGAAACTGTTCTGACCAGGCCTAGGCCTAGTTACACAGTCGACCCCAGTCAACGCTCCGCAAAACAAAGCGGTCTCCCAATTGCAACGGTCTCCCACAAAACAAAGCGGCCTCCCGTCTATCTGCATTTCAAGTGCCGCTGACCAGCTCGGCAGGGACGCGCGTTCACTGCCAGTGAGCATTCAGCGCCGGCGCGGTCCTGACGCCCAGCGTTCATTCAGTTTTCCTGTCACCACCCGTCTTCTCCAGCAACCATGAAGGTCATTGTCGCCGGTGCAACTGGACGAATTGGAGGGGCCTGCCTCGCCCGTCTTCTCTCTAATGTTCAAGTCACAGAGGTCGTAGTTCTCGCCCGACGTGCGGTCTCGGCGGACTCACCCAAGCTACGCATCCTCCTCCTGACAGACGTCGAGTTTCTCTCGTACCCTCCCCACATACTCAAAGAACTAGAAGGGGCAATTGGGTGCAGCTGGCACGTCTGCCCTCCGAATGTACAAAGTTCTGGTCTGACTCCTTCCCACGCAGGGCGATGGGAGCTAACTCCTTCCCCACACTCGAGCTAGCGCGCAAAGTGACGGTAGACTACCCTTTGGCTGCTGCTACAGCTTTCGCCTCTCTTCCACCATCCCCAAACGGCCAAAAATTCCGATTCCTCTACAGCAGCGGGACATTTGTCCCGGAAGACCCAAAAGTGACTGGGCTTTGGTTCTTGGGTGATCATCGGAGGATGGGGGCAAGTCCTCTACTCGTAGATAAACCGTGTCAGTGGCTAACTCCATACGCACAGAGTGAAACCTGTCAGAAACTCCAAAACCTCTCGCTTGGCAACGAAAACTTGGATGTCATTATCGCAAAACCCGGAGGAGTGATGGGTACCGGAATGGCACCGCCCGCCGCGGAGTGGATTATGAAGACCATCGCGCCCTCCATAAGCATACAGGTGGTGCCACTTGCAGCTGCAGAGGTGGATGTGGTTTTGAATGGGAGTGACAGCAAGATGCTGCAAAACGATGATTTGAAAGTGCGGGGACAGAAAGCTTTGAACAATGTGTAAAAAAATTCTTACCAGGATTTACTGCACTCAATACACCGTCATGTTTTGCCAGATAATCTAACGCGCTCCGACATTTCACATAACAAAGAGAGCGCGTGTTGCCGCCGGCCCCCTCGTCCGTTTCTGTTCTCGTCGGGTTGCAGGGGGTATCGGTGTTGCTCTCCTAATACTATTAACGACGAGCTGGAACTAGATCCCAAAGCTACAAGCTCGCAGACACCATGCCGAATTCAACAATGTTCTCACGGTTGCACTCTGGCCGGGCATCAGTCGTAGGACATTGAGCGTGTTCTTATTTCTTATTTCTCTCTCATGTGTTCCTAGCCCGAGATTCAGAATGATGTTCAATTCTGGTTCAATTCAATGATCATCGAACCCAACGTGGTCATGGGTTCCATTGGGTTTGCCGCGAGGACCGACCTGACCAAGCCTGTCCACAAAATCTGTCCATTTCATTTCGAAACCGGTCTTCCGCCCATAGCCAAACCAAGTTAAAATTGGTCTAAGCAGAGGAAGCTGTTGGCGATGTTGTCGAAATTGAACGCGCTCAAGGCGTTGATTGTCGTTGTTCCGTTGATGAACAGCGACTCCCCATCGCAGGTAGAGGAACTAAAGGAGCGGAAAGATTATTATGATGATCACAACGCCAGACCGCGCACTTACGTGTACAGGGTGCAGCCGATACGGGCGTTGAGTACGGCGACACTACTGACATCGTTGGCGAGGTTTATTCCGGTGTTGATAATGTCATCCAGGCTCGTACAGCCCGAGGGTGTGTCGCGGATCGGCGTCCCAGCGAACGCCTGCCAGCCCACACAATTGACCAAGTTCTCATCGACGCAGGTTTCGAAAAGAACGGGCGATGGGATGCTGTCGCTGCCGGGCCCCTTGCCAACAGTGAGACGAGTCGGAGCAGGCGCCCGGATGACGGAGGAGCAGACGAGCGTCGCACTGAGGAGAGCGAAGAGGGCGAGGGTCTTGGACATCATGGGGAGTTTGTGGGGAATCTGCAAGATTGTTGATAATTAAACTTAGGTCGCATTTTTATGCAAGGGAGAACATGTAATAGGTGTATCCGGGGATCGAACCTGCCCGGGTTGCAAACGGCCGGAAGTTGCGAAGATGGCCATCCCGCCCACCGCGATATCAGAACGGGCTCCATTCACCGACGTGGACGGCAGTTGATGTCAACCGTGATGCATGCGCGAGTAACAACTTCAAGCGCCTATCGTGTCTGCGGCTGGATTCAGGGAGTCGTCTCGGAGCTTGTTTGAATTGCGTTGCGCAATTTGCACTAGAGCCGCCGTTTTGGAAACTCGGGATCAGAATTTAGTCGGGGGCAAACGTAGTGGTCAGGAGAGCTGATTGGGGCAGTAGGAGCTTGCTCGAATGCTAGAGTTCGTTCCTAAATTCCGTTTTGGCTCTTCAAGCAAAGTTCGGGAGCAAGAGATGATGCTCTTCGCCTGGCCCCAACTTCACTTTCCCACGGTTCGATTCTGCCGATTCCAGGCATTGATTTGTCGACGGGAACAAAGCCATTGGCTGGGAGTGTTCGGCGAAGGGCCTTGGTACGTATCTGCTTTATGTAATTCTCTTGACCTGTCCACCATTTGCACCACAGCCTCCATCCATTGTTCCGCACCTACCCTTGATTCTCTTAAGCTTCCTGCCACAACAAGCTGCGGACTATGTTAAGTCCTTCGTTCAGACGACCACGTTAAGCTTACATCCTCGGTGACACTGTGGACCATACAAAGGTTCGCAAATTAAGTTTCGGCGCGGGACCGGCCCTCACCTCGCTGACCTTCGCCGTTCTGGTAGCACCTCTCTCGTACGCCGCTCAGTCGGGGCATTCTCTATCCACCAAGTTGTAATTGATCTGAGTGAGGGACTGGGACAAAGCCCCGGACGCCCGTGACGGCGGAGGAGACAAGCGTGGCGCTGAAGAGAGTGAAGAGAGCGGGGGTCATGGACATTATGGGAAGTCTGGAAGATCCAGGCGGCCGCAATTCCTGTGGCGCCCAACTCGGCTGTTATCCGTTTTTGTATTGGATAGAGGAGGATGCGTCGGTGCCGCTCGAGAAAATTGCCTCGGCGCTTCGATTACATACCGGGGCTAGTACGATACTTAACAAAAATTTGACTGCGATGCTTGAGTTCAATCCGAGTGATGGAGTTAGGTAAGAAAAAAATCAAGTCA
This sequence comes from Mycena alexandri, assembly GCA_029233265.1. Lineage (NCBI taxonomy): Eukaryota > Fungi > Basidiomycota > Agaricomycetes > Agaricales > Mycenaceae > Mycena > Mycena alexandri. The sequence goes on along the minus strand of JARJCM010000055.1, from coordinate 419,517 downwards.
GCGCAAAGATTTAGAACTTACAGGAAGTAGGCATAGACACATTTTTCAACGTAGCCGAGATGTCCGAACTTTGCTGCGTGGAATAGAACAAGCATTTGTGAAAGGGGGAAAATAGTATTTCATTCAACTCACCTGTTTCAGCAGCACTGCCGCGGAAGTCGAGCACCTGAAAGAGTGTCATAAAAGTTCCTTCGTCGCCCAATCGTCGACCGGCCCGGATGTTGCGCATAATCACACGGTGAGGGATGGCCACGAGGTCGTCTGAGTTATGAAGATTAACGATGCGGCAATGGAGAGCAGGAGGAAGCAAATCGAGCAGCGCAGGTCCGGCGCGGACTAATCCCATAGAACCAAGATCGAGAAATTCAAAGCGGTGTTTCTTGGAGGCAGAATGTAGCTGCGCCTAAATCAGGAGGGTTTGCAAGCATTCGCGTTGCACACAGTCCAAGCCTCCTCCCAAGGTGGAAAAGTGACTTGTTGAAGGGAATTTTAAAATTATCCTGGACCATAAACTTCACCAGGAGGTAGCGAAAGCAGCAAGGAGATCGTCATGAATCATCAAAGCCGAAGCAGGCCGAGGCCACGGAGCAAGAAGGGCAGCGAGTCGAGCAGCGTTTGTCGGATATGCGCGCGCCGATCTCATGACATGACAAACAATGAACAATTGATGATCGGGCCGGCATCGGGGTCTAGGATAAAGTGCCGCTTGACACCGCTTTACCGCTTCTCGGACCGCTGACTGCCGCTTACCACCGCTGAGCCACCGCTTCGGAAATACCGATACTTCGCTAAACTGCTTCAAATCGCTACACCAACACCCTAGCAAGCTCCCAGCTGCCATCTCGCGCTTTCATGTTCATTTATTATTAAATATGAGCCATTCGATTCGACTGACTCAATTCCAGCTAAAAGCTGACTTCGAGCTGCTGTGAAGGAGCCCTCACAGTGTCCAATGGAGGACATCGAGTTGGATCAAATACCACCTGGTATCGGAAGACTCGGAGCACTGCAAGGGTTCTTCAAGTTCCTAATAGAATCTCAGCAGAGTTCTCAAATAATAGTCAACCCCGGGAGTTCTATAACGCGAGGTACGAGCACATTTTTTATAGAGTGTCTGTATAGAGAGACTAGGAGTAAGGCACAGTGTGTTGAGCCGCGTCGCAAGCCAAACTAACAGGTAAATTGAACCCGAGAGATGAAATTAAGAATGTCAGATTTTCTGGCTTCTATCGACATGTTCGTGCTCCCCATATCAGTATCTTTCTCATATTGTGACCAGACAAAAGTTCGAGTGTGAGTACACACTTTTTCTCGATTAAACTGAATGCGCGAGATTCTCTCTCAATGGTTGCCACACGGGGTGTTTTCGAGTGAGGTCTCGAGCATGATATGTGAAATGCAACTGCTCGCACCACGACTCAATTTGGCAGGCAACCGTGCTTGTCCGTCTGAGCTACGTGTGTTGAATCATCATTGTGCTGGGCTGGGCATTATTAACCTCACTTCATGGGAATCAACGGCCTGACCTCGAACTTCATGTCGTGCACGTTGCGCTCAAATGACATCCCTTCTTTCGATGTGATGATTGTTGGTTTCCGTACTGGTGTGTCTCGTTTTTGGGGGCGGCAGATAAACTCTTCAATGCCCCTTATTTTCCGCGTGCACTGTTGATCGTGAGTTGACGGATGCTCGTGTTCAGAACTTAGGCCCCTTTCAATATCTGTGGATTTACTGTCCACAGTCCAGGTAACTTCAAGTTCGGTGGTCCTCCAGGAGTTTCTTGGTTCTTGGCAATGGGACAAGTCTATGATTTAAATCGACAGCTTTCAACTTCGGGCTTCTCGGGCGTGTTCAATATCTGTTGCGTGAAGGAAATTTGACTCCTTTAACCCTCTGTGGAATTGGATCTCCAGTTACTGCAGTCCCTCCAGCGCTGCAAGTACTGTACGTCCTTTGAGAATGGGCCATTCAATGCCAGCCTTGATACATACAGAGAAACAGCAGATAAACTCTCTTTTGTGTCCCCCGTTGTCGATGTGGTCACGCAGAGCTACTGTTCCCAAGTTTGAAAAACCGGAATTCGAGACAGCTGCAGAGCTTTGGTTACTGAATTGCTTGCTTGAACACCTTGCAATAGCCTTGCATATTAGATATTGGGTCGAACAAGTGCAGTGCTTGTGTTATGTCCGTGCAAATCAGTCTTTCATTTTTTCCCATTATCGGTTCTGGTCGCACTCAAATCCAACTCTGATCGTGCTCCCGTCACCTCCGGACACACAATCACGCACTACATCAGACCCTGCACCACTCTGATAATACTCCAGCACCACTCCAGCTCACTCTGGTCGATTAACGGTTCACCTGTTCCCGGACCTATCCCGGAATACATAGCTCTCGTCCAATCATGGATTGCTGAGTACTCCTTCCTTAATATCCACTTCGCTTTCATTACCTTACCTTCTTGGCCAACTCCGGCCTCACTCCTCACCCCGTTCACCCTCCGGTCATCCTGGTTAATCCCGGAACCTCTGGACTAGTCATCCAGCCCCGATCGGTTCAATGCGGTTCATCCATATCGCCCCGGAACATTCTACCTGAACATTCCACCTGTACTTCGCACTGGTCCTTCACTGTGATACAGGCTGTGGCACCTCCGCACTCCTTGGTACATTCCGGACTGTGATTATGTAATCACTCCGAACTCCGGTCCTCCACGTTCCTTGGTTCAGCTCCTCTTCACCCACATCGTCTCGGACCTCTGCCACTATGCATTGGAACTCTCCTAAAGGACTGCCAACGTCCTCCGGAATGAGTACCTGCAACTGTGTCCGCTCCGGCAACCCGGAGCTCCCAAAACCACCAACACTTAACACCAGTACCTTGGAACTCGTTCATATCGACTACCAACATGCCAGTCCAACATCTGGTACAATTATGCGCTATTCATCTATGCCCCATCGCTCCTGCTCTCGTTCCAGTTGCTCCGGACATATCTCCGGAATCCGGAGTTACCCGGAGTCATCGGAGTCATCAGACTCTTCCCCGGAACGTTCGCTATTATGCCTTATCAACCCCTCTTCCATTTATGCATCCCTTATCACTTCTCATCTATTGTTTCAACGCTCTCATCACTTCTCCTTGTTATCTTTTCATATGCTTCACGCTTCCATCACATTCCCATCATTCCCCATCGCTTCTTCATCTGCCTCGAGGCAGATGTCATAGCACTTACATCTTATCACTCTTCTATCCATCCGTTCATCTATCAAACCATATGCTCTACCTTTCCCCTTTCTTTACTTCCCATTTATTCCTTACTCTCACTTCATATCTTCTGCCGCATGGTAGTGTCTTCTTCCATGTGGTTCACTTCATTTCATGTTGCTTCACATTGCCTCATGTTACTTATTCCCTTTTGTACAAATTACTTGTCCTTAGTATAAATACCGGTACTTTACATCTTGTACAGTATCCGAAAAATAAAAGTTATCCATGCTTCCTTCTCATGGACTGTTGCCAATCATCTCTTGAGGTTCTGGTCTATTGCCTCTCGACGTCTCCCTCTTTATGGCCTTGCTCCCGTCTCCCTCTGGTTCCCTCTTGTGACTCCGGTCACTCCGGTCACTCCGGTTTCCGGTCACAACTCCGGAGTCCTCGCTCGGCCATACCAACAACTGCGGTTCAACTCCGGGTTGTCTCCCGTGTCTTGGATATGCCTCTAGTCCGCTCCGGCGCACCGCCTTTGCTCCATCTTCATGTCAACTATTCTGGTTCACACCGGAACTGCGCTGGACGACTACCCAACAAACACCGGTTATGCTCTTGTGTCTCCGGTCCAGGCTATCCCTGTCCCGTCGCCATCTTCGAGCTCGTACGACTCGGACCTTGGCATAGGACACTTCCCCATCTCGCAGCCCGAGGCCAGTCAGTCGGTCACCCTAGCTGAGTTGTGGTGTTCCGAGAAGTGGCTGATCTAGACATCTGTTCATCTCCGGTTCGCGGCTTAGCCCGGCTCCGGTCATATGATCGGATATTCCTTCCCTCTTGGCTCAGCGATATAACAGCTTGCGAGCTTGCAAACAAATGTGTGAGCTCGTTTGCTGGGCACTTGTGCAGTGCATAAATGTCAAAGCCCGGTGTGGTCTACAGAACATATGTGAGGAAAGTTGGAATTTCTTGGCCGCTAACAATGAACGAAGTAGACAAGAAGATTAACAGACTAACTATTGTTATTGTTAGCTTCATGTTTATTATTGGCCTGGTTTAGAGTTACTTACACAATGGGTGCGAGGTTTGGTTTCTTTCTTGATTCAGTTGGAGGCTTTCAAGTTGAGCAAGTTTAGTCTGTTTAGAGGTTTAGAGGAGTTTGAGTCTTTTGGCAGGACTCAAATCGAATGTCAACAGTACTTAATTCGTATACATAGCTTCAAGCCTGTTAGTTCCAATAATGTCTATGTTTGTGGCCACTTAAAAGGTTTCATTCGAGGCTGCGAATGACAAGACTGAAATCAAGTCGGAGCCTAATCACCGCTGCAGTGGCAGTGCTATCACCGCTGTTGAATTTGGGTGGCAGTGCTATCACCGCTGTTGCCGCTGGGTGGCGGTGCTATCACCGCTTGACTTGCGCTCGACTGCCGCTGACTTGCGCTCGACTGCCGCTCTAGCTGCCGCCGAGGGTGCCGTCAAGTGATGATGATGAATGCTTATTTTTCATCTTCCTGCTGATTTCCTGAGCGGTGCTACCTCAGCTCGCGAATATTGAACCAACCCCTCGATATTTCTGTCAAATATTGTCTCGAAAAATGAAATACCTTCAAAATATTAAATGAGACAGATAAACTACTTACAATGCCTCAGTGCAACTAAACTACTACTACTGGCGGGAGACTATTCGCGCCTATTTGGTACTGGCGAGAGGCTATCGGGGCGGCGGCACATCAAATCACCGCAGAGTACCGCTTTCGGCCGAAAAGCGGTCTTTTCTCTTGGCCCCGGCATCGGCTCCTTTCGCTCAATTTCACCCTCAGATTGTTCGCCTGCGCACACGACTGGCGGAAATCGACGAACAAATAATTCTCCTTCAGAAGGAGCGAGCCCCCATTCAAGAGGCGCTAGATACTCTCATTCATCCCGTTCTCACCCTTCCCACCGAAATCACGTCGGAAATCTTCGCGCAGTGTGCTGAACACCCTTTTCACCTTTCACCCGAGCCCAAACACGCCCTACTATGTATGTCGCGCATGGCGTGATATTGCCATTCACGATCCCACATTATAGAACAGGGGCCGCTTCGTATGCAATCCCGATTCGTCACATCGTGGTCTTCTTGCTCGGAAGGCGTATCTGGAAAGAGCGGGCGCTACCCCGACAATTGCGATTGAAAAAATCCGTCGAAACAAAGACATCCATCTACAATTGCAATCGCAGCAAGTCATCGAATCTATGCAATTTTCGAATGCTACACAAGCGGACGAATAATCACTTCCCCAGCGCATGCTGCAGCGCCTCGTACACGTCCGCCTCAATGCGCGCCTCGAGCTTGTCCTCCTCAGAGCCGTTCCCCGACGCGACGCGCAGCGCCTCTTGGAGGTTGGTGCGGATTGCCTGCGGCGGAAGAGTGTGAGCATAAATGTGGAGGAAAGAGAAGGGGGGGAGGGAGAGAGTGGGTGCGGGTTATTCGTCGCGTAAAATCGACCGCGCGGAGGATGGGGGATGATATTTGCGGAAGACTCCGCACAGAAACAAAACCTCCAGCCCGCGGAACACGGATAGAACGAGGAAACACCCAACGCACCTCGAGTGAAAAGTCCTCGAGAGGGGCCGCCTCGACGACGTTTACGGTGAGCGTGTTGCCCGGGTGCACGGTCGCGAAGCCGCCAGAAACTAAGGTGTTTGTAATCGAGCCGGAATCATGATTGAGAAGATAGTTGGTAAACGAGCCGGCGGGAACGCAGGGCATCAACGGCGAGAGCGAGAACATAAAAAGGATAAGCAGCGCGTGAAGTCAGTTAGCGCTCAATCACATAAATGAACGCAAGTGACGCACCAAACCACTTCTTCGACCCGCTGCTCTCGATGACCTCGACCACGCCCGCGCGCAGCGGCTCGATGGACGGGACGTGGTTCGCGAGGATGCCCATGTCACCGGTGGCGGCGCAGAGGTTGACCTGCACGACGTCGGTGGAGGTGAAGATCGGCTATACGGAGGGTGTCAGTCAATTTTTCAGGATAACACGGACACATGGTAAATGCGGGTGGATCGGCGGAGTATGCAGACGGGAACGCAAGGACAACGCCGCGAACGCAAGTGGACAAACCAACGCCGCAAACGCAAGTGCACAAAAGTGCCAACGGAACGGATTGAAGAGACGCATATCGACACACATAGACGCAAGAAGAACGCCGAAGACAGCGCGGGCACTGCCTGCGCTACAAATGAAGCCTGGAGAGCGAACAAGAAACACGACGCCAGTCCAGAGCGCCAATAAAGCCTATGGAACGCGAAAAGGCAGGCCAACGCACTTGATGAGGGAGAACCAGCGAGAGTTTTATTTTGTCGCTAGCCTCTGCGTAGCCACGTCGGCCTAGGACGGCGGGCGCACGGCGCGTAGCGGCGGCGAGCAGGCGCAGCGAAGACATCGAGTACAGAGGGAGAGGTGTTTGGCTGCGATGGCTGATGTCAACAAGTCATCGGCATCATGATGTGGAGTAAACACAAGCACTTCCACCCGTTTTCTCCCGTGTTTCTCGTCGCCTATACTCGTAACGAGTCTCTATGTTGAGTGAAGAGTCTCAGTAGTAGTATGCAATTTAATTTGGGTGATTTGGAGCAAAATTGAGGGAGAAAAAAAAAGTGTTCAGCGTCAAACATGGGACAGTTTGGGTTGAGTTTGGGACTCCATAATGAATATACAAGTCGCGATATACCGACTGGTCTGCGCCAGCTAATTCCACCTCCCCAAGCCGTTGTACGACTCCCGCTTATGCAAATGCTGAAAGAACGCCGCCCTCGGCCTCTTCAGGCCCTTTACCGGGGGCCCAATGAGCGGAATCGGGAACCGACGCGGGAACGCGTGCAGCTCCTCGCGCATCCTCGCCCAACGCCGCAACAATGTCTGCGCGCGCGATGGACGCCGAGGCACGGTGGACTCGACGCCTGAGAAGAACCGGCGCTCGAGGAAGCCGTCGGCGTTGCCGGGGGTGAGGACCGCACCGCTGCGGGAGACGTAGAACTCGATTTCCGCGGCGAGGGCGTTGGCGATGTCGATGTTGATGAGGATCTCGGAGGGACGCTGCATACCTGGTGCGAAGAGGTTTTTTTTTTCATCAGCTTGGAGTCGGGTGGTTTGGGACGGAGACGAACACATACCGTTTACGACATTACCCTTGACCCCCTGCCCAAGATGTATGTAGTTCCGCGACATGCGGTGGATCCCTGGCTGCGTAGAAATAGCGTCCCAGGCGCGCACCGACGTCCCATGCACCACCTCCGAAACCTCTTCCGCGGACACGACGCGCCGCAGTGCGTACAGCTCCTCCCGGTCCCACCCCCGCACAGGCGTCGCACTGACCTTGACCTGCTCAACGCGCTGGAAGAACCGGCGCTCGAGGTACCCGTCTGTGTTCCCCGGCGTGAGGACGACGCCGTCGCGCGCGACGTAGAATTTGACGTCCGCCTTAAGCGCGCGCGCGACGTCGATGGAAATGAGCACCTCGGAGGGATTGTCCATGCCCTTTATCGTGTCTCCGACGATCTCCGTGGCCAGATGGATGTAGCTTTGGGACATACGGTGCAGCCCGGGTTGCTGAGCTGCGAAATATGAGCAATAATAGCGATACGCGCGAGGGGGAGTGTACATATGGCTTCCCAAGCTTTCAGTGTGGTCCCATGAAGAACAGTAGGTATTTGCAGCGCCGATGTGAGGCGCCGCAAATCGAGGGAGGTGTCCTAGCACATTATTCGTCGAATTCTTGTCGGCACAATAAAGACGAGTGCACTGACCGCCGGGGCTTGTCTAGGAACCTCGCGTGCCCACGCCTCGCTGGAGCGGATCCACCAGGAACTCCCGAGGCCTTCCCAAGGCTCATAAACAAGGTGATACCGCGCCTTCTGGTCATCCCGCACGACCTTCTCCAGCATGGCGAAATCCACACCGCGGAAAGCCGCGTGCTTCAACTAGAGCGTGTTCGGACCAGGGTCGAGCGGAGAGGAGGCCAGCACACACCAGAGCTTCGACGCTGACATAGCCATTGGATCGAGTCGGAAAATCGCCTCGGGGACGCAGTAGACGCGCAAGGTGGCGCGAAACCCGCAATTGCTGGCGGTCGGGTCCCTTCTTACGGGGCCTGTGCCATTGTGCGGGCGGGGGGCGGTCTCCAAAGTCGGAATATGCACGGAAGATTATCGAGAAGGATTTTCGACATCGTCCATGGAAGGGAGCAGCAGGGAACATCTCAGTGGTGGTACAAACAAAAAAAGGTCGGAAAGTGTGACCGCGATTCTCATTGGACTCGAAGGGAACGCATAAACGCGACGAATAGTGGAGTTGTAAGTAGTAACAATGATAATCGTACAAGATTTGTGTTGGCAGAGCGAAAAAAGAAATAATAAAAAGAAAGTGATAAGTCGAGGGCCATGTCATACGTGTCATAAACAAGCTCATCCTCTGCCGAGGATCCTCACTCGGGCTTAACCCGCCATATAACCGCTGCCGCCGCGACGCTAAGCACAAGCACGCCTATCGCCGTCTGTATGTGCATCGTCGCATTTTCATTCGCATTCGCGTTTGCATTCTTGCCATTCCCAGTTAGCACGGCACGATTCCCATTGAGTGCAGACTCAGACTTCTACAACAATCCACAATCAACATCGTAAAGAACACGCACACCAGCAGGGGCGAGAAAGCAGGGCGTACCTCAGCCGTGGGGCTTCCCGCTGATGAGGACGACGAGGCGAAGCCCGGCCCCAGCGCCCGTCCGTCAAAGGAGGAGATGCTCGACGTATGCACGGATGACTCGGGCGTCGCGAGCACCCCTCCCCGCCCCGTGCCGTTGCGCGCGAGTTCCGTGATGGCGTCGTCCGACACGGGGCTCCCCGGCACGTCTGCCCCGCGCGGGGAGCCTGACCGGCCCCTGCTCCCACTCCGTCTCCGTCTCCGCCTCGCATGCGCCGAATCTGCCGACAGACTCCGTGGACTCGGCGGCGTTGCCAGTCCGCCGTTAGCGTACGATACACCCGACAACGAGGGCGCAAACCCATCGTGCGCGCTAAACTTCGCCTTGATCCGCTCATCCACCACCCCGCGCATCTGGCTCTCCCAATCGTCCCTCGTGCGCTTCAGGCGCTCGCGCTCCTGGGCCCACTCCTCCTGTACAGTTGACCACTGACCCTGCAGCGAGTTTTTGAGCGACAACAGTGCAGCGCTGACGGACTCTGGCTCGGGTGGTGCGGCTGCATCGTTCTTGCTGTCCATCGTCGGTGCAGAACCAACGACAGCGCTGACGAGCCCCTCCAGCCGCTTCACCTTGTCCTCCAAAGCGCCAATTGTGCTCTGGGCAGCGGCATGTTGCGCCTGCAGCGTCTCGGACATTGCAAGCGCCGACTCGAGTTGGGTAGAAATGAGTGTGAGGCGGCTAGTCAACTCGTTAATGGAGGCGGAATTCGGCGGCGAGGAGGGCGATTCAGAGGAGGAGGATGGTACAAGGGGACTGCGCAGCGTGGACGAACGAGCGAGGTTGCGAGCCATGCCCATGTTGGTCGGTTCAGGCGTTCGCGGCCGGCCAAGCTCTGCGCGCCGCTGCGCCCGGTCTTCCTCGTGTTCTTGGAAGACGTCTTCCTGCTCGGGAGAGGAAGATCGGAAAGTACTCTCGTTCTTTTTATCGTCGTCTTCGCTGGCCGGCTCCTCCTCTTCATCCTCTTCGTCCACCCGTTCCAATGAATGCGGAACCACGGTCGACACACTCCGCGCATCGTCGTCGTCATCCGGCTCGCTTTCTTCATCCTCGAGGTCGTCGAAACCACCCTTGGGCTCCCGCTGATGGCTAGACGTCGAGCCCTGTCGTAAAGCCCCGACAAGGTCCCGAAGCGTCCTTACTTCTTGTTTTATTGCCTCTTGCTCTGCGAACACGCCCTCGAGCGCGCGGATCTTGTCCACATGCGTCGCGAGGGAGGATTGGGTCGTGAGGAGCTGTGATTGCAAATCGGACAGCGCGGCTGTGTTTTCCGGTGCTGGTGGTGCGGAGGGACCAGACGGAGCAGACTGCTCGGCCTGTGGTGGGCGCACGGGCGGCAGCACATGCGGGTATGGTGGGAGGTCCGGAGGCTACGAAACCGTTATTAACTGTAGATTAAATTCCGTAAATAACGTAGACAAACCAATGAACCGCCGAGCGTGTCTTGGATTTCGTTCATGGCTCCGCTTAGGGTCTGGAGATCCTGCCCCGTCTCGCGGCTCTTGGTTAGCTCGCCCTGCAGCCGGCTGAGGATGTGATCGAAGGTGAGGCCGCTCTTGCCGGGCTGGCGCATGCCGCCGCCCATGCCGCCCATTCCCATGCCGTTTATAACCTGGTGGGGTGGTATCTGGGGACGACGCGGGCCGCCCTGAGGTCCGCCGGGGGCAAAGTTGAAGGCGGACGAGCCTGGGGGCCCCGGCTGGGCAAGCATGGGAGACTGAGAATATTGCCCCTGATTCTGCTGCTGGTCTGTCCGGGCCTGCTGCTCGGTGAAGATGCATGAGACGCGTGCGGCGACCTTGTGGTGGATGATGGTCTTGTTGTCCTCGCCGACGATGTCGATCCCGAATTCCTGTGCGAGACGCGTGAGAACGGCGGGCAAGCGCGCTTTCCCCCCGACTTACGACGATGTCGTCGGTCTTGAGCTCGAACGGGTCGGACTCTGCGCCCTCTGCACTGAGCCGTTCACCGTTTATGAAGGTTCCATTCGAGCTCTTGACGTCTTTGATGAATATCTACGCAATTCCGAGTTAAGCGCTAAGCAATCATACACACTACATCACACGGACCTTGTTATTTTCCTCCCAGACCTCTGCGTGCTGTCGGCTGAGTACCTTGGAGTCAAAGTAGCCATTGCGCTCCCCAGGGCTCGTTTTGGCGTTGGTTTGGCGGCCGATTTTTACACGCTGGCCAGGGGGGTTGAGGGAGATGTGTTTCGGGATGAACGAGTCATTTAACGGATACAGGTAGAGTGCAGGGAAGGCCAGATTATTCTGTGGACTTGAGAAGGGAGCGGGGGAAGGCATTGCGGGCAAAGAGCGCGTCGGAGTGGAGGTCAACAAGTCGTCACGGGAAGGTGCAGCCAAACACCACCAACCACTTCCAAACCTGAACCGTCATGTTGGAATTGGAACTTGACACGTCCTGTTCTTCTGCTTGAACCTCCCCGAATCGACGAAGCAACGACGAAGGCGCACGTGCGTCAACTTGAAACAGCTTCCTAGCGTCAAGGTAAAAGCGGATCCAAGTGAATCTCGGCGGATTACTGCCAACTTCCGAGGTATGTACACCGTCAGACACCGTCGACAAATAGGGCGGTTCGGGGAGTCTTGCAGAAATTTGCACACAGCATATTGGAGCGGGAATTACAAGTGAGAAAAATTGAGGTTGAACCCTAGTTGAACCGAACTTATATTAGTGGCCATAATTGCTACAGTACGCTAGGGAACTATCTAGTGCTCCCCGTACTGACTTGAATTCAAACTCTAACCCAACCTCCGGACAGGTCGGCCACCGTAGAATCCCTTATTATTCCATTGCTGTCAACAGCTCCAGTGAGGATGATTTCCCGAATCACCTTTCCTTTGCGAACTAGATAAAAAGTCTCTGAACCCTACCCACATTAGATGAATCGTACCACGTACATACAAGCGTGCTGTCATAGCCATAAGTTATCTGGCCTACATACAGCTTGATAAATGAATGATGAATGAATGCTGCTAACAGAAAAAGACCAATCCCCAAAATTCTGCCAGTCCATGCTATTTCGACGAGGAAATCATCAAAAAAATTGGACCAAATCGACTCTTCCCGAACCCTACGTAATGCGAAATAGAGATCAAACAGGAGGGTATTGCAACCCGGTTCAGTGTTGAATGTGCGAGTCAAACCCACGATTTTGAGCCGCGAATGTAGACCGTCATACCATCCGCCACGAGTACCTGTATGCGTTCCAATAGCCCGGCGGAACCCATAAGGCCCTCCGTCATGCAATATTCGAAACGCTCCAACCGAGCGGTCTGAGGTGAGTTGTACCTTGTTTCAAGCATATCAACAAGCAATCGAGCAAGCTCTGCGCCTTTCTCGAGCTTCTTGACGGATCCGCAAGGGTCCTCGTTGAATGTTTTGAGATTGGGTAGAAAGTCCAATTCGCTACCCAGAACCTGGACGATCTCCGAAAAGCCCCGGCCCAAGCGCCGAACTTTCAACTCGGTGACCGAGGGAACACCGTCCAAGTATTCTTTGTAGGAAGACGTCCATCCGGCGAAGCTCAAACGCTCCAAAACGCATCCCGACCTCGCGATGAACGCCTTCCAAGTTTCAACGTCCACTTCTTCAACGTCGAGATGAATGAGTGCGGGCGTCGTGAGGTGTCGAAGGATATCCCCTGAGGGTTCCATTCCACGGAGCGTCAACGATTCGAGATGCAGGAGGGGCGGCACAGCGTGGTGGCTGCCAACAGTCCGGCTGCCAGCAGTCCGGCTGTAGTCGAAACGAGCGATGACAAGATTAGGTGAAAGCGACAACACCTGCAGGCATTCGGATATAGATAAATAATTCGCGTTGAAGTTTGTGAGTTGCGCCCATGGAAGCGCTATCGTTGCCGGATGAAAATGACCCAAGAACTGCACGTCTCGGAGCACCGGGGCATCGCTAAAGGCGTTAAGCTTCATCCCGCAGAACCTAGCATAATCGCTAAACCCTCTACAGGTCAGAAATATCGTCTTGAGAGCGGGGAGCGGTCCCGCGATTTCGTGGATCCGAAAATATTCCTGCGGCAGAGTATCGAGAGTGAGGGTCTGCAACTGTCCTGAATGTCGCTTCAACAATTGAAGGATACCCTCGGAGGAAGTTTCGGGGTATGTTAGGTAGTGGAGGTTAATGTTTAGAGGGAGAGAGCCGGCTCTGAGGAGCCAACGGTCGAGGCGTGGCACTATGGCTTCGATGTCATAAGGACAATGCACCTGGATCGAGGTCCAAAGCTCCGGCGTTGACAGTGCTACGGTCCTCCATTGACGACAGATCCTTAACAGGAGCAACGGAGCGGCGTCCTCGAAAAGCCCTGGCAGCTTTTGATCACCCCAGTCATTCACTTCGCCCTCTACGCAATGCAAGAAGATGACAGACGTGATTTCCGAAGGGAAATCGATGATTGAAAGAGGCGAAGACATATTGGCTGAGTCTCTGACACGACAGCCTAGGTTTAGTTCACAGCTTTGCTACGGAAATGCCAGTGGACAGCTTGAAAGGTTACACACTGGGTATTATTTCGTGACTGGAGGTGCACAGTGCAGAGCCGATGATTGGGACCACGAACACTTGACGAACGCGTAAGTCCGACCTCTTCCTGAAACAGTTCGGCAGAGATCGACTCTCAACAAGATTGAATACTAATAGCGTCAAGCGCCGTTTCGGTTTATATCCGACTTTGGCCAAACATTCCCGCGCTTGGTAGCGCGCACTTTCGGCGATCAACGGCCGAGTTGACTTGCTTTGAACTTCCCTTCACTGCGCTCTCAGTTCTGGCTGTTCTGGATGTGTACCACCGATCCCCTTAGATCACTTTGGACGTTCTACCAGTCAACTCTTCATCCGGAATCTTCGTTCTCCCGCAATTTCTGTGATGTTGGCCACTAATCCGAGTCGGGGAGACATCAGAGTCTGATGTCTCCCCGACTCGGAAAGGAGATCGGATCTCCTTTTATTATGGGTCACCGCCTTCTCCCAGTTTCACACCCGATCCCCATGTCCTTCCTAACCAGCTTTTCCGTGTCGGGGTACTCCAAATCATCTGTGGCTTGTGCGCTTGGTCTCGTCTACCTCTGTGTCGTCAGGTCTCTCCGGTGGCGGCGCTACAATGTGATCCACAGGAAATACGCAGCAAAATTTGCCGCAAAGACACTCACTCCTGAAGAAGCTCAGGAGGTAGTTCAACTTTCATTCTTTTACGACATGCCAATGTTGTCGGAGTATTCTCTGGCGTTTGCTCTGTTCAAAACATATGCAATTGTGCGTGTAACTTCGTGTGGATGGTGCATATGCTGACGGCTAGATGTAGCCCACAATATCCCAGCTTCTTTTGGACACGAAGCAACTGGCGTCGTCGGGGATGGTAGCAAGACGGTACGCGGACGTAAGTCATAAAATCTGCCTTGAAGTAAGCCTCCAGCTGATTGAATGGCAGACGGAAATCCTCATTGGTACGTGTATGTGCATCCACTGGATCACCGTCAATTGATTCTCTATTCGAAGCGACTTGGATGGCTTGTCCAGTTTCAGGCCGGTTGGTTGAAGCTGAAGCTGGGTCCCCTGTAACCGATCCCAGAGCCTCGATCGCACTCGCGCGCGTCAACTGGCTGCATTCAAAGTACAAGATAGTCAGTCCACATCCACAATTTTCTCAAGATAGTTTCCGTTGACCCAAGGATAAATCAAGTCAAACGAGGACTTTCTCTACACGCTGGGTTTATTCACATTCGAACCCACAGTACGTGCAGCCCTCTATAATTCCACGTTGAGATGCTCACAACATGTTTAGGTTTGGGCCTCGCGGTATGGCTGGCGCCCTCTTTCCCCGCTTGAGCGCTATGTAAGTGGATCTGTATGATACTCCCTTGGGGCTTATGTTCCTCCTGGTTAGGCATCTTTCGTTTACTGGAGTGAAGTCGGAAGAAAAATGAACATTCAGAACATTCCGAGCACTGCTGAAGAGTTTGAAGCCTGGCTGCTTGTGATTATTCCTGTTGCAAGCAACTTGTCTTGATACTAATTCCCACTGTCAGTCGTATGAAGAGGAGCACATGGTGCCGGCACAAAGCAACCATGACGTTGCGAAGCACACCACCAACGAGCTCCTTTTCATGGTCCCAGAATCGTTCGGTTTGCGCTCTTTTTTCGAGGGCCTCACGCGTTCTGTGCTTGAGGATCGGGTCCGCATCGCAATGATGCAACCAGTGGCGCCAAAATATGCCGGTCCTGTCGTCCGAGGCACCCTTGCGCTATTTGCGTTCATTGAGGGTCATATCTTACTCCCCCGCTGGCGGCCGTGGGCCGTCGTTCAGATTGACCTGCCTGAACTCGAGGTGCAAAAGGCCCCGCGCTTGTTCCCTTCAAAGTAATATGGAGCGCATGTCTAGCCCCCTTTCCTGATTTTTTTGTTCAGGTATACGTCAAAACCATGGTACAAACCCCGCGGCAGCTACCTCCTGGACCGCCTATTGGTTCTCGTTGGCATGCATGATGACGTTCCGCGTCCGGAATACAAGTGTGAGGGATATAAGATACACGAGCTGGTGCGGTTTGGACTTCTTCCTCTCTCGCTGTCTCATCTTTCCTCTTTCAGGGACCGCCGCGATTCGAACAAGGTCGGTATTTGCGCCCATGGAATATAATTTATAGCTGAATTTGGACGCAGAGGGCCACGAGCAGATCATGAAGATGGCGGCACAGCTGCAAGGGTGCCCGGTCGCGGATGCATGGCAGGCCGGCAAGACGTGAACCGTTTAAGAGAATTAAACCTATCAAGTTCAGTGCTCACTATCATTCTTCGCGATACTTTGTGTGGTGAAACATAAATGGAAATATATTGTCCGTGCGACTTAAGCCGAAAGCCGCGACCTTGCTATCGTTGCGATGAGGACAAATGCGGAACTCGATCAGCGGAGGTTGAGCGGAGGCAGAGCGGAGGCACTTCCCGATCCCTGAGAAAGTGATGGGCGTCTATTAGAAGAGGCACTGCCAGGTACCGAAGAAGACACGATGGCGGTTCCTGAGCTTCCTCTCACAGTGCACTAATTTCCTCCCCTCCCTCTTACCGCTGCATGGAATACTCAGAAGATGCGGTGACCCTCCTAGCGCAAGAAACGACGATGAAACGGGAGCCAAAGTTTGCGCTCAGCCAATTCGCGATCCTGTGTTGTCTGCGGATGCTCGACCCTATTACGTTCCACCAGATAGTGCCGTATATCAACCAACTCGTTATGGATCTTGGGATTGTGGATACCCCGGCGCAGGTGGGGTACTATTCGTGAGTTGTGTTCTTGTAATACTGGTCCGAGAATCCTGACAGCCATCCGAGTGGTATGATTGAGAGCATCTTCGCCGTCACGGGCCTTGTTGCTGTTCTCTTCTGGGGAATCCTTGCTGGTGAGTGCCAAGTTCTCCTCCAAATGGAATACTGAAAATATACATGCGCAGACGACATTGGAAGGCGACCCGTTATCCTCATCGGATGCGCCGGCATGGCTGTCGGGACCATGCTATTTGGCTTTGCGACAGCATATCCGAGCATTCTCATATGCCGTGCTATTAGTAGGTCCACGTTTACACCGGTATTATCCGACGTCCAGTTTTTCTATTTACTACGGTTACTTCTTTTTCGTGAAGTTGGGTTCTTTGCTGGGAACGGCAGCGTTCTCCCCACCGCTGTTGGAGATATCACCGACGCGTCAAATAAAGACACCTACTTCCCAATCTTTGCATGTTTCTGGTTCGTTAGTTTTCTTTTTTTTTAATGCTACTTGATTTGAACTTGAACAGGCCCTTGGGCATGATCATCGGGTTCGTTAGTTTGGGTTTAAAAATTGCTACTTGATTTGAACCTGAACATTTCAGACCTATCATCGGAGGACAATTATCTAAACCTGCTAGCAGGTTTCTCGTCCTGAAGGATTCACTATTTCTCCAACAGTATCCCTACGCGCTTCCCAGCATCGTGGTGGCGGGACTTATTATTGTGGTTTGGGGTTTTGCATTTGTCTTCTTATCCGAGGTGACTATTTTCCTGCCCGAAATTTCTGTGCGGTATTTTCTGACCCAGTTTGCTTGGAGACTGCGAATTATAATCACCTTCGGTCAGAGAAGCGGACGGTATCGGTCGCCCTAGTAGTTCGACGACTTCTCGACAAGCCCGGCGCGATTGTAACCTTGCTATCAGGACAGAACCCAATGCTTCAAGCCCTATGCTATTCTGGGATAATAACTGGGTTTCTCTCGGTCGCGTTCGATGTCGTCTTCACACTCTTCTGTTATACGCCGCTAGAATCCGGTGGCTTATCCTTCCCGGTAGGTCGCATCGGCCTTGCATCTGGAGGATACACTGCTTATCTGCAAGGGATCTGTCTAGCCAGAGAAAATTGCGTTCTGCTTCGCCGTCGCGGGCGGAGTTTCAACCCTCCAAGCATTTATCATGCCCCGCTTGCTGCGCCGCTACGGCGCCGAACGAATATACTGGATGTGCACATGCAGCTGGCCCTTCGCGTTCATCGCCATACCGTTCCTCAATATTATCGCGTGGGGGGCGGTCATCGGGCCCTCGCCCGTGTGGATGGAAATCTTC
Organism: Mycena alexandri; assembly: GCA_029233265.1. Lineage (NCBI taxonomy): Eukaryota > Fungi > Basidiomycota > Agaricomycetes > Agaricales > Mycenaceae > Mycena > Mycena alexandri. The sequence goes on along the minus strand of JARJCM010000055.1, from coordinate 401,948 downwards.
CTGTGGGTCTGCATTGCTGTGATTCTGACTGTAGTGAGGATTGGAGGTGCCGCTTTTTTGTGCGTTTGAGTGTTTCCTATTTGTTCTGAGTAGTTGTGAGCTGACGATGACACGAACGTAGGTATAATACAAGGATTCTATCCGATTATCTGCCCTCGGAGAATTTGGCAACTGGGATTGGACTTCTCCAGGCGAGTTTCCTTGGTCTTCTTTTTTCGGCACGGTCGACCAACTATATCGGTTTCGTTCAGGTCTGCGTTCAATTCTCCAGAATCTTTGGACCTATGGTTGCCAGGTGAGTGCCAACATGTTTCAACCGCTTGAAACTCATCAACGAGTATTAGTGGCTTGTTTGTGGCTTCGAAGGAATACAGCTTAGTTGGTGGACATTTGTGGGCCCTTGTTCTCGCGATAGTTGGAGTCGGCGCGGCTTTCACTGGACGTCAGGTCGACCTTCATACTTCACGGAGGGACAGATCATACGGACGCAGTCGCGACTTCCTGATGACACGTCGGGACAGCTAAGGAATTTAGAATCTACGTTGGTTTGCAGTCGAGCTAGAAGGCTTTCAACTTGGATGAGGATTCTATCTAGATGTAATTTTATGCTGGCAGGGCGGTACCTATTCGTGTATCATTATAATGCATTCCTCCATTTAAAATTGTTCAACTAGAGGTCAAACTTGAGTGTTCCAGACAAAGATGATAGCTTATTACGTCAAGACTAAACGACTTTCACTACTTCTTCTTCAAACCTGTTCAGCTTTATCGCAAAGCTACCAACGTGGAGAGTCCAGCGAGGAAAGACGAATGTGTCGTGTGTCTTGCACTTGGTGTGGGTGAGATGGTGTTAGATGGTCGATGTTTTGTTGGGGGGCAAGTGACTAATGCGCTAGCAAGTAATCAACTCTAGAACACCACCGCCCACGAGCAGACAGATTTTACTGAGATGTAATTGAACATGCGCGAGACGCCCGAAGTTGGAGACTGAACCAATGGCGAGAACATTGTAAGATAGACTTGGGAGGAGGGAGTGACGCGTAATTAAGACCCATCGTTGATGTTGCTGCACAGTTACAAATGCTGAATTGAAGAATATGCAGCTGGACGGGCGTGTTCCGTTCTTCTTCTCGCCAAAAATCCAACTTAATTGCTCTTCAAGGCACGTCGCCAGTACGGACAAGATCGAGAGCTTCATTATCACAGAGGAATCCCGTGTCGCGAAGGTTATGCGGTGGTTCACTCTCGGTGCTTCCCAATCCGGTTAAAGGAGTCTCAAGAAAGACAAGGTTGAATATATTCGAACTGTGAATCTTAGAGACGCTTGTTTATTTTGGGGACAAACAACAATCCCAAGGCGAGTCCAATTTACTCCCGTTGTCCAATTTACTCCCCTGAGGAAATTTCCCACTGCCGTTTAAGCCCTCCACTACATAATATTCCGCGTCGAGCAATTCACTTTAGCAAAGATGAATCTGGCAACCAAGTCGTACATGCTGAAAATGAGACAGGGGGACTGGGAGGCAAAGCGTGGACGGCGTGACCGCCATTGTTAACGGACCGGCAAGTTCATTACTTTCTCGTCCAGCGAAGCGGGGTATAATATTTGCGTCTAGAACTGGGGAAACGACCAGGGGGTCGGATTGAGCGCCGAAAATCTGAGTTCCGCGATTGAGCCGAGCAACAAATTGCTACTTCAGGCCATGATTAGGACGCTGCGTAGCACTGTTACAAAGCCTCGTGAATCCCAGGGAGTGATGACAGGTAGGTAGGTATATCCCGGCGCGGTCCCGTTAAGGATGAGCTTTTGGATTCGACAAGGAATTAGTTCCGATTGAACTTGCCGAATCCCCACGGTTGACTTTGGGGACGACTCGGATTCTCGAGGCAGTACCGAGCCAATTTCAACGATGAGAAACCAGAGCCACGAGTGGACGACAGTTATGCACCTCGTTCAATTTATCCGTCCCCTAAACCCTGCACTGTTCGACCGGTAATCATCATAGCCATGTTTTCAGCGGCCCCGCATCCGGCGCTGCCTACAAAGAACAATCCGACGCAAATCATTAACTTAAAGTTAGTAAAGCTGGCCGGCGTCCAAATGTTTCCGCCAAGCCGTCCGAAAATGGCAGAAAGGCGGTGGATGCCAAGGCATGTGCAGAGCCTACCCAGACGAACTCGGATCCAGACGACAGAGCGGCGGCAATAGTTGGTATGTCGGAAAAATCCTAAATAGCTTGCAACGGCATGAGACAGCATATGGCCTTGGCACGGCTTGGGAGTGCTTCTAAGGTGCGGCGGGGGAGGCTTGGAACCACTCCGTGCGCTTGGGTGAGTTTGGTAGTCGTAGAAGTGGTTCCAAGATCCCATGGCACCCGGGATCCATGGCAGAGCTTGGAACCAGCAGCGTGGCTTGGAAGCGCTTCCAAGATTCCCAGATGTGTCCTGGAAGCCACCCCGAGGCATCCGGGCACGGAACGGCTTGGAACACCTTCGAGACCGTTTAAACCCAAATAGGATTTTTCCGACATAGTGCATGAGGAACGGCGAGGAGCTCACTGATCGCAGAAAGGAAGAGTGTCAAGTTGAGGCAGGAGAATATAATCCAGAACCGCAGGCCTTGAGGTCGGGTTGGGTTGGGACTATTACTCATCGGGGGCTGGCAGACGTACGAAATCGTGTAGCCCTGCCTTATCACCGAATTTAGACGCACCGAATTCGGAAAGGGGAGCTAATTCAAGTCTGCCGGAGACAGTCGCTCAACTCCGCACCGCGGAACAATCCTCTCATTCCAAAGTCCTACACGGGACACGCGGAGTGGACCCACATAGCAGCTCATAGCAGTTGATAGGCCGGCGCGTCACCGTCGGACCGAGGCTCCCGGAGCGTGGGACTCAAACTTGAACTGTCAACGACACGTTGACGTTCAAACGCCTTGTTGAGCACAGAGCCTCCATCCCGTTTGATTGCGATGCTTCTCCTGTCTCAGACAATGAAGGTGCCTCGCGCTTGAGGGAACATATTATGGTATTTCGCCGTGAAACCGGACGCCGTCCTGAATCTTCCGTCGGCTCGCGTTTTCGATGCTTCTTTCGCCCTCGCAGCATTCGCGGACCCCGGAAAATGGCGATACCTCTACAGGGCACGATAGTTCTTCTAATGCTTCTAGCATCCCGACTCCGCATCAGACCGGCAGATTCTCGAAGCTGCAGCCCTCCGTTGAATCAGAGGCGTCTTTGAGACGGATCTGCCGTAGGGTAGGGACCCCTGCCACTTCACTTCATCCTTATTTCGGTTGATAACTTAGACGTCGTGGGTCCAAGAGTGGGTCCGCCGTTTCCTCACACTCGATGTCTGGATCTCAGCGTGTCGATGTCCTGGTGGTTGGAGGAGGTCCAACGTCTCTTTTGTTGACTAGTCTCCTTGTGCGCTCAGGGCACAAGATTATCACAGTGGGTAAGTGCTTTCAATCTCGCGTGTTGCCCTTGCTCATTGTGCTTGTAGAGCAATATAACAAGTTTGAACAAGGCCTTTATGGAAGAGCATGCATGCTTTATGCCGGTTCTCTAGAGATTCTGGACTTGGTCGGTATCTACGAACGCGTTGCGGATATCGGCTTCCGTGTCCAGTGTGTACTCCCTAAATCAGGCCCATTACTGCCCTTTACACTTATATCTTAGAAACGCTGTAACCTACAGAGATGGTGTCCAGAGCAGCTCAAGAGGTTGGTCGTTTACCCAAACCGTGTTGGCAGAGAGCGATACGATGTTCAAATATAGGTCGGCACTATCCATTTTCGATTCACGATAGTCTCTCATACATTCTGTAGCTTCTCCTTGCGCCAGAAATATCTGGAGGACGCATTAAGGGACGTTATACAAGAAACGGATATCAGTGTTGTGAAAGCACCTGCCAAACTGGTGAATTATCACATCGTCGATTCTCCGGGACACCCTATCGTCGCTACTATCGAGCATGAGGGGGAAATTCAAGAGGTCTATTGGTGTGCTGTTCCTTTATATATGTAACATGATATTAAACCCTTCGAAAATTCAGTAAATATATGGTTGGAGCGGACGGTGGGCGCTCAACTGTTCGCAAACTGGGCAACTTTGCCTTCCCTGGGACTGCATCACCTCACAAATGGGTTCGCCTCGATGCTGTTGTTAAGACTGACATGCCCTTGAGCCAAACCCATGGCATTTCCATTGAGTCGAAAATCTACGGAAACGTCCTTTGGACGCCGACGGACAGTGGCCGTACTCGCATCGGGTTCGTGTATGACCAACAGCCTGGGACTCAGGTAACAGAAGACTTGATTATGGCCGCTGCTAAGCAGGCTGTCCATCCTTTTACTCTCGAGTTTGTTCTACTGGAATGGTGGACGGTCTATGAGATCGGTCAACATATGGTGGATACTTTCAGATAAGGGCCAGTTTTCCTAGCTGGGGATGCGGCACATACTCATTCATCTGGAGCCGCGCAGGTCGCGTCTTTTGTTTCCTTTTGTTAACAGCTTGTTCGACTGATCATCTTTCCTTTCAACAGGGTATGAACACGGGCCTTCACGACGCTCTCAACCTCGGATGGAAAGTTGGCTGGGGTTTTAGGCGGCCTCTATTCGGAAGTTATTTTGGATACCTACAGTACAGAGCGCCGCAGATCTGCAGAACGGATGATGAACCTCGACAAAGATATCGCGGCCCTGATATCAGGTAGAATCCCCGACCACTTCCATGCCCCGCTCGACGCCGACCCCAACGACTATCTGGCCAAAGTTTTCTCTACAAACGCTATGTTCACGACGGGCCTTGGTATTTCATACGATATGAATTGGATAAACCGGCTCCCCACATCCCACGCTTCCACGGTCAAAATCGGGCACCGAGCACCGGATGGGCTTTTGTTCCGGTCGGGACGAGCAATCGCCCAGCCGTTGCGAACGTTAGTTGGATACACGGGGCGATTCTGGGTCGTCATATTCCCCGGGAAATTGGAGGCAGTGGGGAGTGCGATACATCTGAACCCACAGTGCACAACAAACTATCGTGCTCTGCGCGCTGCAATCGATTTACAGCAGTCTTTCTTCAACACGTGGCCCGTGTCGTGGGATTTCTTGACCATTCTTTCTGGAGAAGGCTCCCTCCCGGCTTCCCAGGCCATCGGCGTGCTGCCTTTGGGAAAAACTCTCTACGACTTTTCCGGCGAGGTTTACACGAAATACGGTGTTAACGACCACATCGGCGCAATTGTAGTCCTTCGGCCGGATGGGATTGTCAGTTTCAAAACCACGCTAGATGGTTCGGGAGGACAACAGCTTGATGAATATTTCACATCTCTCGCGAGCCATCGGGTTCGCGATTCCCGTACTCTTGGGCAGCAGGAGCGCTCCTCCACGGGCTACGAACTTGACGTGCCGGGGGAGGAACCGGCACAAGTACGTGTGTAATTGTCGAAACTTTTCTTGTACTTCGATTGTGATGTTTTGCGAAATCCCCAGCTGTACTAAGTACTATATATTTATTTCCAGTATGAAGTCGAATGTGTTTACAGTGCGCTTCTTCGTACTATTTATCAAGCTGGGCCTATTGCAATCTTAACAATATACTCTTGTGCTCTACCACGCGAGGTACGAACGAGATTTAATAGAGCGTCTGACTCGAAGAGTAGACTCGTAAACTCACCATCTCATTTGCCGTATTGCAGACTGGTAACAAGTCTAATATCTGAGTACAGATACAGCCGGGAGTGGCTGCCTCCATCCATTCGAAAATCCGTGGATCATTTATGCCTTCGTGAATAAACTTCTGCTTCGTCAGGCGGATAGAGAGCAGGTTATATCCATGCACCACGACCTCCGACAAACTACTCCGATCGGTTCCTCCGGCTCCGATCGCGCTCCGTCTTCACGGAGTGCATCGGACCGCCGGAGTAACGGAACGATCGGAGCTCCGACAAAACATCGGAACGAACTCCCACCATCTGACACCTTGGCAAAACGCCATCCCACACATTCCTTATTATCCTAAGTCCTCCGACTTCTTACTTATTGTTTCAACATCGTTCCTTTTGTCACCTGACTTCTTACTCCCCTTTCGGACTTACCTTTATTGTTATGTCCGCATGGTTTCTAACATATCTCCTTTACCTATTACAATAAGGAGCTCTAGTATTTAATGTTGTCCTACATCCTCCTGTACTTCAGTTTTATGATAAACATTGCTTCACCCCGTTCCTCGTGAAGTAGTCTGGTCGTTCCGCTCCGACACTCCGCCGGAGCTCCGCTTCTGTCATCTCTCTCCCTCCGACGATATCCTGCAGTAACGCTCGTCCAATTATCCCCTCTGTGGCGTAGCGTCATCCAGTCCGCCTTTCACCAGCTCTGACTTCGGACTCCGGTTCCGTTCTGTCCGGCCCGCCGCTCCGCTTCGTATCTGTTGATAGTTCGACTGGCCCTATATCCCTCCGTACCATCTTCTGGACGACTCGGATATAACAGTATCATAAAACTCACCTGCTCGGTATCGTTTGCTATGTCGTCATCATCGCTCCGTACTACACCTTGGTTCCTCCTGTCGCTGACATCAATGCGGCGCAGGGCCGAGTTGTATTCCTCCGCACAAATCAACTCCGAGCATACCGACAATAAGTGCTCATCTGATCTTGTCACTACGGATGCTAGTCACTACCCCATCTCGGTGATTACCACTCCGTTCGGTCCTCCGGAAACTGGGTCTGTCCGAACCAGCTTCACCACTTATCCTTCTCCGGCACCGCCCTCTCCGTCGAGATCCGACTCCGAGTCGATCTTCGGGGACCGGCAGTCTGCTCGGGAAGAGCTGGCCTCCTCGGGCACCTGGATCCCGACATTCAGCGATCCATCTACCCTTCCGGAATCCACCACACTCACTCCGTCTGAGCCCGCGCTTACTCCGAGCCCCTCGGACCGCGACCTCGACGGTGAATATCAGCACATCGATCAGTATTGCTCTCCCATCCATTCTCCTCCTCATCCATCAGTCCCTGGTTTCCAGGCCTCATATCATGACCTCGGACCAGCTCACATCCCATACCCGGAATTTTTCGACGGCACCAATCCGTTGAAAATTGATTCGTTCATCACCCAGTGCTTCGCGCACTTTTCCGGGCGTCCTCGGACATACGCCTCGGACGATGACAAGATCGCCTTCATGCTCCACTTCCTAAAGGGGCAGGCGGCTGAGCATTTCAACGAATCGGGCCGTGTCAAAGAGTTTTCCTGGCATGGAAATTTTTCCACGTTCATCGGGGAATTCCTGGATGTGTTCGGACGTCGGAGTCGTCACGCCGACGCGGACTACGAACTCCGACGCCTCCGGATGAAACATGGAGATCCAATTGGGCCATTCCTCGAGGAGTTTGAGGCTCTCACTCCGTTCATGGCCTGGAATGACTCCGCAGTCTCCCACGCTCTCTTCTCCGCGCTTCCACTCCGTATCACCATGCAGCTCGACGATCTCATCACGTATCCGTCCAGCTACGCCGGACTCCGCTCTCTAGTGATTCGGCTCGATGCCAAACACTGGCAGGCGGTACTTCTGGCCGGAAGCGCGACTCCGGAGCAGCCTGATGGTACTCCGGAGCAAGGGAATTGGGCCGACTGTGCTCGCGGGTTCTTCGGAACGCCTCTCAGTGCTCCCGCAGGCTCCGAAACCCCCGCTGCCAACGATCTGTTGTTCTCCGGCACCCCAGAGCCACCCGTCGTTGCCGAACCTAACCCCACTCACTCTGACACTTCCTCCGGCATGCCGTCACTCATGTCGCTACCGATCCACCACGACTCGCCCACTTCGCTCTCTCCGATCTCCTCCGGACACCCGTGCGTATACCAAGTCGCGGTTCCGATGGAGGTTCGTCGAGAACGCAAGCGCTCCGCATCCGTTGCGGGCCTCCTTGTGCAGGAAGGCAGTCGTGCGGGACGTCTCCGCAAGAGCGAAGCTCTGAGACGTCGGGAGTTGGACCTCTGCCGGTATTGCGGTATTGCGGTTCTCCGCTCCACCACATCGGCGGTTGTCCTCGTCTAGTGCGTACCGTTGCTGATCACCGTGGATCCTCATCGGCTCCGTTGTACAAGGTCATCAGCAGCAGCGGAAATTCCTTCGGTCAGGTCTCCGGACCTTCGGACCTTTGATCTCTGACGACATCTAGCACTCCGCAACTCCGTCCGCGACTCCGCGTCGCTCCGGAGTTCATCTTGGGATCCCTCGCTTCAATTCACACGTCACACACGCATCACGATATATACTAACATCGCCTCCATTCGCTCCGTTAACGACTACCCGCTCTTCGGAGCCGGGCTTCATGATTTCCAACAAATCTATATCAATCCTAGAGATTGCCTCGGGATTCAACTCCCGCTACGTATCGGATCTTTTTCTCCTTGTCTCGGAATAAATGTACTTGTACTTATTTGCGAATCTAAGGTTTGAAACCTCCGTTGCGGGAACTCCGGCTGAGCTTCGGTTCACTCCGGTACCTTCGGCAATTCTCGACTTCATTAATCGGCAGTCCATCTGTCTCCATCCAACTTGGTGTTGTCATTCCGATATGGCTATCTGCCATGGAAACTGTGTCAACGTCTTCTCGACTCTTCTTTGATCTGGATCCTGGAACCTTGGCGGCACTCCACTTCGCTCCGTTGAGCGACCGAAGTAGCACCAAAACTAATCTGACCAGTATTCTCTGGGTTTCAAGTGCGCGCACGACCGGCAACTAAGCCGGATATTGCTGTGGTCGTTCCAACTATGGACGGACGTCTACGTCTACACCACCCAATTCTGACACCTTCACCAAATAACGCTCCGGTTCACTCCGCTTGCGTTTCTCGGGCCTTGCGCCAACGTCCGTTCTTCGGAACGTTCCTCCGAGGCTTTAGGTCTCAATCGCTCGCACTCCGGCATCGCTCCGGACCTGCCAGCAGTTCTTCGGAACATTCCCCGTCCTTCGGGACATTCCTAGACTCGTTCAGGGACCTTGGCTTACGCCCCGTCCTTCGAGTAAACACCACTCCGGATCGTCGTTACGAAGACTGGCCCCTTCCCTCGATCTCCGGCAGTACCCCGAAGCACTCCGCTTCACTCCCAATGGCGCTGGACCATGTCCGGCTGTCATGCCTCCCTATCCCCAGTTCATCCTATACCACGTTGATTGTTCTACAACTCGTGGAGTTTTTGACCCTCGACTGGCGTGTAAGAGCTTATAGGGAAATGTCTAACCCACATCATTCCCGGAAAGCCCTCGTCTCGAGTACTTCATAACCTCCGCATTCACTCTGGTCCTTTTCCGCCTCGGTCGGACGTTGTTCATCGGACCTGCGTTTTCGATAAGCGGGTAAGAGCTCAACGGAAAACGTCTAACCCACATCATTTCCACCGAGCCTCCGTTTCGACTTCGCTTCTCCGCTGGATCGCTCCGGTCGTTCCGGATCTCGACAGTTGGTCTTGGAACCCCTGGCGCGTTCTCCAGGCTGTGTTCTTTCGACCTTCGGAATCAACAAAACAACTCTTCGACCTGGTATCCCCGGAGCTGAGAGACGTTGTTTACGACGCCGTGTTCTCCGCTCCTACCCTTTTTTCCGCCTTCGGACTCCTTCGTTGGCGGATACGCTGGGTCGTGTTCCGTCGGAACGCCACCCTCTTCGGACTTCGTCACAAAACAACCCTATGTCTCGGAACGTGAACCGGAGCTCGGGTTCCTCGCTCCGACCGTTCCGGACCACGACGGGAGATCAATGCCTCTTGGTGTCCGCTCTCTGAGCGCTCTCCGAGGTCCGCACGGGCTTCTTCCGTCGCCCAGTGGCGAAATCTGTTCCCACAATCGAGTTGTTAGGGAAATCGGAGTTATGTGTAGTCTGTGGGCAAACTACCCGAAGAGGGGGATACGCCATACGACTATTCATCAAAAACCATCGAAATTCCGATTTTCTCCAGCAGGAATTGCTCAAACAGCATTACCTCGCCGAAAAGCCCTACAAATTCCACTAGTCCACTCCATCACATCGGAATCGACTATCCATCTGTCCAGTCGTATACGGAATGAGTTCTATCACCGGACTCTTCCAAGGATCGAGTTTTATCTCCGGACTCTCCTATCCATCACGACACACATCCGCGCTTGACATCGACTTGCTTTGCGACATATCCGAACGTTACTCTCCGCTCCGGATCGACAGATCATCGTCCGGATGCCGATTGAGCAACACGGAATTCACGGAATGATAACACTGTATCCCATACGTCTGCCTAGCGTCCATCTGCATACTCCGTTCACTCCGATCCGTACCGCGCGTCACCTCGGACTCGAATTCACGGATAAGAGCTCACCGGAAACGTCTAACGACTTAACTTCCACTCACTGGGTGCACACTACCATTTGCGGGCACCGCAAATTATAAGCAAATTGTAAGCAAATTTAGCATTTGCTTCTCATTTGCTTCCAATTTGCGGGGCCCGCAAATTTAAAATTTGCTTATCATTTACTTATCATTTGCTTTCAATTTGCGGGGTCCGCAAATTCTAAATTTGCGGACCCCGCAAATTGGAAGCAAATCAGGTGGCCAAACAATCCAAAAAAGGCAAATTTTCAGGTCATCTGATCATTGGGATTTTACCCTCGGGATTCTGATGTGCTGCATTAGGTAATTATTCAGATTCTTAGGATTCTGATGTCCAGCCTTATTCATGACCATGCATATTTGAACAGAGAGATAGATACAGAACAAGAGACCCAATTCGGCACAGATGGTCATGCCTGCTGTTGACATGGACCACCACCAACAATGCTTCATGCTTGCACTTCAACTCATTTGCTTACTGTTTGACATTTCTGGCACTTACCGGGGCAAGGTTCGCAATTCACCATTCTGTTTGTTAGGTTGCTTTATCTCGTATATGAATATTGCTCAATCTTGTGTGATTCGAGGGGTGTCCTTACATTCATTTTACATGAGGTTTTCAATGCTAACAACCGAACTGTTCACCCACATCCTCAACAGTTTTCAAACATAACTTTTGACTTGTTAATTGTGTGCCTGTCAGTTCAAATCAAGTAATGTATCTTAGCCCTCTTTCTCAGTGTGATAGCCATTGGAAGACCCAGACTGGCTGTTCGAGTTCAGGTATGTATTTTCGTGTCATGTACAAACTGACTTTCATTCAACTTTCATTCAAGCATTAAAAAGATTCTGTCGTAATTTTGAACTGACGTTGAAGGACGTCAATTCAAATTCAATGATTTATCTGACATCACTCAAAGGGGTGGGTGCCAATTACGCGAAAATTGAACGTGCTGGAATTGCACTCAGCACAACTGTGTTCAAAGCCTCTGACCTTCAAGGTTTCATCCAAGATTGTTTAATGCCTTCTCAGGCAGCCGTTACTATGTTTGTTTGACCCCAGGCATGTCAGTATTCTGCCCTGATGTCATGTGGACTGAGTGTCAGTTGGATAGTTGGCCAATATAATATTCAACTTAATGTTGGCCACTGAGGTCCATGGACCTTTGATTTGATGGTATGCATGTGATACAAGTGTCCGTTGATTCACTGTTATCGTACTTGGACTCAACCAAGCACTCAAGTAGTTGAGTCATGTTTGACTCTCAACATTTAACTCCAACCTTGGGTCCTAAGTTCCTTTCATACATTTTCTATCCACTTACACATCACTGGCCTTTCATCGATTCATCTATAGGTACTCAACCCCACCCTGAACTTGGTATGATTCACTGTTCCATCTATAATATATTGAACTGATATTTGATGGTCATTCAGTCTACGTACATGCATACCAATTGAAACAAACCCCCACATGACCACCATGGCCCCTTGAAAGATTTTCTCAATACCAGATAGGTCCCTAGCATTGTGTTCCATCGAGACATGCATTTATCTCTTGGGTAGGTTGACCTCGGGCATCTCGGGGATGGGTTCTGCCCTCAGTTCTTCCTTATATCTGAAGTGGATGGTGGTCAACATTGGCTAGTACTTGAATCTTGGACCAAAACAAGGTTCAATTTGATTCACAGTAGGTACCCTCAGCTTCCGAGTTGTGGAGTGTTCAACTGACTGTTATTTTGTCTAAATCCTTATCCCTCTTCACTGAGCTCCAGCTTTTAACAGGCTCCAAGTCAAATCTTGGCTTCAAACTTCAATGAGTGTGAATTTATTTCTTCTTTCTTGTGAACTGACATTCATTTTCACAGCTGGTTAAGTTCCTACCCTCACTTCAAACCTGTTCAAGCACTGGTTTAAACTACATAGTCCTCAGTGAGTTGTGTCAAAGATAATTCAATTGAAGTTGCTATGGTGTCTTAGACTATTGGTAATGTCTTTTCTCCGCTGAAATTGAGTCAGTTGTCTGAGGTCTCGGGTTCAAACCTGAGGGATTGCACTTTTTTTTCAAGGCTGGGGCAATCTGGTCACGTGGACCTAGACGGAATTCTAGGTCCACGTGACATTATTTAGGCTCTGGTGTCATATGTGGACAGCTTCCAGGCCCGATTTGGTAACTCAGGCCGCATTTGGCCTGACCAGGTCCAATCGGGCCTGGACACTTCCCATGCCCCTATTTAAGTTACCACGAAAGTTTTGACGATACTTTGTGGGCAGCGATGCTTCAAAAATTAAGAAACTGCAGGACTTACTTACTTGAATACCCACCAGCACTGCAGGCGCAAAATTTTCCTCCTGTGTGATGCTGAAAGGTCGAAATTCACTACTTGTCAAAAAAATAAAATTGGGCTCAACAGAGGCTGAAAAAAAAAGATAAGAGGGTATGTAAGAACGGTGTAGGTTCGACAAAAATGTGCCAAGGTAAAATGACCAGAGAATTTGAGAAAGCAGGTAGTAACTTGAAATGTTGGAAGTTCCGAGCTTCCAACCTTAATTATCCGCAGGAAAATTAGGAAAGGAGGCTAGAGATTCTGGAACCCGGAATTTCTGGCTTTCTCTAAAGCCTCTGCATACAGTGCCAATACATAATTTACCCAAACACCAACAATACTATGTTTGTTGCAGATTCAACTTAAATCTGACATTGCTACTTCTCTCAGTCCTGTGCAAAGTCGACGAGATAAAGTTCGCATCTGGGATCAAAAATTTAGGGTTAAAAGGCCCGGTTCATTTATATAAGACCCAGGGCTGTGTACCACGATCAAGAAAGCTCCCAGGTCTTTCGAGGAATAAAATGGTGTCTGCGTTCAGTACTGTAACTGTTTGCATCAGTATTCAACTTGCCAGTGTTGTGTCAATACTCTCTCCTCAAGGGATTTTTTCTTGAGCAAACAACCCTAATATTGTGGTTTTGCAGGTCAAGTGCAAGGGGTGAGTGAGCACAAATTTCATTGATAAATTATCTGAACAGCTTCAGGATAAATTTGGTTGTAGTTCTAAAGTAAAATGGCTACTCAATGGGAAGGAGTAAACAATGATGAACTGTATTTATTGTGACACGGAAAAGCGGTTGATTTCCAAAAGAGACAACATTAAAAAGTGAGACTTGGGAGGATCGAACCCAAAAAAAACAGTAGATTACGAAACGTGAGAGACAAACACACATACAACTACGCCAACAAGCTCTTGTGAGTGCTGCCCATTAGAGTCTTACTACCTGATTGCGTAGTTTTTGAAAAAAATTCAAAAATAACTTTTGGTTCCACATATGACACCAGAGCCATTATTTATAATACAACATTGCAAAACTTCTGCTCATCTCAGGATTCTCAACTAAAGAGACTAAACTACCATCTGTCTCACTGCAGGTGGTGGAAGGAGGGAACGGGCCCTGTTCCCTCCTTCCGCCACTTGCAGTGGCACAGATCCATCTACAGCAAACAATAAAAGATGTTGGGGTAGCCGAAGACAGTAGTTCAAAGGGCACTAAAAAAGATAAGTTGGTGAATTTTCGGATGCAGAGGTTAGGACACACAGTGTGGTTTCAGCATGTTATGACCACTGGATGAAAGCATAATAGCAATTGGTTTAAAGTGCTCTGCATAAATGAAAAACTCAAGTTGAGCCAGATGCATAAAAAAAATAGCAATGAACATACCATTCCTGATGTGAGCCAGTAGGCTGTTCTTGGCCGTCACCGCTTATGCGGCACAAAGAAGTCAAAACATTGAACAGGTACTACAAAAGATTGGGTTAGTGTTCTCCTATGGCAAAGAGAAAAGAAGGATGAGAGTCATGCATCTGGGTACAAAACAGTCCTTGCAGGCGAGGGAGATGCGACCAGTAGGCCGTTCTTGACCTTCACTGCCCATAGGGTGCGGAACTACAAGGAGAAACACAAAAGAGCCACTGAAAAACATTGTGTCAATATTATCATTATAGCAAAAGAAAATGTAGGAAGTTGCGCACCTGGGCGCAAAACAGTCCTTGCAACACGAGGAAGATGCAAGTCAGCAGGCCGTTCTTAACCATCACTGCCCAATGGGGCGCAGAGAGGAAACAATATTTAAACAAAGGTCACTGCTGCAGCCTGCAAAGGGAAATATCCCAGTCCAAAAGGGAATAGTCAGTCAAAATCTGCAGTGTGAAGGAAGGGTGCATACTTCTTCAAGGCAGTGTACTTGAGCATTCAAAAAGACTGCTGAACCTAGGGAAAGTTCAGAAGCTCACAATATCCTTTTTCCTGTAGTTGAGCCACTCAAAGACTCAACACCCGCGCACACTTAACTGTGATTGCAGGGGGGTTCCAGGAAAACTTTGCGAAGGAGATCATTAACAGATCTCCCCCGATGTGCACAAAATCGCAGACATCGGGCAAATTGGCCCACTCCATACATGACCAGAGGAGTGTTGAGTATGTTGGCCCCATACTCTCTTCTCTTTCCCGGCTACATGGGGGCTTCATGCAGAGGACTGGTCACAGGGAGGTAGGTGCTGAGCAAGCTCAGTCCTGGGGCAGGATGTGGCCAACAGGAGAAAGAAACCAAAGGGGAAATAAAACACACTGGGAAGGTCAGTATTTGTCTCACTGTTACAGGCAGCCGGCTCATGACCCCGGCTGCCTATAGCAGTGAGACAAACTTCCAAACATGGAGGAAAAGAAAGAGCTATGTCCGATCAACAGAGGATCAGTCTTTAAAATAGCTGTTCAGTCACCATCATGATTTCTTGATCATTATCCGCATGCTTTCCCATCATGTTAACTATACCAGCCTGAATCTAGGTGTGTCCACATTAAATTTTGTTAGTGATTCCGGCGTATACACTTTACTTAGTTTACTGATGAGGTTTTTTTTTGCAAAACACCATTTAGCCAAGGCCCGTACATTGTGTAATAAATGATGATACACCTCAGTCTTCTGTGTCTGAAAAGTGAAACCTATTGAGTAGCCAAACTTTGCACTAGTAGCTATATTGGTCAGACTTCCCCCCTGTAAACCCCTTGATCAGAATCCTAGAAATCTGAATTACCCAGTATGGTACATCAGAATCCCGAGGGTAGAATCCCAATGATCAGATGACCTCAAAATTTGCCTTTTTTGGATTGTTTGGCCACCTGATTTGCTTTCAATTTGCGGGGTCCGCAAATTCTAAATTTGCAGACCCCGCAAATTGAAAGCAAATGATAAGCAAATGATAAGCAAATTTAATATTTGCGGCCCCCGCAAATTGGAAGCAAATGAGCAGTAAATTCTAAATTTGCTTTCAATTTGCTTATAATTTGCGGGCCCCGCAAACGGTAGTGTGCACCCAGTGACTGTAGCCCCCGTGTCGACCGCTGTTGACCTCCGGTTCATCTCGGAACGCTTCGGACCCCGCAAGGACCTAACAAGACTCACATACGACTATTATGTGCGATATATCACGACCATATCTTCCAGTTCTATCGGATCACAACATGTTCCAAGCAGTCGAATCCCATGTCCTTACTAGCGCCTGGATCACGACTTCGTGCATACGCGTTGTTCGTCCATCCATCCACTTCAGCCGACTTCTATTTTATTATCGGCATCATCCGGCATACAATTAATTGGCACCGTCGAGTTCGGACGGAGTACCGCGAACGAAGATCATCCTCGGAACCACTCCTACCGAACTCCGGAACCATTGCCTATTCTATTCCCTTCAGAATCCGCGCCTGAGTTGTCCCCGACTCCGAAAATGCTGTTCTACGTCTTCGGAGCTCCGACAATTCACCAACTTGCGGCTTGTCCGGTTTCAAGTCAACATCATCGACCAATCAGAAACATGACCATGTCTGACGACTCCATTGGTCCGTTAATCATCGCACGAATCGACACTTAGCATAACCATTGCACTCCGCTCCACCGGACCTCGTTCCGACAGCATCGGAGCCAATGGTTTGCGCTAAAACGCGTTCTATTCGTCCGATTCTTAACCATGGATGTTCTCCGACATTTCGGAGCTCATCGGCTAGTACAAAATAACGCCGCTGAGTTTCTCCGATTCAATTGTTCTATTGTTCTTGACACGTTGGACCAATTAGGCCATTGCTAATCTGGTTCTCACGACTTTCTGGACTTCAATTCAACTTATCAAACGTTCCGGTCACTCCGAGTCCGTCGGAGCTCGTTGCGGTTCACTCCGCCTCACTCCGTCTCACTCCGCTGTTGCCGGACCGATACATTTCGCATTCATACCCCTATCTACACATCTACAAGCGCTAAAAGATCAAGAAAATCAAGAATAACAAAACAGTATATACAATTAGTCCGAATCCAACTCGATCACCTCCCCGGTGACCGGGTTCCCCGCCGAATCCACCATCGGCACCCCGTCCGCATCACGGAGCTGCACACGAGAGATGTGCAGGTCTTCGATCGCCGGAATGACGATCGACGACACCCGAGACGCCAACTGCGCCTCGGTCTCCTCCTCCTTCACCTTCGCCGTCTCCTCCGTTTCCGTCTCGTCAACCCCTTCCGTCGGACGGATGAGGCGGTAGCGGTCGCCGATGTCGAGCCCCGGCCAATTCCGACTTCCACTCGCCACCGGCTGGCTGGCCTCCGCGGCCACCACCACCGGTTCCGCGACTGGTGTCGGAGCCCTAGGCTCCTCCGCTCCGCCCTCCTCCCTCGGACTCGCGCTACCCCGGCGCATCCACGTCCATCTCGACGACGGCGGTTGGCGTCACCGTGCGCTGCGGCACGCCATCCCCGAGAGCCCTCTCCAGAGTCCCGCGTTCCTGCGGAACGGGCTCCGAGACGGCCCCCGGGGCACCCTGCCCGTCGTCCCCACTCCGCGCGTGCTCATCGAGGCGCGGCGTCGCTTCGGGAGTCCAAGTGGCCTCCCTGGGTCCACCCGGGTTCGACGCCGTTGCCCCGACATTCTCTGCACCCGGAGATCCCACCTTGTCCTCCACCATCTCGTCGCCCTCCTCCTCGCTCCGCTCCGCCTCGGCCTCCCGTCCCGGAGCCGGCACCTCCTCGTCGCTCGACCAGACGTCGCTCCCGAACCACCCGTTTCGACCCCACCCCCAGTCAGGAGTGGAGTCGAAGACCTCCTCGGCGAGCTTGATGAGGTCGCCGCGACGGATGGGGCCCTCCACGGACAACTCGTCCAGGAGGTCCTGGAGGTGGCTGCACAGTCGCGCCGTCTCCGTTCGGAGACGACGCACCCGCCGCTGCTCCTGACCCAGCTCCTTGCGGAGACGGGTCACCTCCGCGGAGTTGTGGTCCGCCCGGCGATGCGCCATCGCGCGCACCGCCTCGAGCCTCTTCTCCCACTCCAATCCCACTGCGGCCGTTCCGCCCGCGGCGCGCTCTCGACCTTGCACCCTCAGAGCCCTTTCTCCGTCCCGCATCTCGAGAACCTCGCGACGGAGCTCCTCGAACTCCTCGCGCAAGTCCCCGAGCCGGGTCTTGGGCCCGTCCCCCGAGTAGTCGCCCGGGCCCCGACGACCGGAGCGAATGCGCTTCTTGGGGCGCGCCTCCGACTCCGTCCCCGGGTGTCCCTCCGACTTCTCGGACCGCCTCCTTTTGCTTCCACTCGCTTTCTTCGACCCCGTCGCGTGATCGCCGTTGCGGCCGCCCCGTCGGGTGTTGTTGGGGTTGAATGAGCACTTGATCTTGCGCCGCGAGCAGCGGGCGCAAGTCCGGTACCGACCTTGACGGATTTGCGCCGGAACGACGCACTTCGACGCCGTTTCCGCACAACGGTCACAACCTGAGAAAATCATTAATAAAAGTTCTAGAAAAAATAAATAAAATCAAGAAATTAGGACTTACGGTCCTCATCCTCCAGCTCGAGCATTTCCTCGACCACCCGAGCGCGCTTCACGACGATGACGTTGCGTCGGAGCGGCACTTCGCTCTCCGACTCATCATCTCCGTCCGACGCGCCACCCTCCGTCTCCGGCCGCTTCCGCTTCCGCTCACCGGACACCGTCGCCACCGGCGGCACCAAGTCCAGGTGGCGGGCCTCACTGGGTGCACACTACCGTTTGCGGGGCCCGCAAATTATAAGCAAATTGAAGGCAAATTTAAAATTTACTGCTCATTTGCTTCCAATTTGCGGGGGCCGCAAATATTAAATTTGCTTATCATTTGCTTATCATTTGCTTTCAATTTGCGGGGTCCGCAAATTCTAAATTTGCGGACCCCGCAAATTGAAAGCAAATCAGGTGGCCAAACAATCCAAAAAAGGCAAATTTTGAGGTCATCTGATCATTGGGATTCTACCCTCGGGATTCTGATGTACCATACTGGGTCATTCAGATTTCTAGGATTCTGATTAAGGGGGTTACAGGGGAAGTCTGTCCAATATAGCTCCTAGTGCAAAGTTTGGCTACTCAATAGGTTTCCCTTTTCAGACACAGAAGACTGAGGTGTATCATCATTTATTACACAATGTACAGGCCTTGGCTAAATGGTGTTTTGCAAAAAAAGACCTCATCAGTAAACTAAGTAAAGTGTATACGCCGGAATCACTAACAAAACTTAATGTGGACACACCTGGATTCAAGCTGGTATAGTTTTTGCCCTCGCAGATAACTGTGGCAAGGGCATGAAGCATTAGTGGAGTTGAGAGGGAAGCCTACAGAGGTAACATGATGGGAAAGCATGCGGATAATGATCAAGAAATCATGATGGTGACTGAATAGCTATTTTAAAGGACTGATCCTCTTTTGATCGGACATAGCTCTTTCTTTTCCTCTGTTCGGAAGTTTGTCTCACTGCTATAGGCAGCCGGGGTCATGAGCCGGCTGCCTGTAACAGTGAGACAAATACTGATCTTCCCAGTGTGTTTTATTTCCCCCTTGGTTTCTTTCTCTGTTGGCCACATCCTGCCCCAGGACTGAGCTTGCTCAGCACCTACCTCCCTGTGACCAGTCCTCTGCATGAAGCCCCCATGTAGCCGGGAAAGAGAAGAGAGTATGGGGCCAACATACTCAACACTCCTCTGGTCATGTACGGAGTGGGCCAATTTGCCCGATGTCTGCGATTTTGTGCACATCGGGGGAGATCTGTTAATGATCTCCTTTGCAAAGTTTTCCTGGAACCCCCCTGCAATCACAGTTAAGTGTGC
Source organism: Mycena alexandri (assembly GCA_029233265.1). Lineage (NCBI taxonomy): Eukaryota > Fungi > Basidiomycota > Agaricomycetes > Agaricales > Mycenaceae > Mycena > Mycena alexandri. Next base: position 382,411 of record JARJCM010000055.1, on the reverse strand, counting down.
GCGGGTGTTGAGTCTTTGAGTGGCTCAACTACAGGAAAAAGGATATTGTGAGCTTCTGAACTTTCCCTAGGTTCAGCAGTCTTTTTGAATGCTCAAGTACACTGCCTTGAAGAAGTATCCACCCTTCCTTCACACTGCAGATTTTGACTGACCATTCCCTTTTGGACTGGCATATTTCCCATTGCAGGCTACAGCAGGGACCTTTGTTTAAATATTGTTTCCTCTCTGAGCCCCATTGGGCAGTGATGGTTAAGAATGGCCTGCTGACTTGCATCTTCCTCATGTTGCAAGGACTGTTTTGCGCCCAGGTGCGCGCAACTTCCCATATTTTCTTTTGCTATAATGATAATATTGACACAATGTTTTTCAGTGGCTCTTTTGTGTTTCTCCTTGTAGTTCCGCACCCTGTGGGCAGTGATGGTCAAGAACGGCCTACTGGTTGCATCTCCCTTGCCTGCAAAAACTGTTTTGTACCCAGATGCATGACTCTCATCCTTCTTTTCTCTTTGCCATAGGAGAACACTAACCCAATCTTTTGTAGTACCTGTTCGATGTTTTGACATCTTTGTGCCGCATAAGCGGTGATAGCCAAGAACAGCCTACTGACTCACATCTTCCGCACGGAGCAAGGAATGGTATGTTCATTACTATTTTTTTTATGCATCTGGCTCAACTCGAGTTTTTCATTTATGCAGAGCACTTCAAACCGGTTGCTATTATTATGCTTTCATCCAGTGGTCATAACATGCTGAAACCACACTGTGTGTCCTAACCTCTGCATCTGAAAACTCAGCAACTTATCTTTTTTTAGTGCCCTTTGAACTACTGTCTTCGGCTACCCCACACATCTTTTATTGTTTGCTGTAGATGGATCTGTGCCACTGCAGGTGGCGGAAGGAGGGAACAGGGCCCGTTCTCTCCTTCCACCACCTGCAGTGAGACAGATGGTAGTTTAGTCTCTTTAGTTGAGAATCCTGAGATGAGCAGAAGTTTTGCAATGCTGTATTATAAATAATGGCTCTGGTATCATATGTGGAACCAAAAGTTATTTTTTGAATTTTTTTCAAAAACTATGCAATCAGGTAGTAAGACTCTGATGGGCAGCACTCACAAGAGTTTGTTGGCGTAGTTGTATGTGTGTTTGTCTCTCACGTTTTGTAATCTACTGTTTTTTTGGGTTCAATCCTCCCAAGTCTCACTTTTTAATGTTGTCTCTTTTGGCAAATAACCGCTTTTCTGTGTCACGATAAATACAGTTCATCATTATTTACTCCTTCCCATTGAGTAGCCATTTTACTTTAGAACTGCAACTGAATTTATCCTGAAGCTGTTCAGATAATGAAATTTGTGCTCACTCACCCCTTGCACTTGACCTGCAAAACCACAATATTAGGGTTGTTTGTTCAAGAAAAAATCCCTTGAGGAGAGAGTATTGACACAACACTGGCAAGTTGAATACTGATGCAAACAGTTACAGTACTGAACACAGACACCATTTTATTCCTCAAAAGACCTGGGAGCTTTCTTGATCGTGGTACACAACCCTGGGTCTTATATAAATGAACCGGGCCTTTTAACCCTAAATTTTTGAATCCCAGATAGGAACTTTATCTCGTTGACTTTGCACAGGACTGAGAGAAGTAGCAATGTCAGATTTACGTTGAATCTGCAACAAACATAGTATTGTTGGTGTTTGGGTAAATTATGTATTGGCACTGTATGCAGAGGCTTTAGAGAAAGCCAGAAATTCCGGGTTCCAGAATCTCTGACTTCCTTTCCTAATTTTCCTGCAGATAATTAAGGTTTGAAGCTCGGAACTTCCAACATTTCAAGTTACTACCTGCTTTCTCAAATTCTCTGGTCATTTTTACCTTGGTACATTTTTGTCAAACCTACACCGTTATTACATACCCTCTTATCTTATTTTTTTCAGCCTCTGTTGAGCCCAATTTTATTTTTTGACAAGTAGTGAATTTCGACGTTCCAGCATCACACAGGAGGAAAACTTTGTGCCTGCAGCGCTGGTGGGTATTCAAGTAAGCAAGTCCTGCAGTTTCTTAATTTTTGAAGCATCGCTGCCCACTAAGTATCGTCAAAACTTTCGTGGTAACTTAAATAGAGGCATGGGAAGTCTCCAGGCCCGATTGGGCCTGGTCAGGCCAAATGCGGCCTGAGTTACCAAATCGGGCCTGGAAGCTGTCCACATATGACACCAGAGCCTCAATAATGTCACGTGGAGCTAGAATTCCGTCTAGGTCCACGTGATCAGGTTGCCTGAGCCTTGAAAAAAGTGCAACCCCTCAGGTTTGAACCCGAGACCTCAGACAACTGACTCAATTGCAACGGAGAAAGACATTACCAGTAGTCTAAGACACCATAGCCACTTCAATTGAATTATCTTTGACACAACTCACTGAGGACTATGTAGTTTAAACCAGGCCTTGAACAGGTTCGAAGTAAGGGTAGGAACTTAGCCAGCTGTGAAAATGAATGTCAGTTCACAAGAAAGAAGAAATAAATTCACACTCTAGACAAAATAACAGTCAGTTGAACACTCCACAACTTGGAAGCTGAGGGTACCTGCTGTGAATTAAATCGAACCTTGTTTTGGTCCAAGATTCAAGTACTAGTTAATGTTGACCACCATCCCTTCAAATATAAGGAAGAACTGAGGGCAGAACCCATCCCCGAGATGCCCGAGGTCAACCTACCCAAGAAATAAATGCATGTCTCAATGGAACACAATGCTAGGGACCTATCTGGTATTGAGAAAGTCTTTCAAGGGGCCATGGTGGTGATGTGGGGGTTTGTTTCAATTGGTATGCATGTACGTAGACTTGAATGACCATCAGATCTAGATATCAGTTGAATATATTATAGATGGAACAGTGAATCATACCAAGTTCAGGGTGGAGTTGAGTATCTATAGATGAATCGATGAAAGGCCAGTGGTGTGTAAGTGAAATGTATGAAAGGAACTTAGGACCCAAGGTTGCAGTTAAATGTTGAGAGTCAAACATGACTCAACTACTTGAGTGCTTGATTGAGTCCAAGTACAATAACAGTGAATCAATGGACACTTGTATCACATGCATACCATTGAATGAAAGGTCCATACCTCAGTAGCCAACATTAAGTTGAATATTATATTGGCCAACTATCCAACTGACACTCAGTCCACATGACATCAGGGCAGAATACTGACATGCCTGGGGTCGAACAAACATAGTGACGGCTGCTTGAGAAGGCATTAAACAATCTTGGATGAAACCTTGAAGGTCAGAGGCCTTGAACACAGTTGTGCTGAGTGCAATTCCAGTACGTTCGATTTTCGCATAATTGGCACCCACCCCTTTGAGTGATGTCAGATAAATCATTGAATTTGAATTGACGTCCTTCAACGTCAGTTCAAAATGATGACAGAATCTTTTACTTAATGCTTGAATGAAAGTCAGTTTGTAGATGACACGAAAATACATACCTGAACTCGAACAGCCAGTCTGGGTCTTCCAATGGCTATCACACTGAGAAAGAGGGCTAAGATACATTACTTGATTTGAACTGACAGGCACACAATTAACAAGTCAAAAGTTATGTTTGAAAACCGTTGAAGATGTGGGTGAACGGTTCAGTTGTTAGCATTGAAAACCTCATGTAAAATGAATGTAAGGACACCCCTCGAATCACACAAGATTGAGCAATATTCATATACAAGATAAAGCAACCTAACAAACAGAATGGTGAATTGCGAACCTTGCCCTGGTAAGTGCCAGAAATGTCAAACAGTAAGCAAATGAGTTGAAGTGCAAGACTGAAGCATTGTTGGTGGTGGTTCGTGTCAACAGCAGGCATGACCATCTGTGTAGAATTGGGTCTCTTGTTCTGTATCTATCTCTCTGTTCAAATATGATCATGAATAAGGCTGGACATCAGAATCCTAAGACACTGGTTGGGAGATTCAAATTTTTCAGCACAATTTACGGTGAAAAATGTCGTTGGGTTTTCAGACATTTTTCAGTGAAAAAGAGGGTGAAAAATTTAAACATTTTTCACCACAATTTTAAGTGAAATTTGAGGTGAAAAACTTGAAACAAAATTCATAAGAGTTCATGCTAAATTTTCACCATAAATTCCAGTAGTTTTTCAGACATTTTTCACTGGAAAAGTAGCTGAAAAATTTAAACATTTTTCACCACTATTTCAAGTGAAATTTAAGGTGAAAAACTTGAAACAAAATTCAAAAGCTTTTTTACCACAATTTTCAGTGGGAAAATCCATGAAAAATGACTGAAAAACGTTCAAAGAAAGGTGGTGGAAAACTTGAAAGCTGGATTCACTTTTTTTAGAGAGTTTTCATCTTCTTTTTCACTGTGATCGTTGGTGAAAAATGTGATGGAAAATACAGGTTTTTTTTCACCACCTTTTGCAGGGTACATATAGGTGAAGAAGTCAAAGCAGTTCTCAGACATTTTTCGCCTGGAATTGAGGTGAAAAACTTGAAATCTGAATTTAAGTTTTCCAGCGGAAAATTTGAAACCTCCATTTCAAGTTTTCCACCACAAATTCAGCAGTTTTTCAGCTGAAAATACTGGTGAAAAACTTGAAACCTGGCTTAAAACTGACACATTGAATTGAAGAATTCCATAAGGACAGGAGGGTAGGAGGTGGAAGAGAAGAGAATCACATGAACTGTTCCACTAGGTTGTGTGCTTTTAGAACGGTGTGTACCCTTGAGTGGCACAAGGGATGGTGCAAGCAGAATGGAGCCCCAGAGAAGACAGAAGTTGTTCAAGTTGACTCGGGGTGCTCTGCAAAGCGATGGATTGAAGAGAAGAGTTACAGCCAGTGTTACACTAGGGGAATTGCTACCCTTGTAATCAAAGTCGAGCACTTTAGACTGCGAGGCAAAACTCAATGTGTGGGAGGGGGGCTGTTAAATGAATGGAAACTATAATTGGTGGTGGCTCATGTTGGGGTCAAAGGTGTTTATGAAGTGCTCAGAGTGTGTGCCATCGCGGCCCACCAGCGGGGGGGAATTTCGGGGGGGGGGGGGGGGGGGGGGGGGGGGGGGATTCTGTGGAATTTGGTCAAGTCTTTGTACAATTTGCCCCCACTTGCACACAGGAGTCGTGAGAGGACATCCTGAGGACTCGAATGCACCATCACCGAGCCCTCCAGACTTCCCGCAGGTCAGGGAAATTAAATTCCCCTCCGTGCAAGCAGAATGTGACCGGTTCTGGGCCGTGCATCAGTCAACCACGGTTGGGATGCAAATTTTGTGCCAATGTCGGGGAGTTGTTGGAAGACCTCCTGAGGACTCGACTGCACCATCACCGAGCCCTCCAGACTTCCCGCAGGTCAGGGAAATTAAATTCCCCTCCGTGCAAGCAGAATGTGACCGGTTCTGGGCCGTGCATCAGTCAACCACGGTTGGGATGCAAATTTTGTGCCAATGTCGGGGAGTTGTTGGAAGACCTCCTGAGGACTCGACTGCACCATCACCGAGCCCTCCAGACTTCCCGCAGGTCAGGGAAATTAAATTCCCCTCCGTGCAAGTAGAATTTGACCGAATTTGGCCAGTTCAGAACCGTGCATTGGTCAACCACGGTTGGGATGCAAATTTTGTGCCGATGTCGGGGAGTTGTTGGAAGACCTCCTGAGGACTCGACTGCACCATCACCGAGCCCTCCAGACTTCCCGCAGGTCAGGGAAATTAAATTCCCCTCCGTGCAAGTAGAATTTGACCGAATTTGGCCAGTTCAGAACCGTGCATTGGTCAACCACGGTTGGGATGCAAATTTTGTGCCGATGTCGGGGAGTTGTTGGAAGACCTCCTGAGGACTCGACTGCACCATCACCGAGCCCTCCAGACTTCCCGCAGGTCAGGGAAATTAAATTCCCCTCCGTGCAAGCAGAATGTGACCGGTTCTGGGCCGTGCATCAGTCAACCACGGTTGGGATGCAAATTTTGTGCCGATGTCGGGGAGTTGTTGGAAGACCTCCTGATGACTCGACTGCACCATCACCGAGCCCTCCAGACTTCCCGCAGGTCAGGGAAATTAAATTCCCCTCCGTGCAAGTAGAATTTGACCGAATTTGGCCAGTTCAGAACCGTGCATTGGTCAACCACGGTTGGGATGCAAATTTTGTGCCAATGTCGGGGAGTTGTTGGAAGACCTCCTGAGGACTCGACTGCACCATCACCGAGCCCTCCAGACTTCCCGCAGGTCAGGGAAATTAAATTCCCCTCCGTGCAAGCAGAATGTGACCGGTTCTGGGCCGTGCATCAGTCAACCACGGTTGGGATGCAAATTTTGTGCCAATGTCGGGGAGTTGTTGGAAGACCTCCTGAGGACTCGACTGCACCATCACCGAGCCCTCCAGACTTCCCGCAGGTCAGGGAAATTAAATTCCCCTCCGTGCAAGTAGAATTTGACCGAATTTGGCCAGTTCAGAACCGTGCATTGGTCAACCATGGTTGGGATGCAAATTTTGTGCCGATGTCGGGGAGTTGTTGGAAGCCCTCCTGAGGACTCGACTGCACCATCACCGAGCCCTCCAGACTTCCCGCAGGTCAGGGAAATTAAATTCCCCTCCGTGCAAGTAGAATTTGACCGAATTTGGCCAGTTCAGAACCGTGCATTGGTCAACCATGGTTGGGATGCAAATTTTGTGCCGATGTCGGGGAGTTGTTGGAAGCCCTCCTGAGGACTCGACTGCACCATCACCGAGCCCTCCAGACTTCCCGCAGGTCAGGGAAATTAAATTCCCCTCCGTGCAAGTAGAATTTGACCGAATTTGGCCAGTTCAGAACCGTGCATTGGTCAACCACGGTTGGGATGCAAATTTTGTGCCAATGTCGGGGAGTTGTTGGAAGACCTCCTGAGGACTCGACTGCACCATCACCGAGCCCTCCAGACTTCCCGCAGGTCAGGGAAATTAAATTCCCCTCCGTGCAAGCAGAATGTGACCGGTTCTGGGCCGTGCATCAGTCAACCACGGTTGGGATGCAAATTTTGTGCCAATGTCGGGGAGTTGTTGGAAGACCTCCTGAGGACTCGACTGCACCATCACCGAGCCCTCCAGACTTCCCGCAGGTCAGGGAAATTAAATTCCCCTCCGTGCAAGCAGAATTTGACCGGTTCTGGGCCGTGCATCAGTCAACCACGGTTGGGATGCAAATTTTGTGCCAATGTCGGGGAGTTGTTGGAAGACCTCCTGAGGACTCGACTGCACCATCACCGAGCCCTCCAGACTTCCCGCAGGTCAGGGAAATTAAATTCCCCTCCGTGCAAGCAGAATGTGACCGGTTCTGGGCCGTGCATCAGTCAACCACGGTTGGGATGCAAATTTTGTGCCAATGTCGGGGAGTTGTTGGAAGACCTCCTGAGGACTCGACTGCACCATCACCGAGCCCTCCAGACTTCCCGCAGGTCAGGGAAATTAAATTCCCCTCCGTGCAAGCAGAATGTGACCGGTTCTGGGCCGTGCATCAGTCAACCACGGTTGGGATGCAAATTTTGTGCCAATGTCGGGGAGTTGTTGGAAGACCTCCTGAGGACTCGACTGCACCATCACCGAGCCCTCCAGACTTCCCGCAGGTCAGGGAAATTAAATTCCCCTCCGTGCAAGTAGAATTTGACCGAATTTGGCCAGTTCAGAACCGTGCATTGGTCAACCATGGTTGGGATGCAAATTTTGTGCCGATGTCGGGGAGTTGTTGGAAGCCCTCCTGAGGACTCGACTGCACCATCACCGAGCCCTCCAGACTTCCCGCAGGTCAGGGAAATTAAATTCCCCTCCGTGCAAGCAGAATTTGACCGGTTCTGGGCCGTGCATCAGTCAACCACGGTTGGGATGCAAATTTTGTGCCGATGTCGGGGAGTTGTTGAAAGACCTCCTGAGGACTCGACTGCACCATCACCAAGCCCTCCAGACTTCCCGCAGGTCAGGGAAATTAAATTCCCCTCCGTGCAAGCAGAATTTGACCGGTTCTGGGCCGTGCATCAGTCAACCACGGTTGGGATGCAAATTTTGTGCCGATGTCGGGGAGTTGTTGAAAGACCTCCTGAGGACTCGACTGCACCATCACCAAGCCCTCCAGACTTCCCGCGGGTCAGGGAAATTAAATTCCCCTCCGTGCAAGCAGAATTTGACCGGTTCTGGGCCGTGCATCAGTCAACCACGGTTGGGATGCAAATTTTGTGCCGATGTGGGGGAGTTGTCGGAAGACCTCGTCAACCGAGATCAACCACTGGTCGATGCACATCAAATTTCATGCTCATTGAATCACGTTATCATTGGTTTCGATCACATTGCTCCTTGCCTTCCGCTTCCACCTCCCTCCCATTTTCACCCTCTATTGAGCCCACCGGCACTCAGCACTCAGCTTTGGGCTATGGGTTTACTCCCTCTTTGCTTTTGGGACATCGTGTTCCCGTTCCCCAGTGTGTTCATCTCAAATCATTACCAGCCCATCTCAGTACTGTCACTCCTGTACTGGATCCCGACCAGTGACAGTGCCAAGTAACACATACAAGCAAAAACCCTCCCGCCCGATACTCTCCATGTCATTTCCTGCAAATCCCGCCACAATGTCATCAAATATTGTTGTCAACTCTCGCGCGTAGGTCAAGCCGGGTTATGCTTCAACCCTCGTCAATCTTTCCAAGCTATGAAGCCCAAGTTTCGGAGAACTATGATGAATATCATTTTTTTGCTCCCATTGTCAAGTGTGCGGTATATCCTCAAGACCTGACATTCAATTTTTTTTTGGATGTGCTTCCCATCAAACTAAACTCTGTACTCAATGCACCCATCAAGCTGCTATGTCAAGTCCGTCCCATGGTTCTACGTCAAATCTATTCCAAGCTTCTCTTGGGAAATATCTCCTGTTTATCCTCAACCTGCGCGCTCATTTCAAGTCCTCCGCCATTCCTTAGCTCCAGTGTTGTCCTTAAGCTAGTTCTTTTCATGTATCCACTGAATATCACCACATTGTTTTGCATCTCTTTGCGTGATTTAAGTTTTTTGCGTGCACAGAGGAGAATTTAATTTCCCTGACCTGCGGGAAGTCTGGAGGGCTTGGTGATGGTGCAGTCGAGTCCTCAGGAGGTCTTTCAACAACTCCCCGACATCAGCACAAAATTTGCATCCCAACCGTGGTTGACTGATGCACGGCTCAGAACCGGTCAAATTCTGCTTGCACGGAGGGGAATTTAATTTCCCAGACCTGCGGGAAGTCTGGAGGGCTTGGTGATGGTGCAGTCGAGTCCTCAGGAGGTCTTTCAACAACTCCCCGACATCGGCACAAAATTTGCATCCCAACCGTGGTTGACTGATGCACGGCCCAGAACCGGTCAAATTCTGCTTGCACGGAGGGGAATTTAATTTCCCTGACCTGCGGGAAGTCTGGAGGGCTCGGTGATGGTGCAGTCGAGTCCTCAGGAGGGCTTCCAACAACTCCCCGACATTGGCACAAAATTTGCATCCCAACCATGGTTGACCAATGCACGGTTCTGAACTGGCCAAATTCGGTCAAATTCTACTTGCACGGAGGGGAATTTAATTTCCCTGACCTGCGGGAAGTCTGGAGGGCTCGGTGATGGTGCAGTCGAGTCCTCAGGAGGGCTTCCAACAACTCCCCGACATCGGCACAAAATTTGCATCCCAACCATGGTTGACCAATGCACGGTTCTGAACTGGCCAAATTCGGTCAAATTCTACTTGCACGGAGGGGAATTTAATTTCCCTGACCTGCGGGAAGTCTGGAGGGCTCGGTGATGGTGCAGTCGAGTCCTCAGGAGGGCTTCCAACAACTCCCCGACATCGGCACAAAATTTGCATCCCAACCATGGTTGACCAATGCACGGTTCTGAACTGGCCAAATTCGGTCAAATTCTACTTGCACGGAGGGGAATTTAATTTCCCTGACCTGCGGGAAGTCTGGAGGGCTCGGTGATGGTGCAGTCGAGTCCTCAGGAGGTCTTCCAACAACTCCCCGACATTGGCACAAAATTTGCATCCCAACCGTGGTTGACTGATGCACGGCCCAGAACCGGTCACATTCTGCTTGCACGGAGGGGAATTTAATTTCCCTGACCTGCGGGAAGTCTGGAGGGCTCGGTGATGGTGCAGTCGAGTCCTCAGGAGGTCTTCCAACAACTCCCCGACATTGGCACAAAATTTGCATCCCAACCGTGGTTGACCAATGCACGGTTCTGAACTGGCCAAATTCGGTCAAATTCTACTTGCACGGAGGGGAATTTAATTTCCCTGACCTGCGGGAAGTCTGGAGGGCTCGGTGATGGTGCAGTCGAGTCCTCAGGAGGACTTCCAACAACTCCCCGACATCGGCACAAAATTTGCATCCCAACCATGGTTGACCAATGCACGGTTCTGAACTGGCCAAATTCGGTCAAATTCTACTTGCACGGAGGGGAATTTAATTTCCCTGACCTGCGGGAAGTCTGGAGGGCTCGGTGATGGTGCAGTCGAGTCCTCAGGAGGGCTTCCAACAACTCCCCGACATCGGCACAAAATTTGCATCCCAACCATGGTTGACCAATGCACGGTTCTGAACTGGCCAAATTCGGTCAAATTCTACTTGCACGGAGGGGAATTTAATTTCCCTGACCTGCGGGAAGTCTGGAGGGCTCGGTGATGGTGCAGTCGAGTCCTCAGGAGGTCTTCCAACAACTCCCCGACATTGGCACAAAATTTGCATCCCAACCGTGGTTGACTGATGCACGGCCCAGAACCGGTCACATTCTGCTTGCACGGAGGGGAATTTAATTTCCCTGACCTGCGGGAAGTCTGGAGGGCTCGGTGATGGTGCAGTCGAGTCCTCAGGAGGGCTTCCAACAACTCCCCGACATCGGCACAAAATTTGCATCCCAACCATGGTTGACCAATGCACGGTTCTGAACTGGCCAAATTCGGTCAAATTCTACTTGCACGGAGGGGAATTTAATTTCCCTGACCTGCGGGAAGTCTGGAGGGCTCGGTGATGGTGCAGTCGAGTCCTCAGGAGGGCTTCCAACAACTCCCCGACATCGGCACAAAATTTGCATCCCAACCATGGTTGACCAATGCACGGTTCTGAACTGGCCAAATTCGGTCAAATTCTACTTGCACGGAGGGGAATTTAATTTCCCTGACCTGCGGGAAGTCTGGAGGGCTCGGTGATGGTGCAGTCGAGTCCTCAGGAGGTCTTCCAACAACTCCCCGACATTGGCACAAAATTTGCATCCCAACCGTGGTTGACTGATGCACGGCCCAGAACCGGTCACATTCTGCTTGCACGGAGGGGAATTTAATTTCCCTGACCTGCGGGAAGTCTGGAGGGCTCGGTGATGGTGCAGTCGAGTCCTCAGGAGGTCTTCCAACAACTCCCCGACATTGGCACAAAATTTGCATCCCAACCGTGGTTGACCAATGCACGGTTCTGAACTGGCCAAATTCGGTCAAATTCTACTTGCACGGAGGGGAATTTAATTTCCCTGACCTGCGGGAAGTCTGGAGGGCTCGGTGATGGTGCAGTCGAGTCATCAGGAGGTCTTCCAACAACTCCCCGACATCGGCACAAAATTTGCATCCCAACCGTGGTTGACTGATGCACGGCCCAGAACCGGTCACATTCTGCTTGCACGGAGGGGAATTTAATTTCCCTGACCTGCGGGAAGTCTGGAGGGCTCGGTGATGGTGCAGTCGAGTCCTCAGGAGGTCTTCCAACAACTCCCCGACATCGGCACAAAATTTGCATCCCAACCGTGGTTGACCAATGCACGGTTCTGAACTGGCCAAATTCGGTCAAATTCTACTTGCACGGAGGGGAATTTAATTTCCCTGACCTGCGGGAAGTCTGGAGGGCTCGGTGATGGTGCAGTCGAGTCCTCAGGAGGTCTTCCAACAACTCCCCGACATCGGCACAAAATTTGCATCCCAACCGTGGTTGACCAATGCACGGTTCTGAACTGGCCAAATTCGGTCAAATTCTACTTGCACGGAGGGGAATTTAATTTCCCTGACCTGCGGGAAGTCTGGAGGGCTCGGTGATGGTGCAGTCGAGTCCTCAGGAGGTCTTCCAACAACTCCCCGACATCGGCACAAAATTTGCATCCCAACCGTGGTTGACTGATGCACGGCCCAGAACCGGTCAAATTCTGCTTGCACGGAGGGGAATTTAATTTCCCTGACCTGCGGGAAGTCTGGAGGGCTCGGTGATGGTGCATTCGAGTCCTCAGGATGTCCTCTCACGACTCCTGTGTGCAAGTGGGGGCAAATTGTACAAAGACTTGACCAAATTCCACAGAATCCCCCCCCCCCCCCCCCCCCCCCCCCCCCCGAAATTCCCCCCCGCTGGTGGGCCGCGATGGCACACACTCTGAGCACTTCATAAACACCTTTGACCCCAACATGAGCCACCACCAATTATAGTTTCCATTCATTTAACAGCCCCCCTCCCACACATTGAGTTTTGCCTCGCAGTCTAAAGTGCTCGACTTTGATTACAAGGGTAGCAATTCCCCTAGTGTAACACTGGCTGTAACTCTTCTCTTCAATCCATCGCTTTGCAGAGCACCCCGAGTCAACTTGAACAACTTCTGTCTTCTCTGGGGCTCCATTCTGCTTGCACCATCCCTTGTGCCACTCAAGGGTACACACCGTTCTAAAAGCACACAACCTAGTGGAACAGTTCATGTGATTCTCTTCTCTTCCACCTCCTACCCTCCTGTCCTTATGGAATTCTTCAATTCAATGTGTCAGTTTTAAGCCAGGTTTCAAGTTTTTCACCAGTATTTTCAGCTGAAAAACTGCTGAATTTGTGGTGGAAAACTTGAAATGGAGGTTTCAAATTTTCCGCTGGAAAACTTAAATTCAGATTTCAAGTTTTTCACCTCAATTCCAGGCGAAAAATGTCTGAGAACTGCTTTGACTTCTTCACCTATATGTACCCTGCAAAAGGTGGTGAAAAAAAACCTGTATTTTCCATCACATTTTTCACCAACGATCACAGTGAAAAAGAAGATGAAAACTCTCTAAAAAAAGTGAATCCAGCTTTCAAGTTTTCCACCACCTTTCTTTGAACGTTTTTCAGTCATTTTTCATGGATTTTCCCACTGAAAATTGTGGTAAAAAAGCTTTTGAATTTTGTTTCAAGTTTTTCACCTTAAATTTCACTTGAAATAGTGGTGAAAAATGTTTAAATTTTTCAGCTACTTTTCCAGTGAAAAATGTCTGAAAAACTACTGGAATTTATGGTGAAAATTTAGCATGAACTCTTATGAATTTTGTTTCAAGTTTTTCACCTCAAATTTCACTTAAAATTGTGGTGAAAAATGTTTAAATTTTTCACCCTCTTTTTCACTGAAAAATGTCTGAAAACCCAACGACATTTTTCACCGTAAATTGTGCTGAAAAATTTGAATCTCCCAACCAGTGAGAATCTGAATAATTACCTAATGCAGCACATCAGAATCCCGAGGTAAAATCCCAATGATCAGATGACCTGAAAATTTGCCTTTTTTGGATTGTTTGGCCACCTGATTTGCTTCCAATTTGCGGGGTCCGCAAATTCTAAATTTGCGGACCCCGCAAATTGAAAGCAAATGATAAGCAAATGATAAGCAAATTTAAAATTTGCAGGCCCCGCAAATTGGAAGCAAATGAGAAGCAAATGCTAAATTTGCTTACAATTTGCTTATAATTTGCGGGGCCCGCAAATGGTAGTGTGCACCCAGTGCCTGGAACTCGCGGTAGCGCTCGGGCTCGTCCTCGGGGATTGCCTCGCTCTCCGCGAGGAGCGCCGCGATGCGCGCGATGTTTTCTTCGTCTGCCTCCGCCGCTGCCCGAATCTGCCGCGCAAGCGCCGCGCGGCGGTCCTCCAGTTCCCTGTTCTCCGCTCGGACCTTCTCCGCCTCCCGCTCCTCGTTCTCTGCGCGCACCTGCGCTGACGTCGCCCGTCCTTTGCCCTTGTCCTGGCGCCCCGCTCCACCATCTCCACCACTGCTCCCCGCGCGCTTGTCTCCCGCTCCGTTGTTCGACCCGGCTCCACCTGCGTTGGTGTTGATGGTGTTCGGCATTTTGCTGGGTGATCCGGCGTGTGGTGAACTGAGTTGGTGGTGGTTGCGGAGAGAAAAAGTTTGTTGACTCAAACTTACGGCATCGCGTCACGTGACTATACAGTCCCGTCCACGGAACGAGCGGAGCCGAGAAAATTCAAATTTATATTCAAAAAAATCCAAAGACCATTTTTTATGCATTACGATCCATTGTTCACGACTACAACAGTTATCCTCCGAATTGTCCCACCGGACCTCTACCATGAGATGTTCGCCTAGGGAGTCGAACCCTAGAGGGGGATACTGTTATATCCATGCACCACGACCTCCGACAAACTACTCCGATCGGTTCCTCCGGCTCCGATCGCGCTCCGTCTTCACGGAGTGCATCGGACCGCCGGAGTAACGGAACGATCGGAGCTCCGACAAAACATCGGAACGAACTCCCACCATCTGACACCTTGGCAAAACGCCATCCCACACATTCCTTATTATCCTAAGTCCTCCGACTTCTTACTTATTGTTTCAACATCGTTCCTTTTGTCACCTGACTTCTTACTCCCCTTTCGGACTTACCTTTATTGTTATGTCCGCATGGTTTCTAACATATCTCCTTTACCTATTACAATAAGGAGCTCTAGTATTTAATGTTGTCCTACATCCTCCTGTACTTCAGTTTTATGATAAACGTTGCTTCACCCCGTTCCTCGTGAAGTAGTCTGGTCGTTCCGCTCCGACACTCCGCCGGAGCTCCGCTTCTGTCATCTCTCTCCCTCCGACGATATCCTGCAGTAACGCTCGTCCAATTATCCCCTCTGTGGCGTAGCGTCATCCAGTCCGCCTTTCACCAGCTCCGACTTCGGACTCCGGTTCCGTTCTGTCCGGCCCGCCGCTCCGCTTCGTATCTGTTGATAGTTTGACTGGCCCTATATCCCTCCGTACCATCTTCTGGACGACTCGGATATAACAGAGCAGCACATTCGTTTTATCCAGGATCCACATAAAGGCAACGCCCGCAGATCCGGAAATCTTCTGATATCCCATAAGAGAGACAATCACGAGTCGGTGCAGGGCCGCGTAGTTGAACGCGCCAGGAAGTGGAGTCGAATATGATCCCTGTTGGTGGTCGCGGGCTCAACAGGCTCGACTGTGATGACCCCCGAAGAGCGCGTGCAAGCCACAAAAGTTGAGCTGTTCCACCTGTAAAACTTCTGCATGAGATTGGCTTATTTAAATTTATTTCCGGAATGACCATAATTACCACCGGAGAATACGTGGAAAATTACGCCGGGTGGATGCTCGGTAAATGGCCCGCATTCAGACAGTTTCACTACAGGTTGCATCTGCTTAGTCTGCTGATGGTGTGAGATCGCAGCATACAGAGCGGGAGGATTTCCGATTAACAATGACATACATTCATTTTTGCACTGCCGGTCAAGGACGCAGCCATGTCAGATTGGATCAAGACCCGCGAAGCAGCGGGGTACAGGTCAGAGCACTTTGCTGAATACTTCATCACCCCTCCTCTACAAGTGATGGAGTTTATGCTTGAAGGAATTCTTTCCTCAATTCACTCAGATATTTGGTGCAATCAATTCTTAGATTTACACGAGGGCGGTGAAGCCAGGGTTACAAGCTCGTGAGGATTCTCCCTCTGTATCTACTGTATTTATACTAATTCTAGAGTCCAGTTGAGTCATAACCAAACTGTTCCATAGTATTCCAGGTTCTTCTCCTTCCTTCCTACTGACTCCCTCTGATTCTAGGTGAGTCCTACAATTCCGTGAGTCATTCCAAACCTCGGTGATGTGCCCGAGTGCACTTCCCCCAATAACAAGGAATTAGCTGAAGTTGCTGAATTCCCACGGTTGAGTCTCCTGGGACGACTCGGATTCTCAACGGACCACCGAGCTAATTTCTGTCGACGATTTATACGACGCGAGAAATTCCGTGGGTTGACGCTAGGTTCTAGTTAATGTCGGCAACCGGGAACATACCGACTAACCAATTAACGTCAGTCTTGTGAAAGACAACATTTCCCACGGTTGAATTATTCTTCGAGGATCACAGAGCCCCGTCGCAAGAGTCGTCGTGCATTTATTTTCTATCTGTCCCCGATAATTTATTGAACAAAAAACGCGACAGTGATTCAAGTTAAACAATGCACACCCACTGTGTTCCGCCAAGGCTGAGAATTCCATTTAACCACCATCCCAGTCCCCCTATTACATAGTTTTCTTTCCCATTATTTTGGGATCTCCATCTTTTATCTAACTCGATGCAGTGTCTTCCAACACCCACGACTTCGCATTTGCGAATAAATTCGACGTGCACTCGGCGGCAATCAGAGCGGCAATCATGATCATCGACTCAGCCACCGGCGCTGCCAGCATGTCCTCTCCATTCGCGTCGAGACTGGGCACCAACTACTGTCCACAGGATAACGAGGTCCTTGAAATCCAGTGCCTCATCCAGGAGCCACTGGCCCGTTTGAAGCGCCTCGATGATCAGATCGCAGAGTTGCAGAAATCGATCGACGAGCTCACCAAGGAGCACGACACCATTGGCGACTATGTGCAGGCTCACAGGGCCTTACTTACCCCCATCCGACGAATTCCTCTCGACATTCTCCAGGAAATCTTCGTTGCTTGCCTGCCAACCCACCGGAACTGTGTCATGAGTGCCAAGGAGGCGCCGGTGCTCCTCGGGCGCATTTGCAGCTCATGGAGAGCTCTTTCATTGTCGACTCCGCGCCTTTGGGCCAGCCTTCATATTGCTGAGCCTGTGCGAACTTCAGATTCTCTGGACTCTCTGCATCTCACGCTGCATGCGCGGCGCGTTGAGGTCACCAAGACTTGGCTAGCACGATCTGGACAATGCCCTTTATCCTTGTCGCTTGAAAGTGACGAGCAAAACGCGGGTTACCCAAATGGATCATATGGGTCGACTGGAGATGTCTTTCTGCAGACGCTTCTTCCCTTCACATCCCGCTGGTGGCGCCTTTCTTTGGCGGCACCCCCTCCAGTGTTGGATGTCCTGAGCGGTCTCACTGGGGCTGATGTACCCCTCCTGAAGACCCTTGAAGTACGAGCCCCATCGCCGCGTCCATGGCGGCCATTCAAACTCCTTGGTGGTTCTCAGATTTCAGGGTTTTCGCTCATGGGCGAACTCGACTCTGATCCCCTCCATCTCCCCTTGCGATGGGAGTTTCTGACCTCCCTCTCGCTCATCGAAAACAACTGGAACACCGCCTTCCCCTTGACCAGCGATGCAGCTCTCACAATTCTCTCCAGGTGTCCCCGACTTCGTAACTGTCATTTTCTTCTGATTGGCGGATTCCATCCTGCGCCACAAATACTTGAGGGCGCCGGAAGATCCAGATCCATCCTGGAGCTTCCGACTCTTCATTCACTCCAGCTCCAGAGTGTCAACGCCCCGGTTTTCGGCCCCGGTGGCATTTTCAGCTCCCTTTCCTTACCGGGGCTGAGGCATCTCGTTCTCTCTACTCGTTTACAGGACGAGGAGGTGACCTTAACCTTTCCCTTCCTCGTGGTTTCGCCCCAATTGCAAAGTTTCGAGTCGGATTGTCAAATATATGGCAAACAATCGCTCCTGGATCTTATTCGCGCATTGCCGCCGACGGTTCAGCGTCTTCGATTGTCTGGATTTCCTTCTTACGGTTTCAATGACGATACGCTTGCATTCCTCGCCCCAACTCCTGGCTGTCTCGATATCATCTTCCCTGCTCTGCAGGAACTTTCCATTATGGACTGTTACGACGTGTCGGATGCGGCACTGTTGCACTTCATCACTGCTCGCATGACAATCCAGTCACCCAGCGTCGCGACGCTTCGACGCGTCGATATACAGTTCAATCGCGAGCAACAGCTCGATATTCGACCACAGATCCAGTCGTACTTGGATGTCGGACTGCAAGTCTCCACCAGATATTATCCTTCTTTAAAGTGGATATTTTCTCCATGGCGAGGTCTACCGGACGATCCCGAGCGGGGTTAACCCCGTTGATAACGCAGGCGGCTGTTGTGGGAGGCGACAAAGGATATGTGGCAATATGTTGGTACACTAGGATTGGAAGCTAAGAGAATCACTATTTACATGAAAGTAAAATTGGCAACATGCGCTCGATAAGTTTCTTTTCTCGGCGGCCAGATTCCTCGCGAGCAGAAGATCTCCCGCCAAGATTTTCACTGGGTTGGTTCAAGGTTGGTTTCACGAAAACGCTAAAAAAAGTCCTCCTGGTCCGCGCCGCGAAGCTAAGCCGTGTCCTTCACAAATCTCCCTACGGAGGGGCTTTCCTTAGGGTTTACACACTACGATTGGACCCGGCACTTCTGTACAGACGACAGGGGAGGACACAAATTCGTGCCCATATTTGAACCGATCAGCTAAGTTATGCACGTTGCGTGGCGTACCGGTTCGACGTCAGCGTAAAGTACAGATTTTATGAAGCTTGAACTTCGAAGCTGGCTGGATCGTACCAGCTGCTAACCCTCCCAATACTTACTCAAGATTTATCTGCCTCGGTGATGACTTCCATCGATGTCAGAAACAGAGGCTTGGCCGGTGATCTTCTTCTTCGCCCATTCGAGGAATTGCCATTCAACGCCTTATTCTGCATCCGGCATGATGACGTCGGCGGGAAAACGGGAACTCTGGCACATTTGCAGTTGAGGCGGCCATGAATAGGCATTGCGCATTGAATTTTTAACAAAAAAGCCCAACGAGCCCGAGTGAAGGTGTTGAATCGATGAAGCCAAGCTGACCGGTTGAGCCCAAAATGGGCAGAAATTAGTAGAGAGCAAGGCTGCCCACCGGCGTTTGGTAGGGTAGGGAGTTCGCGCTTGTAGGTGGTTCGATTCGCTAGATGAGCAATCACGATGGAATCGGGGGCAGGTGGTGAAATTAATATCTCAAGGTCCTGTAAGACTCTTGCTAGCGCTAGTAAAATACGATTGGGTGTAGTTCATGGAGTGATTTTGGAATAGAGTCTCGGTGTTCGTGTTCAACCACCAGGCTTTCAATTGGAAGCCTGGCGGTTGAAGTCGACGAAAGAATACTGCGCGGGGCTGTTCAACGCGTCGAGTGCGTCGGTCGGCAATCTGGCAGAGCGGCTACTCTGGAGGCCTCTGTTTCAATGTATGCAAGTTCCAGTACTTACTGCCAAGAGAATGACCGTTGCGAGTATAGGTCTTCACCGATGGTATTTCTTGTGGATATCAGAGTAGGATCGCGAGAGCAGAATCTCATGACAGAGAAATGACGACACTCGTGCGGGAACCAAAGCGGTGTGTATGGTTACTCCTTGCTCAAGACGACCATAGACGGCGCGCAGAGAATGCAACTCGACAGCTACAGGAAAACCGGGTCGATTTCAAGACGACGGAGCATGAGTGGGATTATGGCGCGTGGGATTCAAGTTGTGAAAGACAGCACGGATTGATTTTTTCTTCTCAGAATAGATACCCAGAGAAATTGAACCAGAGAAACCTATAGCACCGTGAAGACTGTTGAAGGGAAGATAAATGCTGCATGTCGTGCCAAGGCAGGCCAAGGCGAATCAGCCAACCGGATTTCCAATCACACGGTGTATGGCCGCCATCGTTCCTTCTGTCAGAGACGTCTACATTCTAATTCAGCATGAATGCTTTCGTGTCTTCCCTAGCGCTCGCCAGCAGTCACCAGCGTTGGTGTGTATCTTGGCCATCTAGGGAACTCGGGGATTCTTGGCCGTCGTTCGGAATTAGCTGCCAATAGGCAGAAACGTGGCAGACTTGGTTCCTTGGGCTCTCTCTCTCGTTCGGGTCGTCGACCTTGGTGGCCGTAGGTCGCTTTGCAGGTGCTCGTCGTCGTGATTGTGCATCGGTTGCCTGTAGAAGACCCTACATTACGTCACTGCTCGCCTTGCGTTGTGCTTCTTCCTTTGACTTGCCTCTCTCTGCGCTACCATGTCCGACTTTACGCTGGTCGACCCGCGGGGATGGGAGTACGACCTACATTCAGTGGGCTTGAATTCGGTGGAATGAGAGTGAAAAACTGACGGGGTCTAGGTGTATTCCGCATACGTTGGCTACTTCCAGCTGCACAACATTCCCTGGTGAGTTGCGCATCTGATAGGTAGCGGGATTTCCATCTCCATGTCTTGACACGTTTTTCTTTTATGCTAATCCAGGTACGATCGCTCATGGGGCCCGCTTTTTTCGACATTCGAGGACTTCCTCGCGTTTTCGTGGCCAGTTATCACGGTGACCGACGTCTGGACAGGCCGCGCGCATATTGTCACCCGTCTCACCTCTATTGGCGCATTTCTTAAGATGATCAAGACGCGGTGCGTGGCCTTGCGCTGGTCTCATATGGCTACCTCAACTAAATACGCCATTCAGCTTCGGCGAAACCCTCCCGCAAGCCCCCAATATCCTCCAAGTTTCCCCCTTCGAGACCACCACGCGCCACCTCCGCACCGTTTCCGACTATGCCTCGTACAAGAAGCTCCACTCAACACTCCCCGCAGCCGTCCTCTCTGCCCTCAAGCTGCGCGTCCGGGCGGGCGAGCCTAAGGCGATAAGGGAGCTCTGGGCCGCCCGCGACCGCACGTTCCTTGCTATTGACTTTGAGTGGAGCGAGCGCAACGAGAAGAGTTGTTTGGAGTGGGGGTATGCAGCTGTGCGGTGCGGACATTTGGAGGCGTAAGTGCCTTTGGCCTCTTCGTCATGTACGGCGAAATTTATTGCGGTGCAGACTTGGCCACTGGCCGCCAGTTCCCGACGCAAACTTCCGCAAGGGGCACTATATTGTTGCTGAGTATGTCGATAAGGTTGTCAACAAGCACTGCCCGACTCATCCGTGGGAGGTAAGCAGCTCCTGCCAACCATCTATTTCTCATAATTCTAATCACTTGCGACAGTATGCTGTTAGTCTGAGGTTTATTTCTATTTCTTGCAGACTGCTAACGCGACCTTGTAGTTCGGCGAGAGTCAAGTCTGCCCCAAGGCGAAACTGCCCCAGATTATCCAAGCGATGATCAGGTTAGTTGCTCTCCCCCTTCTCTATCATCTCCTTACATGGATACGCGTTTACAGCAGTCTCGCTTCCCCCGACTCAGAGACCATCCCCAACACGCTCGTCCTCGTTGCGCACGGTATCAGCGGCGACCTCGCGCGCATGGAGGAGATGCGGATCAGTAAGCTTCCACCCTCTCTCTCAAAAAAGGAGAGAAAATAAACTCGCGTCCCAGAACTCCCGCACAACATGCTCATCCTCGACACCGCGTCCTTCGAGCGCGCACTCTTCGCTGCAGGACACCGTCCGGCGATGGTCGACCCGCACACCTCCAGCCCGGGCAACCCCAAGGCCCGCACGCACGGATCCATGCTCAGCCTCGAGAACGTGCTGCGCTCGCTCCCCGCGCCCGCCGCGTCCCCCTCCGGCTCGGGCTCGGGGTCGCCGCCCGTGCAGATTCAAATCCCAATCCCACAACCACAACTGCTCCAGGCCCCGAGCGTCCCCGGTGTGTTCCCGCAACAAGGCGCGCTCGTGCCTGGCGTGACGCTGCACAACGCTGGCAACGACGCGTTCTTAGACCTGTATGCGCTACAGCTGCTGCTCGAGCCGACGGGGACGCAGCCGCCTGTGCCCCTCACCACGAACAAGCGCGGGGGCGGTGGTGGGGGCGCGCGGCCGGTATCGGGGTTCGGGATGAACGGAGCGCCGTTTATTGGCGGGTCGAGTATGTTTATCCCGGGGTATGGTGATCGCCTCTCGGGGGATTTCGCGCAGATGCAGCTCGGCGTGCAGCCGCCGCCGCCATTTGTGAGGCAGACGTCGGGATCGCGCTCGCCTGGGCCGGAGAAGGCGGCACGGCCGGTGTCGATGCTGCAGTCGCCCAGTAAACGTGATGTCGGCGTCGGGGCAAACGGAGGTGCCGGGAATGGGAGCGGAAACCCGTGGGGCGGGACGGGGACGTGGAATGGGAACGGGGCGACGCGGGGGTATAGGCGGTTGAGTGCGGTGCCGGGTAGGGGGTGAGGCGTTTGTTCCGCTTGAGAGATGTAAAAGTGCGAGCCGGCGATGGACGCTTTCTTTCTTGGGTGTATTTTTTGGCGCTGGGGCGATTTATTTGGACCACATATTGCATGCATGTTTTGGGCTACTTGCACGCACTCTTTTTGCTTTCTATACTGACTGATATGCTACTCCACTTAATCTGCGTTTCGTGCCATACATATCCATGATCAATTCAATTCTTGCTGAAATTTTTTGGCCTAAGTCGAGATTGAAGTCGTAGTGTCGTGCTCCCTCGGAATCTCGTTGAACAGGCCTGGAGGCGGTTTACATCGCCCACGCAGTTTTCGATGGTCGACGTGGAAGCCTGGTGGTTGAACACGAAGACTGAGACTCTGAGTCCCAAAAATCACTCCATGAAATACACCCAATCGTATTTTTACTGGCAACATCTCAGAGGTAAGGTAATAATTTCACCACCTGCCCGATTCCATCGCGATTGCTCATCTAGCAAACCTAAACACACGAACTCCCTACCCTGCCAAAAGCCGGTGGGCAGGCTTGCTCTCTACTAATTTCCGCCCATTCTAGGCTCAACTAGTCAGCTTGGCTTCATTGATTCACCATCAACTTCAACTCGAGCTCGTATACGCAAGATTTACGCACGGCCTATTTATGGCCGCCTCAACTGCAGATGTGCCACGCTTCCACATTTTTTCCGCCGACGTCATCATGTCGAATGCGGAATAAGGCGTTGAATGCCCGAAGAGGCAATTCCTCGAACGGGCGGGGAAGAAGATCGCCGGCCAACCCATCTGTTTCGGTCTTACGTCGATGGAATCAGGCCGATGGAAGTCATCACCGAGGCAAGATATTTTTGAGTATCGAGAGGGTTAGCATGCGTTAGCAGCTGGCACGATTCAGCTAGCTTTCAAGCTTCGTGGAATTTTGAAAATTTTACCAGCATCGCAGCGCTGACGTCGATCGTTCGCCAGGCAAGGTACATGACTTAGCTGATGGGTTCAAATATGGGGTACGAGTTTGTGTGCTCCCCTGCCGTCTGCTGTGAGTCCAACTGCAGCCCACCGTCGTAAGTTCCTAAGGAACGTCGAGCCATTCCCTTCGGGAGGTTGGCGACGGACACGGTTTGCTTCGCGACGCAGATAAGGAAAACTCTTTTTGCCGATTTCGTGAAGTCCGTCTTTTGCATAAAGCCAAGTCGATAACAATCTCAAGAGATCTTGAGTACCTTCCTGCTCAAGATGAATCGGTGCGGCCTGGAGGAAAAAATCATCGTGCGCATGCTGCCAAATTTAAATAGTGATTCTCTTTGCTTTCAGTACCACATCGATGGGTTTGATACTCACGCCATAGTGTACCAATATATCGTCAATTTTACCAAGGTTCAACAGATCGTCGCCTCCCACAACCGCCGCCTGCGTTATCAACGGGGTTCATCCCACTCGGGATCGTCCGGTAGACCTCGCCATGGAGAAAATGTCCCTTTTGAAGAAGGATAATATCTGGTGGAGACTTGCAGTCCGACATCCAAGTACGACTGAATCTGTGGTCGAATATCGAGCTGTTGCTCGCGGTTGAATTGTATGTCGACGCGGCGAAGCGTCGCGACGCTGGGTGACTGGATTGTCATGCGAGCAGTGATGAAGTGCAACAGTGCCGCATCCGACACGTCGTAACAGTCCATAATGGAAAGTTCCTGCAGAGCAGGCAAGATGATATCGAGACAGCCAGGAGTTGGGGCGAGGAATGCAAGCGTTTCGTCATTGAAACCGCTTAAAGAAGGATATCCAGACAATCGAAGGCGCTGAACCGTCGGCGGCAATGCGCGAATAAGATCCAGGAGCGACTGTTTGCCAGATATTTGAGAATCCGACTCGAAACTTTCCAATTGGGGCGAAACCACGAGGAAGGGGAAGTTTAAGGACACCTCGTCATCCTGAAAATGAGTAGAGAGAACGAGATGCCTCAGCCCCGGCAAGGAAAGGGAGCTAAAAACGCCACCGGGGCCGAAAACCGGGGCGTTGACACTCTGGAGCTGGAGTGAATGAAGACTCGGAAGCTCCAGGATGGATCTGGATCTTCCGGCGCCCTCAAGTACTTGTGATGCAGGATGGAATCCGCCAATCAGAAGAAAATGACAGTTACGAAGACGGGGACATCTGGAGAGAATTGTGAGAGCTGCATCGCTGGTCAAGGGGAAGGCCGTGTTCCAGTTGTTTTCGATGAGCGAGAGGGAGGTCAGAAACTCCCATCGCAAGGGGAGACGGAGGGGATCAGAGTCGAGTTCGCCCTTGAGCGAAAACCCTGAAATCTGAGAACCACCAAGGAGTTTGAATGGCAGCCATGGACGCGGCGATTGGGCTCGTATTTCAAGGGTCTTCAGGAGGGGGACATCAGCCCCAGTGAGACCGCTCAGGACATCCAACACTGGAGGGGATGCCGCCAAAGAAAGGCGCCACCAGCGAGATGTGAAGGGAAGAAGGGTCTGCAGAAAGTCATCTCCAGTCGACCCATATGATCCATTTGGGTAACCCGCGTTTCGTCCGTCACTTTCAAGCGACAAGGATAGAGGGCATTGTCCAGATCGTGCTAGCCAAGTCTTGGTGACCTCGACGCGCCGCGCATGCAGCGTGAGATGCAGAGAGTCCAGAGAATCTGAAGTTCGCACAGGCTCAGCAATATGAAGGCTGGCCCAAAGGCGCGGAGTCGACAATGAAAGAGCTCTCCATGAGCTGCAAATGCGCCGAGGAGCACCGGCGCTTCCTTGGCACTCATGACACAGTTCCGGTGGGTTGGCAGGCAAGCAACGAAGATTTCCTGGAGAATGTCGAGAGGAATTCGTCGGATGGGGGTAAGCAAGGCCCTGTGAGCCTGCACATAGTCGCCAATGGTGTCGTGCTCCTTGGTGAGCTCGTCGATCGATTTCTGCAACTCTGAGATCTGTTCATCGAGGCGCTTCAAACGGGCCAGTGGCTCCTGGATGAGGCGCTGGATTTCAAGGACCTCGTCATCCTGTGGACAGTAGTTGGTGCCCAGTCTCGACGCGAATGGAGAGGACATGCTGGTCGGCGACAAGAGGCCTTGAAGAGGTGTCCGATCTTGTCATACTATCAGAGAATCTGTACTGTCTTCTTCCTTCTCACTCACAAAACTTGTAGGCGTCAAACGATTGAGTAAACCCAGTATAAGCACTGAATTTCTGTATCCAATGCCAGAAGTCTCATTGGCCCTTCCAGTTATAAAATGAAGATCTCGTCCTCTTCGGCAGCGCACGTCAGCTCCTCCTCGGTTTCGTCGTACATCGGCTCCTCTGCACCGGTTACGCCCTCGTCGGCTTCGCACGCAGGCAGCAGCACCGTGGGCCGCTCGTCGTCTGCGCCCGCTTCTCGTGTTAGCAGCTCAACCGCTTCCTCGAGTGTGCATTCCAGTAGCGCCACCTAGCAGTGTCACTTCCTCGGTCGCTTGCTCTAGCTCGTCGTTCTCGGTACACATAAGTTCCTCGAGTGCCCACAGCAGCTCGGCATCGTCGACCGTAGCGCATTCCAGCAGCGCAACCTCATTCTAGCAGTATTTCGAGTGTGCACTCGAGCAGTGCGGCAACGTCGTCTAGTGTTTATTTCACCAGTGCTACTTCCCCGCACCCCAGTTCCTCCAGTGCGCATTCCAGTAGCGCTGCAACGTCGTCCGTGCACTCTAGTTCCTCGAGCGCTCACTCATCCTAGCAGCTTGTCTCTCGTAGACAGACGCTACAACAGACTTGCTCGTACCTCGCAATGTTGTACCTAGCAGTTCGGCATTGTCCACTCCAGCAGCTTCGTGGCTTCCTCATCAAGCACTCATTTGAGCTCTACCCCGGGTAACCGCTGCCACAAGTTCCGCTGCGCATCCGAGCAGTGCGGCGACTTCATCGTTGCCACACTCCACGTCGTCCTCGGCTCACGGCAGTAGCGGGATCCCATCCTCGAGCACGCACACGGTAAGATCGACCAGCACCACGACTCCTGCGCGCTCAAGCTCTGCCGTCGCCACTTCCTCGACCACCGCACACACAACAACGTCCTCCTCATCCACCGGACCCACGTCCACCACGCACCACCACTTCGTCCACCACTCACACAACCACTTCCTCTTCGACCGTCCACACCACCACCTCTTCCTCGACCGCACACGCCACCGAGACGCCTTGTGACGACGACAATCACGAACACTATCGGAAACGTGTAGCCGGAAATCGGTCCCAAGTTCTAAAAGCTGTCGGAATATGTGGACGTATTTTCCTCATTCACATGAATGACTGTTTTTTTTTCCCCAGCGGAACGAGGCTTACGGTGGCACTTCTGAGCTGAAGCATTCATCAATCCAAATACACGACGGAGCGTGCTCTGCTTCTTCCATTGCTTTCGACCTTTCTTTGGATGTTGCAACTTTTGTAATTTCCCTGCGCCTTAGGAACAAAGAAATGTACAACACGACTCGCATTGTATCAACACCATTGTAGAAATAGAACACGGTTCAATATAATTTTATTCCAATCCCCAACGATTGCACGAAAAGAATACAACAACGACGGCAGCGTCTTTCAATTTGGCCATTGACTACTACGACTCTAATATGCGGAAATGCCACGAGCTACAAGTACACATGAAGAAAGAAACAAGATGCTCGATGGATACAATAGCCATTCCCCCCTATACCTCCTGCTCGTATGCTTCATCCCAGCCCACGTCCTCCCCTTTATCGCTTCCTTCCTCCGCATCCATGTCCTCGTCTCCGTCCGCGTCTGCAGTGTTCCCGGCCTTTGCTGAGACGCGTGCCGCAAGGTCCTTTTTGGGCTTTGGTTTTGGCGGAGCAGAGACCACAGTCCCAGGCGGCTCCTCGATGACGACCATCCCCATCCCCACGCCCTCCCCGTCGCTCTTGTCGTCCATCGTGTACAGTTGGTCGTCGTCCTTATCGTCGAGACTCGGACCCTCGACAAGCAAGTGGCGAAGGGCGTCGTAATTGATGCGCTTGCTGTATTTGTGGTTTTTGTTGATTAAATTCTTGACAGCTTCGGCGGCGGTACTTCCAGTGGGATTGGTCGTGTCGCGCGGTACATTCGCCTCGCTATTTTTTCGACGCTGCGGAAGACGAAAGACGATCAGCGCAACGAAATACAAATGGAAAACAATAGGGCGAAAAGTTTGCCACTTGCGAGATACGAACCTTCTTCGGTTTCCGGGTTGGTTCCGGATTGCCTTTCGCTGAAGTCACAGTAACCGTTCAGCAAAAGGTATGTGATTGAGACGAAAAATCAACGCTTGACACTCACCAGCAAGCGCCTCAAGGTACTCTTTGTTGAGTTCCACCCACACGCGTTCCTTGATTTTGACCTCGGCCTCGGAAAGTATAAACCGGTCCAGCTCCTCCTCGTTGAGCCCGAGTAGCTCATCCACCACCTCAATTTGAGCGAGACGTCGTTCGTGCGCCTCGTCGAGCGCAGATGAGAGCATGGCGCCCTGAGGGTTTTGAAGAAACGTCGAGACTTCTTCGGTCAAAACTTCGGACAAAGAGGTCTCGATGGGAGGGAGAGAGGGAGCCGGTGAAGCAGGAACGGCAGAGGAGGGGGCGGGGGGAGTAGCACCGCTGGTGGAGGGGACAGGAGCAGCAGGAGGAAGGTAGTATGATTCAAGTAATAATGCTGGGTCGATATTGGCGTTTGGATCCTCCCCAGCTGGGTCCGGGAGGAAAAGCGGCTCGGATGTACCAGCGAGGATTCCGCCATTGAGCACCGAAGGGTCTAGCGGAAGTCGAGATGGTTCAGTGTCGCCGGGCACCTCTGGGTTCGGGGCTTCCGGCTCCCCTTCATCGTTCTCGTCTCGCTTTCTCTTCCCCTTTTTCTTCTTCTTGCCCTTGCCCTTTCCTTTGGCCGTCTCCTTTTCCTTCACCACACCAGTCGCAGCAAACTCGGCTGCATCTGCTGCTGCCTCCTCGGCTGCGACCCTCTCCGCCTCCTCCTTCACCTTGTTCTTCGTGTACGCAGGTGGGTCCACCTCCTCGTCCAACCAGACGCTTCGGAAGTCAGCCAGCGTCAACGCGCCGCTGGGAGTATTTTTGAATTCATCCAGCCGTTTTTTCAGCGTCGTATCGGCGATCTTAACGACCTGCACGATCTCCTCGACAGAGCGGCGGAAGTTGTTCATGCGGGCAGCTAGAAGTAGGGCGGCACCGCAAATGCCGGCAGGCCTTCTACCGCGCGTCATCCAATCGCGGTCGAACCGCTGAACGAGGCGCACTGCGTCCATAGAGACCTTGGGGGTCTCGTCACCAAATTCAAGAAGCGCGGCGAACCGGGAGATGTAGTGGGACGGGTCGACGAGGGGAAGCTTCAGGTTAAGCGTTTGAACGAGCTGCAAATAGGTGTGGCCAAGTTCAAACACGTTCACCTAATTATTCGCGTAAGCGGGTGAGCGTGAAAGAAGAGGCGAATACACACTTGAAGGAGATCAGAGAAATCGATTAGCATGTGCGTGTGCGTGTCTTTCTGTCGGCAGGCGATGTAAAGACAAACCGCAACGACATTCAAGCTCTTCCGACCCTTGGTGAATTTGTGCTCTACAGCGAGGGTGTACATCCGAAGCGCCGCGTTGGAGATCATTTCAGATAAGCGTAGCACAGAGGCGATCATGTGGATTTTCTTAGACGCTAGGGAGTGCCTTAAGCAAGACCAAGAGGTGAATTATGTTCACGCACCGTTTTCGATTGTCTGCGCTCTTGAGTCGCTATTTCCTCTGTTGCCATAAGGCCCACTCATCCTAGCATGGGCTGCGGGAGGTCATCAGGAATTGTACGGGTGTGTAAATGACAATACTCACTCGCGCCCTGGCCAACGAAAGATCCTTGCACCATGGCTCCGCCCGACGAAGTCTCGCCAAAGGTGAGCTCGCTGACCATGCCATTCTCTTCAATGACCATCCCACATGCAACGCAGACGCCATTTCCGGCGGCAGTGTCGTATTCGAGGACTGTGCCTCCGCAATCCTTACAAGAAGGCTAGAAACGCTGTGTGAGCTCGCCCAAGCCGAAGACGTTCTTCCTGGCGTACCATTGCTTCAAGGACACCGGGGTACTATTCGGGTGAGGCCTATAGGTCTTATTCTGGCTGTATAGGGCTTTAGATCCAGCCGAAACTCGGGAAGAAGGGGAAAACTAACACCAAAGTGACTCTGCAACCAAATGAGGTGTTTACTCGAGCCAGAATATATATACGCGAGAAGGATCTCAGACAAAGAGTCCCGGATAGAATATTATAAAGTTAACGGTCGAGGAGTAATTTCCAGGGCGAGGACCGAGCAAGGAAGAGCACAAAGGTGCCGAGGAGGAGGCCAAGCTGTGTGACTGGCCGTGACGATCACGATTCACGATCACGGGGTCAACGCATCTCAGAACGACTCACGCGGCAACGTTTCAAAACACAAGAATCAACGGTCCAATTATTGAGCAACCCGACTTGCATCGCCGTCTTCTAAGGACACATTCCGATTGAGGACAAGCGCTTCGCGAGTGGAGGAATCGTTCAGGGGACCCACTGACAGTCCCAGAACAGAAAGACTACTTTCGCTGTCCAGACAAGAATACCCCATTCGGGTTCCCTGAATCGAACGCACTCGGGACCCACGACCTCGGCCTCCAATTGAATTTGGAGGAACCGCAGACGAAGTCGTCGCTGCAATACGCGCGCGGGCGGTCTCTATGGAAGCCCACAGGATTATAATGCTCTCGAGCGTCTTTGGCAGTCGCCCAGAATCCAATGTCAATCATAGCATCCGTGTAGATGTCGAGACTGTTTTCATCAATTTCTTTTTCGTCTGAAGGGTTGGAGGATTTGAACAGCGGTCCCGCCAGGCGCACTTGGTTCACCCGACCATGACTCTGCTGCTCCAGGCAGTCCGCGACCTAATGAATGAAAGCCTTGGGCTTGGTTATTGTGTTACCGTCGTCGTGATAATGAGCAATAACCGTGCGCACGTTGCCGGCATCTGCCTCAGAGGATATGCATGTAATGGGGTGTGGTACATGCAATGAGACCCATTTGATGCGGGAATAGTGGGTTTGTTTATCCTAGACCACCTGCGTCGACGAGCCGCATGACGCGGGCGAGAGCGTCCTGATGGCGACATATACTGTTTGCAACTTTGCTGGGCGCAAACCCAAGACCAAGAAGGAGAGTAGACCGGGTTGAGTCCATGAAACAATGGAAACGACACGACGCGATGATGGTGTAGGTTCAGGATGACTCGCCGTCACGGTGAGTCAAACCAAGTACCCACGCAAAGACACACAGAGTTGTGTACGAACCAGAGCACAATACAGTCGTTACTGCACGAACAAAGCCAGATTCATCAATAGCGAGAGGGTAAGCAACAATTTGGAAAGCTTAGTCAGCATGCGCCTCCAGTCCTTTCAAGACCTCATAAACTTCATCCTCCTCAAACAAGTCTCCCTCGCCCTCCAAAACAGAGTGTCCGTGGCACGAAACAGCGTGCTTCCACCTATGGCATCATGAGTGTATGTATAAGGGTCACGAAAATGAATTCGGACGCACCAGATAAGCTCGGGGACCTGTATCAAAGAACGGACGGTGAGGCGGGAAGAGGAAAGGAAAAGAAGGGAGCGAACCTTCGTATCGACATCCTTAGCCGTCTGGATGGCGACCCAGCGATGGCATTTGTGGCATTTGCCCTGCTGCATTTCGGCGCGGTTCGGCCGCTTGGCCGCCGGACGAGCAACGACGCGGAAGTCGATCGGAGGGGACAGAGGACGCCCCGTGGTCGCCGAGATACCTAAGAGAAAGTTGAATCAAGGTATACTCGAAGGGAAGGAGACACACCGTGATAGTACTGCATGTGATAGCTGGAAGAATTAGTTCAGGAATTTTACGGCTGCGTCCGGAAAAGACTCTGAAGATAAAGTGAGACGCGAACAAGAGGAAGCAAAGGAGCGCCGGACCACTTGAATGCGGAGGACTTTGTGGCGAGCCAGACCTGCTTTCCCTCCCCGCCGCGATGCACCGCTTCGATGCAAATCGGGCAGAGCCCCGTCTTGTCAGTGCCGCTACCCTTGACGAACCGCGCACTGTACAAATCAAGCGCGCAGCGCGGAGCCTTGTACTGCCCACCCGGGTGCCGTACCCCGAAGAGCGCGCACGGCGACCTAGATGGTAATGCGCGCGTCAATAACGTCGAAATGAAGTGGTTAAAAACGCACTTGGATCCGGGGGTCTGGAAATACGAGCTGGCGGGGAAACGACGATAAAAGAGCGGAAAGTTCGGGGAGACAACGAGGCCATTCGAGGGAAGCGTGCGCGTGCTGAAGAGGGGTCCTGAGAAGGCGACGACGGCACCATCGTGAGCGCGCAGATTGTATCGCGTCCGTTTGGCGCGCATCGTCGGGGACTCGGAAAACTCGATCATGGAGAGGCGACGTTTTCTTAGCCTTCGCGACAGGAGCAGCTGGGGAGACGGAACCCTTGAGGGAAACCGGTTTGTTTGGGGACGGCGTCAATGGACTCAGCGGGGAGATAGGAAGTAGGGGGTTAGCAGGAGTTGCAGAAACGAGCGCGCGCCGACCCAGGGAAAAAGGATTAGAGAGGTTTTCTTTCTTCGCGGAGTTCGGACGGGGAGCGGTCAGTTTGCATGGGGAGAGCAAAGGCGGCGGCGGACGGGCCGCGTTCTTCGCATAGAGAGGAGATGCACTGCCATAGGGAGAAGGCGAAGAGTGCTGGAGACGGTCCATGAACGACATCGAGGGACTGGAGAAAAATCTCAGAGGGGATTGCTTCGTGCGCTGCGTATGAATGACGGGAGAGATGTACGATCCAGAGACTATCCAGTCGTCTGAGAGCTGGAAATTCTTTCCAAACGGCGTGATGGCATCCTTGAAAGGAAGGGACGAAATCGAAAAGTCTGCAGGTGTGCGCATTATGGTATCAATGAACGGAATACCGACGATAGATTGGCTGGGCGCTGTGCGGAAACGGAAAGGCGAATGTGGTTCAAACGTGGAAGGTTGCAGAGTTGTAGAGGAACTAGAAGCACTTGAAACGAAGGGAGCAAGGGGCAAGAAATCAGGGCTCTGGATATGTGAATACTGGGATTCCATGGTGTAATCTGGTGCAGGCTTTACGGTGCGCCATACGCATGGGGAGTCGACGTCCATGAGATCTGAGTTGCTAAAGAAAAGGATTGACGGATTCCAAGCAGGGGATTCCGGCTTCAGTATCGTGCTTGGAACGGGGACGCTAGAAAGGTCGATCCAGCAGATGTACAAGTCACATGAAGATACGCACTTTTCAAGATTGCTCATGTCGAGCGGCAGTGAAACCTCCGAAACGACGTGGTTAGGAAGAAGGAGCGACGCGTTATTATGTTGTGTTTGGCTGGAACATGATCAACATCCGGAAATTGCCGATCTCCGATCTTGGAATGAGTACGCAAATGGAAAAAGAGACCTGCCGTCGGATGCTCAGGTCTGAATGACGACGATGTTATGCAGGTAATACATTCTTCGCTGTACTGATTAAACAACGGCGCGTGAATGAAAATATTGAATGCACATCATGATAGGAGGCTAGTTCCGCTCTCTAGACGAAAGGTGTTGGTTAAAGGCCATATGCGAGGACAGTCTTGTGAGGAGATCAAGTTACGAGGAAGCCGAGTTCAATTTATGTTTATCGTGTTGTCGCCGGCGGCTACACAGATACTTGACCAATGTGCGCTCCGACGGTGGTAATTTGGACAAGAGCTTCGTAGACTAACTCTGCACAGAATTGCATTGTAATTGAGCCTGCCAGTGGGGCTGAGTGCAAGGTGTCGCAAATTGCCAAGCACCGATGTTCTTGAGCAGCAACGTGTGTGCTTCCGATGAAGGTTCACCAGAGGCGGGAGGAGCTTGCGCGCGTAAACGACTGAACGCCTTAGAAAGATGGCGATGTGGAGCCGGCCACTTAGCGCAGTAGGTATTTACCTTCACCGATACAAGTGGAAATTCGATTTATTCAATTCCACGACGGGACCTTTAGAAACCTTGACGATATCTCATCGTAGGCCTAGATAGTTAGATGCCAGAATGAGAGTCGGAGACTATTGAGGTCTTGGTTGGGGATAGAGGCGTAAGATTCCGCGACGCGCACCTGAGGGACACAGACCTCGAGTAAAGACTAAAATGGGTCCTCGAGCGCAGTAGGCGTTTGGCTTCCCCGATCCAAAGGGAAATTCGGTTCATTCAGTTCCATAGCGCCTTTAGAAACCTCGACGACATTTCAAGCAGGAAATTGCGTCGCTTGATCGCTAAGCTTGGTCGGAAACTATCGAGGTTGTGTATGTAGCGCGCCTCCGCTAATCGGCGGCGCACTCTTCCCACGCGTCGCGTTTCCCGACATCGCGACTGACGGACCGCTTGGAACTTGACGGATGGGCAGGCAGAATTTTTCCAGGATCAGGGGTGGGGCAATTTTTACGAGCGCAAATCATGAGTTAGTGGGCCAACTGTAGTCAATCGATCGAAGCAAAGGGCCAAGCGTCGGGCGTGGAAACCTAGATAGCGGGCCCAAACACACCTGCAGATGAAATACGGAGGTGTTCTGTGGATGAAATTGCATGCAGGGTCTCCGTATTTCTCGCGGTGGCACCATTTGGAGGAAGCGGACGTGGGCGGTCAACGTAA
This sequence comes from Mycena alexandri, assembly GCA_029233265.1. NCBI lineage: Eukaryota > Fungi > Basidiomycota > Agaricomycetes > Agaricales > Mycenaceae > Mycena > Mycena alexandri. The sequence continues at coordinate 348,605 of JARJCM010000055.1, read as the reverse complement.
AAGGGGCGAGAACGGCGGTGATGTATATAAGAAGCAAGGATGCGAAGGAGCGCGCCCTGAGCAGCTTGAAGCTACTGTACTAGATGGAGGCCTAAAAGGAGGGTGGTGGTCCGATGTGTTGCGCGACAGCTGCTTGGTCCGGACGGATTCTAGGGTATCGCAGGGCAGGGGGTTACTTTTTCTGGGGCGTAGAGCTGGGAACGTGTAGTGTGCATGTATGTCGAGAATGCTAGGAGGATGTCCAGGGACGACAAATGGGGATGTGACCAAGAAACGCGTTTTGTTGATTTTCCAAACAAGTTTATTGGTCCTCCTTCCCCACGACGAGCCATGGACTTATTCGGAAACAAGTATCGTCTGGAGGAGGAGATTGCTGTCGGCGGCTGCGGTATGTTCGTCGTGGTCTCCAGCTAGTCCACCCTGACTCTTCGCAGGCCAGGTTTTTCTTGGTGTTCACACCATCGCAGGAAAGGAAGTCGCGATAAAACTGGAACCAGCCATTGCAAAGCATAGTCCTCTGAAGCAAGAGTCCAAGATATACAAGACTCTTATGGGTGGCATTGGCGTCCCCTGGGTGATGTGGTCTGGCCGACAAGGGGACTATAACGTCATGGTCATCGACCTGCTCGGTCCATCCCTAGAAGACCTCTTCAAGATGTGCAACCGCCACTTTTCGCTTAAAACCGTTCTCCTGCTCACAGACCAGCTTGTCAGTCGCGTTTTCCCAGTGGCATCCCATTTAACAGCTCCTGACCCCGTCTAGATCTCGCGCATCGAGTTTATTCACACCCACGGCCTCGTCCACCGCGACGTCAAGCCTGCAAACTTCGTCATGGGCACTGGCAAAGCAGCCAGCCTGGTCAATGTCATCGACTTTGGTCTCGCTAAAAAATTCCGTGATTCGCGGACGTTCCTCCACATCCCCTACAAGCAGGACGACTTTCACGGCGTAGGCACGTCCCTTTTCGCCGCAATAAATACACACCTCGGTGTCGGTTCGTCCTCCCTATCCCCTTGCTGTTCGTTCCTTTACTGACGCGCCCCTCAGAATCGTCCCGTCGGGATGACCTCGAGTCATTAGCGTACATGCTCATATATTTCCTGCGCGGTACTCTGCCCTGGCGGAAGCTCCGCGCCCCCGCTGCCCCACCCTCTACATTTGTCACTGGTTCCGCGCCGTACAACCCCGTCTCTGCAACATGGGATCTTATCCGCGACGCGAAGGTTGCCGCAGAACCCCTGCTCACGTGTGGCCTTCCGCCGGAGTTCGACGTCCTCTTCCGGTACGCGCGGGGGCTCGAGTTCGACGACCTCCCCGACTACGCCGGCCTGCGCGCGCTCTTCCGCGGGCTCGCAGAGCGATTGGACATCGCGTACGACGGCGAGTTTGATTGGAGCGTGGCGCCACCCAAGGGCGGCCACGGATCTTCGTCCGCTGGCGGCGCGAAGCGCTTTTGCGAAGCATGCAATAAGCGCGAGATGGCGCGGCGGTAGGGTGTAATGGGGCGGCCTGGCCCTCCCTCCCCTCGAGTGGCTCGCCATAGGCTACTCATCGTCTGGGGGTCGCTTGCTCGTTGGCGCCCGCGCCTCGGCATTCACCGGTAAGGATTCCACGCCCCTCCCCCCTTCCACGCGGTCTACACGACGACACCGGCTACGAGCCCACGATCAACACGACGCCCACGACCCTACTCAGCATCATCCACGATCAAGACCAAGGCACATATATATTCGCTCCGACAGCGGCGTCCGTTGTATCACTATCCGTGCGTCGACCCTGCTCTACTGCCTTTCCTTCCCCGTGCTGACTTCCGCTGTGTCTTGTAGTCACCCGCAATTTCAAACAAATTCATGTATCTTTATAGGTGCCCTTGCATCTTTCTACGTATCTATCTACGACCAAGCTACGACGACTTGTTATGTGCGCTGGCCGATCGCGTCTTCGCAGTCGGTTCCATTATATTTGCTACAGCCGCACCCACACCATCCTCCTTCTCGTGTAGATATATAATTCCGCGCCGTTTTATCCAACGATGTAGACATATAATTTGCTGTGTTTTCTTTTTTGCTTTGCTATGGTAATGAATCGATGAATAAATGGAATATAGATTTTCAAATTCCGTCCCCGGTGCCTGGGTAGAATTTCGAATTCCGGAGGTTTTTTGGGTTGCCCTGAGGCGTCGTCACCGTCGTCATAGAGGCTGAGAGTCGACTGCGTTTCTCGGATCGACTTCGGATATTCCCGTCGCGTCGCAAACACAACATAATAACGCGTCGCGCTCCTCTTTACCACCGGTTGTCCTTTTTCAAACCTTGTCCATACCTTTGCCAAGGCGCCTTGTCTCATGAGTCAGTGTCTTCAACGACTCAAAATCTCGCACGTTGTCGAATGATCGGGACCAGTTTCGTTTCCGTTTGCGTCCATGTCTCAACTTCGGCATCAATAACACTCATTTGTCCTCGTCTGCAACCATCGCCTTACAAGTAAAGTAGCTTTCACTCACTCATCAACACCGCTCAGGACCGCCCAGTGGATCTTCTTCGCCTTAGGAGTCAGGACTGGACAGCTGAATGCTGAATGATCCAGGGACAAGGCGTCAACTTTACAGTCAGCCTTGGGATCGCAGCGGGACAGAGTCAACATCGGCAACTCCTGAGCCCCGCGACCGCGACATCTTGACGGTTGCTTCAACTCCTTCGTGAGAAGGCGGACAAGTACAGAACAATTTCTGTTCCCAACACACTGCACTGCGGCGCATCCCATCCCATCTCACCCTCTCATCCCACCAACTACCATGTCGAACGGCGACGCCTCAGCCTCGTCCTGGAGCTCCGACAGCTCGAGCTGCTGGGACGACTGGCCGGCGGACTTTGACGGGACCGGGCTATTTCAGAGCCTTGATCGTGATGAACCTCCGATTTTTCGGTTTGACGTCCAGCGCGTGTTGATGGAGGTGGAGGGGCAGCTCAAGAGTGCGGTGGTGGATATCCCGAAGGTCGGGAAGGGCTCCAATTATTTTGTAAGCGTTGCCTGCATTAATTGTGTCTGTGCGTGTTAATTTAAGTCATACCTACCCAACAGGGAATGCACCTCCGTCTCGCGAATGGCTCGGACGTCTTGGTGCGGATGGCTCGACGCGACGTCAACTGGCCCCGGCATACCGAAGGAGACGCAGACGAAATACTCAAGCTCGTCAAACAGCAAGTCCTGGAGGTCCAGTTCGAGGCTGAAATATATCGACTCCTCCGATCGCATCGCGAGATTCTGGCCTCCAATCTGCTGTACTACCGCGCCGCAACCTACAGGCCCAACAGTGTATCACCTCCACAAGACGTTCTCGGCCGAGCGCTCTTCGTCTTTCAAAAAACCGAGGGAGTCAATAACGTCTGGCCGGATGACTTGGACAAACGGGTACATAGCGAATTGTGTATCCGTAGCGCACTTGCTCATAATAACTCCCTTCCCCAGCTCCATATCCTCGAACAATGCGCACGCATCAGAGCGGCGCTCTTCTCTTTCGTACTTCCTCCAGACTTCGTCGCATCGTGGCTCGCGCGACGGATACCCTGCGCGAGATCCATCCCGGCTCATATGATCACCCCCACGCGCGACTTCGCCCTCCGCCTCCTCAGCGCGAAAATCAACGAGACGATCCCCGACCAAGGCGGGCTCATTGGTTGGGAAGAAGATCACCATGTCGTCGGACCCAACGCCCTGAGAGCCAAAATGCTACTTCTGCAGCTCCTCCCGCTGGTTATGCCCCCGGAAGGCGGGTGCGATAATAATATTTACCGCCTGGTGCTGGACCACGGTGATTTCGGGATCCACAACATGACTATTACGGACGCGCCGCCGACGATCACGTCCCTGTACGACTGGGAAGCGGCGGAGATTGTGCCCGCGATCCTCTCAGACCCGCAGATGTCCGTCTACGTTGATCTGGAGCTCAACGGAGATGGCTTGCCCGCGATTTCTCGTGTGTGGGAGGAGATCACGAAAGAAGATCGGGTGGATTGTCTGCGATATGCGGAGCATTACTTTCATGTTTGTCGGAACAGTTGTACGCATGATACGTGGAACTGACGAGGCACAGGTTTTGGACGAGCGGGCGCCTCACTACATGCGAGCCATCAAGGCGGCCAAGGACGCGCGGCATATATGGTTCGCCTTGAAATCTTGGAGAGGGGACGATCCGGAGCAATATTTTGGGGCCCTCGGCTCGTGGGCCGAAGAGAGGATGAGCGAAGTGCTATCAGTCGAGGCTCCGAAGTCGAATAGAGTATTAGAGTCTTGTGCGCCACGCCATGAAATGCTGTAACAGAGCAATGACCTGCTGCATGCATGCTTGCGGGTCATTCCTCGAATCATAAACGCGTCGATTAAATCCGAGTCTCCAGAATAATAAATCTGAAGCCCTGTCGCATGTAGAAAAGAAACAAGAATCTTCACCAAGACTAAAGAGTACACATGCATTACACCTTGTACCGACGTCCAGTCTTCGTGAAGAATGTCTGCAGAACGTAGACCTGGAACCTGTAACAGAATGAGGTTGGGTCGTCCGTCTGTATTCGAATCTGACTTACACGGCCATCGCGACAATACCCAGGCTCTCCAGCAGGGCATACCAAAACAGGCGGCTAAACAGCATAGTTCAGTTGTGGTGCGAGGCACGACAGCGAAGTACTCACTTTTGCGTCGATTTAACAATAGAGAAACCCCGATTCTCTCGCGTGTGGAAGCTGCACAGGCACGTCGGACACAACTTTCAGCGCAATATGACGAACACGCACTGTTTTTGTGTTCTTTTGATATTCATGAGCATTCCGTTGAGGCGGAATACGCTCTCCTCTAAAGCGCTCGTATGCTCTGATATCTGTCCGGGTTTCGCAGGCGCCTCCCTCCGGGGCTCGCTCTCCACCATTATGTCAAAGTCCACGAGTTTCTCGGTGAGAGTCGACATGTCGTTCTCGAAGCAGAAGGCGTATTCTCCGACGGTGTTGGCGGTGAGGACGTAGTCGCCCTGGCGCTCGCGCACGCCGTCAAGGATGATCTTCTCATTCGGATCCTTCACGTCGAAGTCGATATCGAACGAGCCTCCAGATTGCACCTGGACCGGAAAACGTTGGAAGATGTAATATTAGAGCTTCACAAGACATACTGCAAAATAGAACTGGGTAGTCTGGTCAGCGGTTCAGTCTGTGTAAGGGAGTTGAGAAGGCGCACGCCAATCTTCTCTCCAGCCTTGTCCACGTCAGCATAAAAACATAGCCTCTCATTCGCGGCAATTGCAGTCGTTAAAGCGGATGCCTGGGCGTGTAGAGAGAGATTAATAAGGTAGAATAGGGCCGCTACAAACTGTAGCAGGATCATGGTGAAGTGAAAGCTGACAAGCCTTTGGCAAATACCTCCAAACACTGCGACGCTCTCTTCCCAAACGGGCAACATAATGGACGGATTTTATTCACGGGTTCGTACTGGGTTCGTATATGCACTTGGCCTCCGTACTTGTCAATAGGACTATTGGCCACCCAGTGTATGCTCTGGCTTCCCTTTTACCACCCTTGGAGGGCCACATTCCACGACAATTGCCTCAGGCTCGAAAAGACCGTGATCCCCGCTTGCTTCAAACCTGCACCAACACTCCGGAGTTCACCTGGTCGCACAGCCCTTCGTCCTCTCTGCCACCCTGACGGACCCTCTCCCCGTCATTGGTGACCGTCTGCCCTTCAATAAACCCTCGGCCATCCCACTCCGCTGGCCGATAACAAACTGTCCAAACAATATCTTCTTCCTGTCAGTGCGCTGGCTCTTTTTTTTTTACTCCGCCTGGCAACCGCTGGTGACTTTGTACGCCAAATCGACGGACAATAGGCAAATGATTTGTTACGTAACACACAATGCTTGAGGTCGACTTATTGTTCCGTCGCATACTTAACGCAGTTCGCGATGGTTGTTCCCCCACATTCTGTCAAATGCGTCCCCTCCCCTCCCCACCCACTTCCGCTTCTCTCCAGGTCGTCAACTCTAACGACAATGCCAGCTTTATATCATCAGACGACTCGGGTAGTATTTCCTCCTACGGCACGCCGTTGACTGCTCAATCCTTTACTTTACGACTTCCTATCGGGGTAGAGCTTCCTAGGAGCGTCGGCGGTGGTGCCCCTCGCCTTTTGAAGGCACGTCGTCGCGAAGGGCGCATTTTTACACACTCCCCTTCATCCTCCATGTCTTCAATCGACTCTATGTCCAGCTTCGGCGGCGTAATATCTGCCGAATTTTGGATGGCTCCCCAGGACACCGCCTCCGTGAAGGTTGTGTCTCTCACGGACGCACCCAACGCAGAAGAGACGAAAACTATAACGCCCACGACGCCGTCTAAAATGAAACCAAAGTCCAAACCCGCCAACATAATCATTCCTCGGAATGTCTCCAAAGTTGCGGTTGTATCACCCACTTCCCCGCCTAAATCTCCCTCCCCTGCAATAGCCTTCCCGACCAGTCCACTTGAGGCAGTGACTGTCTCGGCCATGACCCCGCTCTCTCCATTCTATCCGCTCTCCCCACTTTCTCCGAATCGGAGAATCCAATCCCCAAACGCTCGCGTCCGAAAACTCGCCAAACTTACGCGCACGCTGGGCGAAAACGTTCCCATCGAGCTCGTGTTCCCCTCCGGAATCACTTCCTCCGCCCCCACTGCCGCAGCCGCACCTGCACCCGCGCAGAAGCCCACCAAGCGGGCAAAGCTGCGCCCCAAGGAACCTGCCGTCGTGCGCGCCTCTCCTCTTGGGCCACGCGCGACTGCCCGTCTCCATCCTTCTGCGTCCCCAGCGTGGCCCTTGACGCCGACGCCGGACTGTACCTTTGACCCGGAGGCGCACACCCAGACTGCTGTCGGGCTCCATTACGCCCTCGGGATGAACTCATTCCGCGCGCATGCCCCAGCTGTCGTACCTGCAGCGCCCGCCATGCCCACGTCGCCCCCGCCCTTCTCCAGCACATTCACTATGGACGACGTCTCGTGGGAGCGCGCGCGGCAGGCCGTGATGGGTCCCCGCGCTGGCACATCGAAGAAGGCGCGGCGCGTCCTCGGCGGGGTGCGCAAAGCGTTACCGGAGGCCAACGGCCGCGGAACGTGGAGGAAGAAGGAGAACACGTGGAGCGGCGAGTGGAATGTCGAGGACATGGAAGAGCTCCAGGTTCAGTTACGAAGACTGAGACGTTGATGATCCCCGCCGGCGGACGCTCTTGCTCACGATTGTGGCACGCATTGTTTTATGATTATGATTCCCTCCTTCCTCTCATTTAATGTACTCGCTGACAACTAATGTGCGCCCTTCAAGTTGTAACCACATACTCATGTCCTCAAGCTGTAGCCTTTCTTTTTCTTTTTCTCCTTCTCTTAGTTAGTACTTACGATTTATGTTACAAGCTGGGACTTGCGGATGTGTTGTGTAGCAAAAATATATTACTAGTTACGATATTTCTGCGAGATATGGAGTGTCACCATTTGCACGAACTGCGTCCAATAACCCATCCTGCAGGAAGGCGCTGATAAGGACATGGAAGATGGCAACAAAAGAAAACGACGTACAGTTCATTCTGCGTCGCGGTCGCAGGGTTAATGGCAATAATCTCAGGCTGGAGATAGAAAGCCTGCAATAATCGCGCCGCATTCTCCGAGGTGCACTCTGGGCTTTGCGCAAGGTGGGTCTGAAGCTCCTCCGCTGTCCCATAGACTGCGGGGCAGCCTGCGCAGCTGCTTCGCTGCCGCGAACGCAAGTGCCGCTGCTGGTGACGGTGTAAATTCGTCTGGTCGTCAAAAGTTTCGGAACACCCATCGATGCCGCACCGCAAAGCGGGTTTGCGGGGAGGGTCGGGCGCGGGGAGTAAGGCGCGTGGAACGACTGTGGACTTTTTCGGGTTACGAGGAGCAGGCGGATTCAATGCCTTCCTTTTTTTGACATTATCCTGCGGTGCGCAATAGTCCGGTGAAGGTTGAGAGGGAGTAAATGAAAGTGGGGGCGGAGGTGCGCCATTTTGAGCACGGGAAGGAAGTTTTATCGTGAGGCGTGAAGGGGACAGGGTGGGAGTGGGAGGGGACTGAGCGCTGTTGCCACCAGCTGGATGGGTGGCCACAGAGACAGAAACCGCAGCAGCGGTGGGGCGGATGAGGAGACTTTGGGGTCTAATACCGACCGGAGCGTCTACGATGGGCAAAGCCCACAAATTTGGGGTCAGAGGGAATCGGATGACCGGAGGGGCCTCATCCTTCTCCAGCCCAAAGACCTTCGATTCGAACGACTGCCTGGTAGGAACGGGGACCAGCCCCATTGGCATGTTTGGCTCGTTTTCGTTCAAAGTCGGGTACTTGGGGAAAGTAAAACTTGAGGACGAAGGAAGTCGGTAATGCCTGACACCATGCTGTCGGTCGTGTCTCCGCAATGCAGCGGACGCAAACTGCGAATGCCACCCAGTTATTCTACATACGGATGATAACGGAGATCGTCAACGCGTACTGTTTCTGGTTCACTTGGAACGTAGTCGTTGATCACAGAGGTATCAAATTCGTGCGGCGCTCCGAGAGATGTATGGAACTTTATAAAAAGGTTATAAAGCTCTGCCTCCGCGTCGATGATGTTTTGTGACTTGGGTGATTCGACCGACATTTCGTTTGAACTGTCTCCGAAAATAGACCGTTCAACGACCGTGGCTTGCATCGTCGAGAGAGGAAGATTGAACTTTTGAAGTGAAAAGAGCGGTCGCCTTCTTTATACCCCATGACAATGAAACGTCGCTTCCCTTAATCGGAAGAAAGTCCGGTCGAGGGCCACCATTTTCCTGATTTGAGTGTCTCCATGTTTGAATGCTTTGGTCTGCACCGACGCCCATTATGAACGACAAGGCTTTGGGGAATCCGCGAATTTCGTGTCCATGAGGAAGGTGACAGTAAGTTTCACGAGTGGAGAGGATCGGATGTTAAACTCGAAGTGACGAAGTCTCTTGAAGTTGAGTGTTGGTTGAGGATTCGGAAGCTCGAGTAAACCGCATCAGCCTCATTTGATCCGAATCCTTCCGACTCTTTCTGTCATTTTCAACCGCCCGTCCAGTTGGACCCAAGGGGTGATCTGTCAAGCGCCATCAGAGATGAACCCATTGCAGTATGTTGGTGCTTGTCACCGCCATTGATCCCACTCGCGCACTGTTCCGTGCATTATTTTGCTCTCTTCGCGTCTGGGAGGTGAATTCATGCATAATAATACATACCCCTTCGCAGAAATCCGGAAAAAGGCCAAGAGAAAGGTTTGCGACCCAAATTACAGGAGATCCTGAAGATAATGGCAAACACTGTTTTTTTTCTCGCAGATTTCTCAGAAAGGAAATTGTCCTCCTCGCCCTTCGTTTTGCGTCCTTTGTAACCTCTTTTCGATTTTTTGGGTCCCAGAGCACACTACTGCGACCAGTCTAAGCTACCCCTCGAACCCATGTGCATTTCGGCCTCCTTCTGCGTCGATGGTGGAGGGTGACGTGGCGTATCGAGACTCAAAGCGGTGAGGACTCGAACGATTGGGGTGACGACTGGCGTGTCGAAACTCGAAGCAGTGAGAACTCGTAGGAGGATGCACCGTGCTGTGTTCTCGCCTACGCGATGCCGCCGGAGTTGCCCCAGTGGCGCAACTTGAAGGTTTCCTGGATGCGAGGGACGGCTGAAGAGCACGCCCAAGCGCATCAGATGTAGCCCGCCGGGAACATGGTTTCAAGGTGCATAGCCCGGAGGCCCCCCCCCCCCCCCCCCCCCCCCTTTGTTCCCTGTTCACTCACTGTGTGTACCACCAGTCCGTGCGCGCTGGCATGGACCAGTCAGCCCCGGTATCTGTCTTCGTGCACTCTTACTTGGGAACCACAGATCCCCGCGCCGTCGCGCCCTGCTGCATACTCCCCTTCCGTGCATCGAGCAGGTTGAGATCCATAGTCCTTTGCTCTGCGTTCCGCGCTCGCGCACACACTCGTCGGCGCCACGTGGACCATCCCATGGGCCATGATCTTCCCCTCAACGCGCAGCCGGGTGAGCTCGTGACGGCGGCTCCTCGTCGATGTGGTCTTCAAACAGGCAGCGCATGTCTTCTAGATTGCCCTCGAGCTCCGCAGTGCGGTAGGCGAGGACGTCAGCGGACGGGCCGCCACGCAGCCGACGGGGGCGCATAGTTGGTTCTCCAGTTCGCGGTCGGCGGTCACTGCTGCCCGAGTCCTCATTTACTACAACTACATATACAGGTCACCTCGAGGCCGTTACTCCGGCGGAAAGTGTTAGATTGAGCCGTATGTAGTATAAATGTATCAATTTGACTTGGAGTCGACCGTGCGGGCGCATTTCAAGCTTTTGGGATGGCAATTTAAAGCTTAGTGTACGGAAGGAAGGTCCCCTTATGTCTCTTGCACAAGAAAAGGTCATCCGGATTGCCCTGCAGTGAGCGGGGACGAGCGAGAGGGAAACTGAAGACATTTCCTTTTTAGGAATCCGCGAAAAAAAAAATATGGTGTTTGCCATTATTTTCAGGATCTCCTGTAATCCACTACGGTAGTACTACCAGCTCTGACTCCCATATAGCTAAACAAAGTAGATTACACATGTAGGTTTATTCTTATAGGTTAATTTACCTCCCAAAACGCTTCAGACGCAAGGAGAGCAAGCCAGAACATAAAGAATCGCGTGCAGAGTAGCGCGAGTGGGATCAATGGCGGTGACAAACACCAACATACTGCAATGGGTTCATCTCTGATGGCGCTTGACAGATCACCCAAGGGGAACTCGGGATTCGAAAGTCGGAAGGGGGGTCGATAAGTTTTTTTCAGCCTGACCTAGACTCCCCCCCCCCGCCCCCTACCATATAGGGAAGGTGTTTCCCACCCCTGGCGGCGGGCCGCTCCCCCCGGAGTTCCCGCCGCGCACTGAATCTGCTTCAGACCCTAGTACCACCTGATTTTGATGTTTGAGGTACATACCATGGTCTCCAAACCTATCTGCAATGCTGCTAGGGCCCTAAGCAGACCTCCAGAAATTTGTTGAATCTCATTCCAAGACCACTTGAAGGCACCTTTTAGTTGAACTTGGGTGGAAATATTGTCTTGGTACATTCTGAAGCAAGTAGAAAGCAGAATTCGGAATTTCTGACCTACTAGAGGCTGTACAATACTTCTGCCAGCCCTTTTCTCCCCTCCCATAACCTATAGTGAGAAGTTTTTTTCGGCCTCGGCCAGACCCCCCCCCCCCCTCCCCCCTTCCGATATTTTAATCCCGAGTTCCCCTTGAGATCACCCCTTGGTTGGACCAGTTTTCTTCTGCGTGAGAATGTCGAGAGGCTTTCTGGTAACTCCGCCTCCTAGTCGAGGTTTCCACTCGCACTGGCACCCTCCAAGCATCAACAGATTGTACAGTAGCTGGAACGAAAGTTAGGAAATCAGACCTCAAGCTAGCTTCAATGGGTGCGGCACATGTAATCTTGTTCTTATGATTATTCAGCGTCAGAGTGCTGATTGCTGGTTGATTGTTTTCCAGCGCCTCTAGATTTTCGCCGTTTCCCTCCTGCTCCTCCTGTGCTGAGCGCGTCTTGCGGTCTTACGTTTCGCACTGCAAGGCATCCTTAGGTCTGCTGCGAAAGCTACTTTCAAGTTTCGTCTGTCTCGGTGCGAACAAGGCCATCATATCCTCCGACAGCAATCGGGCAGCACAATCTCGGCATTCTCATCTCGCGCAAAAGCTCGACACTGCCCAGGTGAGAAGCAAAGCTACGACTCTGTAGTATTGTTCAAGATGTGCGTCAATCGGCGTTCTAAGTTGAAGTTGATTCAAAGGGTACTGGGCGCTCATCTAGCGCCTGTTACTAGATATCAGTTTCAAGATGGTTCCAAAGGTGTCTCCAGATTTCTACTCGCCCATTCAGGCCAATTCTGGCGTCTCATTCCCGTGGAACACGGTGTCGAACCTTCGGGCGCCAAAACGGACGCCAACTTCTTCAAAATTGAGGCATGCGCCGAGTTATTGTAATGAAACGAGCACTCTGTATCTATCAGCGAGGCCCCGGGTTCGAACCGTAGCTCTTGCGCTCAAGATGTACTTCGAACTGACGCCTGGCAACCCTTTCGGCATTTTTTTTCTCAAGTTAACATTGCCTCGCATAGAACTCTTCGCGTTTCCGCTCCAGTTCAATTTTTACCCGTCCCTCGCCTCCGTTAGTCATTGCATGCCGAGCAAAGGAGGACCAGGTCGGTGCAAGTTGTACATCTTCGACTTAACATTTCTCAACATTGCAAAAAAAGAAAGTCTTGCTTGCCTCATCACCGAAGCTGATAGATACTGCATTTCAATCATGCTCGAAGTGATTCTCAGCTGATGGTATGATCATCCCTCCGTTGTTTTTGTACTGTCCTCGCATTAAAAGACTGGCGCCCGTCGCAGCTTTGCTTTATATGCTAAAGCGAAGATCAAACTTCGCACTCTGCTCCCTCATCCCACTCGCGCCAATGGACCAAGCCAATATTATCAGCGGATTTTCGCTCACCCCGAACTTTCCTGACCACGATCCATGCTTCGGCAATGGAAATACTAGCACTCTTTGCCAGCTGCCTTCCCCAGCGATGATCAATTTTCTGAATATCACCACACCGGATCTGTATCTATTGCATTACTGCGCCAATCCGCCAAATGACAGTTGTGCCTTCGGATACTGCAGCAACCCTGATGTGGCCAGCCCCGCTGTCCGCTACTCCAGTATGTGCCTTCCTATCCTTTCAAACATCGCTCTTATTTCACAATTAGCCTACTTCACTTCCGTAGTTTCCGCCATCCTGGTTTTATATTCGCCGGAGGAGCTCGGTTCAACATTTGCTGCCCAAATATTGAATGTGTACTCCCTCATCGTGGCCGCCATGATTGCAATCGCTAAACACAACCTGACGAAGCTGCATAGTGTTATGGCGTTGACGCTGGCTGCGTCGCCCCTCAGCATCTACCTCGTCGTCTATGTCTTCCGAACCATCTTCGGCAGCCACACCAGGCTGGATAAAGTTTTCGGCAATGGCCAGTACCTTAACCGGAGTCTCGTTATTTTATTGGTCCCCCTCTGGGTTGGAATTCTCTCTTTTACCGCCCTGCCGAGCTCGGTTTGGCAGTTTGCGCAAGCAGCGTGCGATTCGTCAGTTTCGTCCTCCTTAGAAATGCCATGGTCGCTCAAAGCTTTCCAGAATCTCCGCACACAACGATGTCCCTGGGTATTTCATCATCCCTTTCCTCATTTGTTTCGCGGTATTTCCCATCGAAGCCGGGACAATCACCGGGGTGTTTTTCCTGGCATGGGCAACGGCTATCTTTCGGCTGCGAGGGAAAATATGGCAAAGGCAGAACAGGTTATTTCCTTTGCTGGGCCGTATGTGGTACGAGCATACGCACTTTGCCTGTCATCTTGATGCCAACCAACCGGACAGGCGCCAGCCAATAGACCATTATCCGTTTCTGAGGTTTTGCACTGTCATCCTCGGACCCCACGTAATTTGGATATTAAATACTGAAGTGGGTCTCATCACTCTCTCGCCTCGCGAGGTCTTCAGCCCGACGTATGGACAAGTGGGTCTTCAATCTCCGTACTCAACCCCAATCGTCTGATCTTCTTCTCCAGCTTCTAGCAATCTTTGTCACAGTCTCTCCCTTTATTGCATTGTGCATGCTTCTCCCGCGAATGGTTCGCTGGTTCATAAATTTGACCTGGGTTCGATTTCTGACTTGCCGTCGAAACGAACATCTGTTCTCGGAAGTACCAGACGAAGAGTCTGGACTTCCCTTGAATGCTGGGCAGAAATACGAGCCTGGCGGCTCCGAGGAAAAGTATGATACTACCAGCTCGCATGCTTGAAAACCCTTCAAGTTCATGCTTGCACATTGAATATGTCACCGAGCAGGCGTTATTCTCCCGCTTCAAGTAATTGATCGTACTCTATTTACTACATACCCCGACTATCGTTCACCCGGGCGTCATGTCGTGAAATATTTCATGAGTTCAAAAACGCGGTCTCATGATCTGCAGGCTGGCTGCACGTGAGAAAGAAATGCTCGATCGCGTTTGATGCGATCATCCTTATTGTAGTTACCTCCAGAATTCTCCGCTGACAGAGAGTCGGAAGACCTCGACTCGCTCAGGCACCTTATGACGCTAGCCGCTCTCTCATCTCTCTTTTGCTGCTTCAAGCAGTGACTCGGCTCCTAGAAAATACAGTACTTGCTCAGACTCATCAGCCATTTGACATTTTTGTTGTGGCATTTCACGTGTTTTTTCGCATTTCGGCATTGTTCACCAAAATTAATTTGTGGCTTGTACGATGGTGGGACCAGGTATGTGTCCAGTATGTTGTGTGGTGCTTTGGAGGGTACATAACGTACTCACGGAGGTCAAATCGCCTTGTAATCCATCCGCGTTCCGGTGGTATCAGACGATCTTGTTCCGGCATTGTGAGATTTTCGCCGAAGATTGTCCCATTGGCCATTGTGACGTTTTGGCGCATTTTCAGGTGTTTTTTGGCGTTGTTTGGCGTTGTACAATGCCACAACAGATTTGTCAAAAGTCTGATGCGACTTGCTCGCTGGGAACGTGACTCAGATAAGGTGTTCTCGTTCTTTCTCTCGTCAATCACAGCTCTTTTGTCTTTGGTGTCGGCCATGCCTACGACATCAGACGCGATCGGACCAGGATTAACAGTTCCGGGGTTTCTTTATTGTGAACAGTTTTATGAACTCGACTTCTCTGCAGGCCCCACGGAGACCACCTTATTGTTCCTGACTCCGTAAAACGATCGAGTGAACCTCGAGGCGGATTATAACCCCTCTGCACTTTGCACACCGATCGAATTGAGCGCGCACAATGCGAACCTATCGGCCGCCCGCTCCGCTGACCCAATCCACAGGGTATAAAAGGAGACTGCCAACGACGATGGTCCACAGGTCATCCTACTCTCCTCAGCCTCCTCCGAGTTCTTTGTCAACCACACTCATCCTCTCGATCAATGGACGCTTTCACCTGCACCGTATCTTCCAAGGTTGAGGAGACCATCCTCCCTCCCGTCAACGAGGACAGCGGCACTGGATCCAGTGGCAGCTGTGTCGTCTGCAGAGAGGACACCGACCTTCCTCCAGTCAATGAGGACAGCGGCACCGGCTCGAGCGGTAGCTGTGTTATTGCTTGAAGCAGCTTTCCTTCGCGTCGCATCGTACATATCGTTCGTCATTCTGGGTCTCAGTCCTCTCCAATACTGACATTTATTTTCAGAATAACGCATTGGCATCATTATCACATTCGCATGAGAACACTTCCTTGGGTAGCGGAAGAGAGCATGAATCAGTTTTACGCGCCGTGGGCAGCGTCCATCTACATTATTAAATTCGACTTCGTTCACATAGCATTACGATACAAATTAACGCGATTAACACGATTAACTGCACGACCACCCTTTCCGCTGAGCGAGCTTCCGCAGTACACACAACGGCGATTGAATAATTATAATTCAAAGAATCATCTACATAGGCGTCAAGCTGGCCCCGCGCCATTCTGGTCACAAGCAAGTAAAAAGTCGGGGACAAGGGTACATAGTTTCCTTCGCATCCAACCAGTTCACGATAACGTCGAGTTTTGAGATGTGGCGGGCCCGTTGTGCGTGACGGTCAGATACGGCTGTAAGACGGTTTTGATATTCGACAACGCCTTGAAATCGTCCAACCACGGAAGGGCAGGGTCACTGAAGAGCGGTGAATTAATTGCGGTTGATAACAACCGTGAGTGGTCCTGGGCAGATCATCCATTTGGGTCAATTCACGAGGTGCGGTGGCTTGATTCTCGCGAAGTGGAGGGTGGGTTACTAAGAGGACAGTGGAAAGACTGTCCTGGGTTTCCACTGCTTTACATGCAACTCCGGAGTCTGGGGCAACCGCCTGCATAAATTCGGCGGTTATAAGGATCCGACATTCCTCAACCTCCTACTAGTATCGAAGCGAGTAAACAGGTCGATGGCATCATGCACGGCAGCGAGCGCCCGTCCGCGCCAATCCCTGTATGCAGGGAGTGTCTGGATGGTATAGAGGGGGAAAGGCTGCAGCGTGGGCCGTTAGGGCCTCCAGGAAGGATTCTTGTAACGCCAGATCATCCACGGTCAGGAGCGACCAGTCGGTTTCAACATCCCATAGTTCCGCGCCTGCTAGGCATTTAAAATGTACATTTTGAGCAGAGCCAAGACGGAGGCTGAATATGGCGCAACAGGGGGGAGGACTGAAGGGTACCCCCATTGAACTTCGGCTAACTGGATAGCCGTGCGTCCGGAGTAGATATTCCAGAAAGTAATGATGCAAGATGCCACATCGCCTTCGAAATTACAGTCGTGGAGGGCGCGGCAAACAGCTTCAGTCGACCCTCAGTTGTTTATGTATTCAACCCCGCTAGTATCAACGACGCGGTCGACCATGTCTATATCCAACTGATGATTGGAGTCGAACCAGGTAGAAGTGCACCGACGATCGTATCGTTGTGAGTTATCGAGGGCTTCTGCATTTCAACTGCCTTCCATACGTTTTGCGCGAAGGTGATGGCAACATGACCCACAGGGACGTCAACGGGCTTCAATGACGCCTGGATTGTTTCCGAGGTCAATTCGAACTCGTATGGAGCACTGTCGAGATCTGTGGACTGTTGGAGGAAGTTTATGAGGATACGGTATTGAACGCTGTTCCACGAGGTACCGGGGATTATTTTTATAATCTCGTGAACGTCGCGGAGCCAGTCAAATGATGCGCGCTGGCCATGGGGGACTGTTATCCCACAAAGTTGTTCCAAGTCTTTCCCCCGTTAGGATGTGGTGACGAGGTAAGGCCAATTACAACATTGGCGTTCGGCGAGAAATGCCTCTAAGTCTCTGCGGCACTGGCTAAGGACTAGGCCGGGATGTCGACTTTCCGCTATAGCGCCTTCGCTGTTTTGCAACAGGACACCAAGTTTCTCCACGTGCCCGTGAAGGTTGTTCCAATAGGCGAGGGCAGCTATCGACAGCAGATACTTCGCCGTTTCGGGCGTCTTGGGAAGAAGGAATCGCAAGCCTCCAAGGAATAACAGCGGTTGCACCGGATTGGCGTCCTTTTCACCCATCTCCCCGAGCACCTAGGTACGAGTTTGATTGTTGTGACGTCTGTTTATAAGAGACTACTAAGCACCCAGATTGCTTTAAGGTACGCGGTTTGGCGACGGATTTTAGCACTAGGCTCGAGTAGCCCACTCTCGCAGCTCAGCAGGAGATGCTCAACCCGGGAGCCCAGTAAGATCTGGGGGTTGGTGAGCAGACCAAGGATGCGGTTGTCGTATTTTCGACGCCGACCGTGCAACTACGGTTAGAACTTGGGGCTATTTCTTCGATAAATCCACATGCCTGCGGGCGTGTAAGGTTGTCAGATCACTGTACGACCGAACATCATCGAAGTCATACCGAAAACACAGTTTGGAAGGCCGACCACAAAGGGCTCTAACTCGTCGTCGTCGGCCAAGGATTTCATAGTCCATCCGAGTGCTCGTTTATCCCGCTCTTCCCGTTGATCTGAACGCACAGTCGCACTCTCGACCATGGCGTTGGCCATTGACCTCAAGTGCGGGGACTGGAGTGCCGTCCCGTGTTTGCGCGAGAATGAAAAGCGAGCAATAACTCCGGATGCTCCAGAGGATGCCGACAGAGGGGTAGAGAGGGGTCTTGTAAGCGCAACTACATTCCACAATCAGGTATTCCAAACCCAAAGGGGACAACGTACTCGAATTGGAGTAGCAGGAGAACAGGCATGCATCCGTAGACGATGGCTATGATGGCGAGAAGAACTGCGGCCAGATAAGCCACAGTCAAATTGACAGGGATGAGAAACACGACAAGGAATCCACTCCATGACTCAAAGGGCTCACTCAGAGGGCTCACTGGACACGACGACCTGGCACAAGAGTTCAATGCTCTATTCGTCCAAATTGCGGCTGCGGATAGTGGCTTGATAGATATCATCAAGCGGCGTAGGCGGTGCGGCGCGACGAGCGTTGGTCGGACACAGCCATTCCAATCCGAGCTCATAGCTTGCAAGTTGTTCAAGAAAATACATTGGAAGGCTTGGAGACTGTGTTACACGGAAAGCAAGAATCAGAGACGAAAGACGCGCGGTTCGACAGCATACAGCCCGAAACTGAAAGCACAATTCACCAGCCCACCCATGAGTAATGTCGCTCCGCTCACACCCCATGCCTTTGGCGCCAATGCGCATGTAAGGAGTGAGAGTGCAGACCAGACAGAGGTCATCGCAACTACATAGCAAAGCAAATATTTAAAATTTGAATGGATCCGAAGATAATAATGGGCACACGCACATACCCCGGGTAGCGCAGCGGGACCAGATCTCGCAGCGACGACATTCCCGACTCCAACGGCCGCAACCAGGCATGCAATTGAGTGGTTGAAGCCAGGCGCGACGGAGGCGTTGGTGATGTACTAAAGAAGAGGCGAGTTCAAAGCCAGCTCGGCAGTGTTTGATCGGAAAGGCTGTTTTCCCGCGACTTACAAGACCAGTGAGCGATGAAAGGCTTTTGGTGGCGAAGGATTCGTAGAGCATCGCTGGCTTTGCGAACAAAACGAAACCAATGCTAATATCCGCGATGCCTTTGGCGAAAACAAGTGTAGATGGATTCATGATGTTTTGGAGACCTTCAAGACGAAGACGAAGGAAGGGACGATGGCAATGGAGGGTGGTGGAGATGAGAGAGACAAGGGGAATTTGCATTTGATTCATGTAACAGGTAGAATACCCCTATCTTTGTTTTCACTGCCCAGTTCGCGAACGAGAGCACAGTCAATTAATGTACAACGTAGAAAATAGATATGAATAATTATGGGCTCGTACTCATCGTACACTCGGTCTTCTAGGATCTGGCATCTTACACCGTAGATTGATACATTTATTCGCCAGGGAACATCACTTCTATTTTGTTGCCGACACGGTTTGTGGCCCTGAAGTGCAGTTAGAATCTGGACTTTCATCACCCAGAACGTAGTGAAGACGCACCCGAGCCATCGGCCTCAGAATCAAGTGTGTCGTGTCGAGGGGCCGCGGCGGCAAGATCAAAACTCCGTTGCCTATGCTGGTCCTCCAACTGCTTCACCAGCTTTCCGATGTTCTCCATAAACACATCAATCTCTTGCATGAATGACGCCGCGGGCGGGGATGTAGGCGTCCGCGGAGACGGTGTTTGTGTTTGGGTGCTGGGTACGCGCGACGAGCCTGCGCCTGCGAGGCTCGGTCGTGCGAGGCTTGACGTTCGTGAGGGGCCGGCAATAGACATCCCCACAGGTAAAACAGATGTGCGGCCAGGCATGAATGATGATGATTCGAAATCGTCGTCGGGGGAGGGCGAGGCGGATAGTTGGAGACTCGCGGCGGGGCTACCTGGTTTTAAAGGCATGAATGGCTTGGCTGTCTGCGACTGCGTGGTTGCCATATGTCCGTGTCGCCTTCGATCGATCCATTTAGCACCCAATTGATACGAACGATCGGAGGAACCTCACAATGGACAGCACCGGACGTGAGATCCAGGTGGATCGAAGTCGAGGGAGGAAGAAAGATGGGTGTAGGCGAGTCTCGCCTGTGGTCGCAGATAAGGATTTATTCGAGGCCAATTCGGGACTCGCGGTCGATATAAGTATTTTCCACCCAGGTGCGGATGGTTACCATGGCCTTGTGGTGAGTCGGACGCTGTTGGCATGACATTGAATTAGGACAATGGCGGGCGTGATGCCTATCTTGCCCTAGGTGTAATTGAAAGCGAACGGAGCTCACCCTCTGGCTCTCTGGCTTGAAGTTCGAAAGAAATGGCAAAGTAGATTTGAATCCAAGGAAGAATATGGCCGTGAGCAGCAACAAACGATCACCGCGCTTAATGCGAATTTCTGATCCTCACGCGTGACGCGTCTTCCTGGAAAATCGTCCTGATATGGCGAACGCAAGGGAATCTGATGTGCGATACCAACGCAGAATAGAAAAATCTTGCAGAAGCGCCCAAGGACACGACGGATGGAGTTTCATGCAGAAGAAAGCAGAGCAACTTGAAGACAGATGATACAGATTGAGCATTGTGTAGATAGTTCAAAACAAAACAAAAACTAAGGTCAGAGGTTAGAAGACGTAAATAACACGCGTTATATGACGCTCACCAACTACAGAACTCGAACGCTTTCTTGACGATCGTGGATGGGTGGAGTGGGGTCTGGCGGATCATCACAAGCAAGGTGTCAGTGAAAAGAAGGCGAGAAATGAAGATGAGACTCACGTTGCGTCAAAAAAATTGCTTGGGATTGTTTGAACAACACACCCACACACACTTTAGTCCACAAAACCGATAAGAGACCGCCAAGCGCCGTTTTCCACCACCTCCCCTCCGCGGCAAGACAAGCACACACTAAATGGGCTTAATCTTGAAGTGCAGAGAGATGAGGGAGAATATAAGGCACTGCGCCAGCGGAGGTCAGCATTTAATCCCGAATACGGCCAAAGAACGTGCCTTGAGGTCTTGGACGAGGTAGTAGAACACGCGCAGGCCCTCTGGGTCCTCGCTGTCCTGAATATCGACTAACGAGCCGATTTTTGCGGTCTGGCGATTGTCAGTCATTCAGCTCTGCACACCAGGGACGACGCAAGCCGCACCTCGAATGCAATGTGGTCGTTCCCCACCCGGATCTCCAACTCCTGTTTACCAACGATATTTTTCTTCGGCCAATTGGTGTCGTCCTCCCTGCAGCCCAGTCAGAACCGGCACCGCCCAAAAAACAAGGAATGGACCGCGTACTTGGTGATCTCGCTCGCCTCAACGATCCGCTTCAGCTCCTTCACTACCAGCGGACCGACCCACACTAACAGCATCACAATTAGAATTAATTTAGGCGGAAACGCAAGGCGCGAAGATACCCACTCTCTTTGCGGATAAGACTGTCATTCCGGTAGTTCGAGTTGTTGGCGTATCGGAGACGGCCATGGGAGTACTCGAATTCGAGGAACTCGTGGCCGTGCTTGCCTGAATGGCCGGTGCTGCGCCGCAAGTCAATATCTCCGTTGAAAAAAGCCGGATTATTGCGGATTCTTACTAGTATCTGGCACAGAGAGTCAATAAATGCCAAATATGTACGAAAATGGGTGATACCTGAGGTAGAAAGGGTCGTTTTCGTGCGCAGACATCGAAGCGAAGGGCAAGCAAACTTGTTTGCGCGTGTGTTATTCAGTGGTCATCGCCCTCCCTCTTCATGTTTCTTGCCTCCCTGACGCGACCATTAACGCGTCGCATACCGTGTCTTCCTCGGCGCCTGCCACCACCACGGTCGTATTCCACGGGCCAGGAAATGTTAGTCTCTCTTTTCATTTGCTGCACCTGACCTCATACTTGCAGTGATCATGAACTCCGACATCTGCTGGAAAAGGAGAAGGCGAGGTTTGTGTGGTCGCTTTTCACGGGATTGGACTAAACAAAAATGTAGTCAAACTGACCCGGCAGTGCGAAGGTATGCGACTGGTTTTTCTTTCCAAAATCTGGCTCACAGCGTTTGTATATAGCGAGCTCGACGCGTTCCTTAATGCGCCACCACCGCGGATGCCGAAGTAAGGCCCAAACGACTGTGGAATATCATAAAACTCATCCGTGTCCAGTGAAGACTCCTTGAGGGAGGACGACGAATGGACTGCTAGGCCTGCAAGTCAAATATCCTTCGCTTCCACTTTGAGTCCGGAAAAGTACGATGCACGGAAAATGCTCTGTGGAGGGTTGTGCTGATCGGTATACAGAATGGCCAGTACTTCCAAAGAGCTATTTGGCTCTCAGTTAGTTCATTCTGTCCAACCTATATTATCTTAACGAAGCGTTCAGGGCAACGGTCACCCTTCAAACCCTCCCGAACGGCTTCGACACGCGACAACTCCCTCTCCCCGGACCTCTCACCGAGGACTCCACCGAGGTCGAACATGCCGCGACGCACATCCCCGGCCGCTCCATCCACCGTCCCTTCCATCACCCACGCACACACAGCATTCCCGCTGCGACCATTCAATTCCGTTCACACGACATCCTCAGTATGCACCTCTTCGTCCACTTTGCCACTCACGCGGCGTACTCGCTCGGCATCCCGTGTACACGCATGTACATGCTCCCCACGCAGCGCACGCTCTGGACAGTCCTCAAGGGCCCTTTTGCGCACAAGAAGGCGCAGGAGAACTTCGAGCGCAAGGTGCATAGAAGAGGGCTGAAGGCGTACGACGCGGACCCCGTGGTGGTGGATCTGTGGTTCAAGTACCTGCGGCGGCACGCGATGGGCGGAGTGGGTATGCGGTGCGTCAAGTGGGAGCGCATGCCGCTGGGTGTCGGTCAGAAGGCGGAGAAAGACGTCCGGGACAGGCTGAATCGCAGCAGGCAGGTTGAGACGACGAGGAGCAAGATTAAAAATCTGGGAGATAAAATTGTGCGGCGGGAGATGGGCTCGGAAACCAAGACACCGGATAAGATAAAGACTGTAGAGGCTTAATTTTAATCCATTTATTGAACGTCCTGCAATTACCGCGGATTTGGCATGAGCATTCAAGACAAACACCGGCCCCGGGCCGGTATTGAACGTCAACATACTATTGAACCACCACGATGGCTGTGGCCTCGTATCCAGTCTTGACGCTGCCTTTCGACGTAATCTCTCAGATATTCGTCTTCTGCCTTCCCCCTGAAGATGACGCGTTACCTTGGAGAACGGAGGCTCCTCTACTTCTGGCAGGGATATGTCGAGAGTGGCGGGAGAGCCCTAGCCACGCACGAGCTATGGAACACCATGCACCTCAATCTCCGCCCGCATTCCGTCTCGAAAGTTGCCCCTCTTCTTGAATTCTGGGTTCCACGAGCTGGCAATCTCCCTCTCTTGATGAGTCTGGTATTTAAAGTCGGTAATGCAGACAATTCAGGCGCTCTGGACGCGCTCAATAACCTCATTCGGAACTATGCTCGTCATTGGACCAGCGTCGAACTGCATGTATCCATGCCGGATTTAACACGACTCAAATCCCTTCGACGGATTCCCATGCCTCACCAAGGCGGTATTGAACTGTGCACGCTGGGTGCCATCTAGCACGAACCCACTGCTTGCCGCCGTATTCTCCAAGTTTCCCAAACTACGACAGCTGCACGTATTGTCAAAGGCCGCCACACCACTCGTTTTACCCTGGGATCAATTGCCGACGCTTAGACTAGACGCTGCGACGGTTGGGGGATGCTTGAAGACACTGGCTCGTGTCCCCGACCTTGTAGATCTCACTGCGAGCCTTTGGGCCGAAGGGGTCCCACTCACGACCCAGTATCGCTTCTTCCCCTCCAATCCCTCAAACTGACCCTATCCCACACCCGCGGGCCAGAACTCCTCCACTTTCTAACACTGCCCGCTCTCCAGCGTCTCGAGCTTGATCTTCATAGCCAGCGGCAAATAACCCACTTCACCTCCCTCATCACGCGCTCATCCTGCTTCCTACGCCGACTTTCCGTCAGGCTAGGCCCGCACTGGGAGAGAGACGAGTTTGTGCAGGTTCTCCTCACCCTAGACTCTCTCGAGGGGCTCGAAGTCTGGCAGACCATGCGATCGCTGGACGCGGCGTTTGCAGTCCTCAAGGACGAGCCGCGAATGCTCCCGAATCTCAGGTCGTTGAGCGTCGAGCGCACGATGCCAGACGAAGAAGACGCGGTGCTGCTTGCGGATTTCCTCGAGTCGAGATGGAAAATTCCCGCTGGCATCTCCCTGCCGGTCCAGCTCAAGCTCTTCAAGCTGGATTCCCCGCTTACACCCCCAGCTGCGGATGGAAAGGACCGAGAGGCTCTTTATCGACTCGCCCGCTTGCGCGCCGCGGGGATGGACTTGCGAATAACATCTTCGCACGAGTCTTGGTTTTCACCTGGCCTCTGTCTCGCGGCTTACAACCCTGACGTGCAGCAAAAGCCTTAACCTGGAAGATCGCCCTGTGGTGTGCCAAGTGCATCCCGCTGGGTATGGAGATTAGATGTCGGTATTTAACTCGAGACTTGTAATTCGTGATTTTCATCCCATTTTTGAGCTGCAAGCTGGCGCAACGTGATTCGACTGTTCTCGGTAATTTTTTGAAGCCCCACCCGCCTCAGCTTCGCTTTCCCTATATCTGAGGTATGGCCCTGCCGGGCGGAGCCTGGATACGCTACACATGGTCATATTTCTATACACCACACACGGTCATATTTCTAAAATAACTACTTTCGACAAACATCTTGTATGAGAGCGTAGCATAAAGGTTATCCTGCCCTCGCCTTCGTCGATGCTGAGAGATCCGGGTTCCAATACATCCTGCAATCCAGCCCGGTAAACGACCGACCCACGGTCTTCCCCACGAACCGCCCGTGCTTCGGTCAGCGGATGTGAATCTGGAACGTTCCCCGGCACATGATGTGTTAGATAGACACGCTCACTTGAATGCATGGAAAAAATGAAACTGCAGCTCACATCGCACAAGATGGACACCAACAACACGCAACAGGAGTCGGCGGAAGGTTTTGACGAACCGAAAGGTACGACTCCGATGTTCCTCCTATGTAGAACTTCGGTCACCGCGATATTCGTCGCGAGGATGCACTTGCGCGTTTTGCGCGGAGTCAGGGCGAAGGTGCGGTGCAGCTGCGTGCCGGAGAGCACCGGGTACATGGGCACGGTGAGCACCTCGTCGTGGCCCGGGGGGAGTTGGTGCGCAAACAGCTGGATGGCCTTTTCAAGCGACTCAATGTCCTCTTGCCTGGGGAGGAATATGAGGACGTCGCCCGGTGGCTGGTCGACGTGAATCTGGAAGAAGGTGCACATCTCTGCACCATTCCCATCAGCCGCTGTGCTTGTGAAAGACGGGCAGAAGAACACACCCTCGAGAAAGTCCACCGCGTCCGACTTGAAGAGGTTGTACGTGAGCTCAAACACGGGCCAAAGGTTGGGCGAAATGGCGCGGAGCTTGAAGGTGAGGCTGTCCACCAGCTCATACATGTTGTCGAAGAGGTCTAACGTTTCGTCATCAGCACAACGAACGACCTTCCCCAAGGGAAGACGCACCGAGGATCTTGTGCTTGAACGTGAACGTGATAACAGGGATGATGTAAGGGATTATTTTTACGAACTTTACGAAAGTATGCTTTCTTTTTTCCTTACTTGATTTAGTCTCGAGAAGTCTGTTTGTTCTTGTTAAATACCGTAGACATTGGTTTGTCAGTAAAATACGTGACAATCATCATCTACTCTTTACCCAAACACTATCGCTTCAAGCCTTCCAGTTATCGTAGAGTTACTCCGAGAACCTGATAGAGGCCCGAGCGCTCTAGTTACATTCACGACCTAAGGTACGCTTTTATTACGAGCTTCACGACTTGGCATTCGGTGGGAACGGCATACTCACCTCTCTTGACTATTCGGAGAGGTCGAATCTCAATCGTACGGAGAGCACGGCTATCCGGCCTCCGATTGAGATCTCTTAGAGTTTGACCGTTAGTAAAAGAGTCTATACCACAATTTAACTGTTTGCGAACCCCTTGGAATACTCGCGTACGACTGGAACCTCGTAAGGGATTCTCAATCCTTACAAAGTGGACACTGTAGGAAAGTCGTCGTACTAAGCAGTTCGCGAAACATACGTCAGCCACCTCCCTTCTCAGGTCGAGGAACGGGTCGTCCTCGCCCTTATCACAGTCCTTATCTGGATACAGTCAAGTCCCGGCTACTAGCGCCGACGCGAGCGTCAGCAGCTAAGTCGGTGCGAGCAGCCGTAGAGAACTCAGAGGACCCTAGCCCATCTACAAGGGGGAGACCGAGATCTATTTCTCCTACAAAGCAGTCTACAAGACTGGACGTGCCTACCCCGCCAGTAGCCGCTCGCACGAGAGGCCAACTGTACCCTGCAGCTTTGAAACCAGCGCCCAAAAAACCCACGGCGCTGCCCTTGAAAGGCAAAGCCGGTTCCTCGAAGAGTGGAACCGCGACGTCGAGTCATAAGTCGCCACCTCGTCCTATCTCACCTCGGGAAGTAACAGTCGTCGGAACTACTTTTGAGATTAACCCTCCATTAACGCCAGCAAACTCGATGGGCGTACCTAGGAGTAGTCCACTCCCGTCAATGACTCCCTCACCCGAGAACGCGCCTTCGCCTCCCTCTCGCACGACGTGGCCCGGAATGGAGCGCGGATACGCCCTCTCCCCCATGGCGGAGCTACGCAGGGAGTATATGAAGGAGCATGATAGGGAAAGCTCCCTGCTCATGCGCCTAACACTCCTCGCAAGCAAGAAGGTGTTGGATGTTTCGGACGTTATGGATCGAGGAGTCTATCTGAACGAAACATCAACTTCGCGTTTCGCGCTGGAACTGGGGTTCTCACTGCGAGTGGAACGCACCGTTAAGGACATGCAAAGAATCCTCGATCAAGCCGTGAAGCTCCGTCCGCACAAGTCAACAGGATTCCTAATAGATCCTAACAGCTCATTCATGTCAGTCTTGAAGAGCGCGACGGAACTGAGCGAGCTCACCGTAGCGTGGATGGGGCTGAACAGGCGCCTGGAACTAGCACATCGCAATTTTGAAAAATACGAGTCTGAGTTCGCAGCTCCCACAGAGGAAGAAGTACTGCAATCCCCCGTATCTACTGAACCCGCATTATATGATGTATTTCCGAGAGGGAAGACTCACATGTCGGACGTCAATTACCTGTTTGACGAAGTCCCTCATCATCAAGCCCAACTACCGCCAGGGTATAACCGTACCCTCGATTGGCTCGCATTCAAAGTGCCAGTACCACCGCATCTTCAGCGAGCGTTCCCGACCCGTCTCGCTGAAGACAAACCTTCCACCATATTCTACTCCGCCACGGGCGAGAAGCAGGAAATCGCCTTGACCGGCCACACAAGTCGAGGCGCAGGCGATGATTTTCAAGCGCCGCCAGAGAGGAGAAGGGAGTCCCGGAAAGACAAGAATCAGAAACGAAAGGCGACAGTGGAAGAGTACGTATCTTCGGAGGAAGACGATTCCTCGGACCCCTCGATACGACGCCCCGAAGCGTCGCAAAGCCCGTTGTCGCAAGGACTCCTGCAACCCGGGATCCAGTACAGAGGTCCCCAAAACTTCTTCGTTCCTAGCTCACCAAGAGATAGCACTGCGAATATACCTATCCCTGGACCGCATCTGCCTAACCCGCTGTATGGAATGGCCTCGGGAGACTCCTATGGAGAATCAGTGAGTCAAGCCCCGGCAAGAAAACGCTACGAGAAGACGCGAGTCACCCTGGGATCGGCAGTGCCACCGAAGAGGGGGGGCTTGGAAGCGATAGCGGAAGAAATGGACGAAGCATCCTTCCACGAAACTTACTCGTCGCATCGTACAGGAATTCCAGCCTTGAGTAGCCACGGACGTCTACCCGGAAGAGAACGAGAACACCACTTCGAGAGAGAGAGAGCGCCCCATATGAGCTGGAAGGATGAAATGGCGAGAGATCCCGAATTCGCGCCCACCGCGGGTCAGAAAGGAAGTCGCCGTACACAATCCAGAGCAAGGAGCCAGAGCAGTCGTTCGAGAAGCCCGGAGCGAGGCAGAGAGAGAGGGAAAGGACGACGAAGCAGAGAACAGGGAGGCGGAGAAGGAGGAGACCCTAGTGATTCTTCCGGAGATGAAGGGGGAGATGAACGCGATTGGAGAGAACCCGACCGAAGGGCGCCCACTCATGCTCCCCGTAGAAGGACCAATCCGCCAACAGGAGGCGCCCAAGGGCCTCCATCAACACCGCCGTCAGATCCTGGGACAGACGTAGTTAGTAGTAAAACAGGGAAGTCGGGACGTTACCGGTTCCCCTACGTAGCCCCAGGAGCACCGTATGGCACAATGGTGCCCACCATAGAGCCGAAGCTGAAGATTGAGTCCCTACCCGAATGGGACGGCGATCATAACACAGCCATCGACTATTTTTGGGACGTTACTCAAGTCGCGAATCTCCTGGGGTGGATGCCTAAGGCTCTTGGTTTCTGGCTGCCGTCGCGCCTCAAGAAAGACTCTCCCGTGCAAATCTGGTTCTCGACTCTGTCTTCAGCGAGGCAAACGGAAATGCGCTCCCACTACCTGACCTACCTCCAGACCATCAAAGACCGATATCTGGGCCGGAAATGGCAGCTTCAAATGAACTTGCAGTTTGAGAACCAATCATTCCGACAGGAAGGTCACGAAAGGGAATCCCCGCAAACATTTATAGGGAGGAGAACACGACACGTTCGTCTGCTTACCACAACAGATGACGGCGGAGAGAGAGAAGTCTTCTTGATCATGCAAAAATCGCCTATTTCGTGGAGCACAATCTTGGTCTTGGAAAATATCAAGTCTACGGAGGAACTTTACGAGAAGGTGAACGAGCACGCCGAAGCACTGGTGGAGGTCGTGCGTAGGGTAGCCCCAGATGCTCTAACTATGCAAAACCTGTCCTCTTCTTTGAAACGCTTAGGTTTTACTCAGAATCCAAATCCTGCGAACGCAAATCGACAGTTTCGACGCGCTAACCTCGCGGAAGTTGAAACGGAAAGCGCGGAACTAGAGGAACCGAAAGACTCACCGGACGTCGAAGGGGACGCAACTATTCGCCAAGCGTATCAAGTCCTCCAGAAGCGACAACGCCCTCCGCCGAAAGGCGGCTACCCTTTCTCGAAGAACGACCATGTAACGACGAAGATGGGCAAAGCCCCGCCGTCGCCATGTAAAGTCTGCGGCAGTGCCAACCACTGGGATCGAGAGTGCCCTGACTGGAGCGTCTATCTTGAAAAGCAGAAACGGGGAGTCTTGATAATCTCCGCCGGGCAAGTAGAGGATGAGGCCGATCTCATGTACCATAGCGCTTATGTTGTGCTTTTGGAAAGACGCATGGACGAAGAGGCTTTTTAGAAAAGGCCGCTCTCGGGCTTGAGGATTCCAAACATAACCTTCAAGAGGAGCAGCGTAAGACCAACTCGGAGCTAGAATTTGACAACGGATTACTCGCACAGGACACCCAAACGGAAGAAGAGCAGGAACGAGAAGTAGAACGTTTCCTGGAACGCCGTCGAAACGCACACCGGATACACGTCGAGGAAGTTGAGGACGAGTACTGGGCGAACGACGCGCGTATGCCGAAAGCAAGGAGAGGAGTCATCGAAGATGCGGCCGAGGATGAAGGCGTTGCTGTGGTTGAAGCTCGGACTGCTGGAGTGGCCGGGAAGAAAGGAGGACCCGAGGAGAGAGAAGAGGTCGCGAGCGCGGACCCCGAGCCGTTGCCTCCGCCGCCGGCTCCGCTGGAACCCGTGATTCTGAAGCCCAGACGAGTGCGAAAACCAGGAGATTCCGCCATAGGAATTTCGGTATTAGCAGTCAAAGGGTGGGTCTCGGACCGACTATTAGACTTGCGGTTGGATTCTGGAGCGGACATCACCCTCATTTCCGAAGAATTCTACTTAAGTCTGACGAACCGGCCGCCGTTGCGTGAAGGTCACCGAATGAACCTTGCTCAGCTTACAGATCAGGGTACGACCATCAAGGGTTTCATAAAAACCAAACTCCTCATGTTCTCCACGGGAGGAGAGATGGTCGAGACCGAAGCTGAAGCCTACGTCGTCAAAGGCATGAGCGTACCCATACTACTAGGGGAAGACTACCAACAAAATTACGAGTTGGGGGTCAAGCGCAATGTCGAGACAGGAACGCAGATTCAGTTCGGGGGCACCTGCTACGAGGTAGAAGCCTCGAGGGTAGAGCCTTACGCGGGGCGAGCTGAAGTCCATCGACTAGCTGCGATGCTGACGTCGCATTCCCGCAAACTTCATCAGGTCAAGCAACACAGGCGGGATAAGGCTCACCGCAGAAGGAGGGCTCTGAGAAACGGCACGACTGTTAGGACTGTGCGAGCCTCAGAAGACTACAGGATACGAGCTCACGAATGTAAGAACATTCGAGTGGACGGGGATTTCAGAGAAGACAAAACATGGATGGTAGAAAGGAATCTCCTGTCCACAGCAGACGATTCTTTTTTCTCAGTGCCGAACACTCTAATCACCGCGCGCAAACCGATTGTTCCTATTTGTAATATGAGCGACCGACCGAGGATGGTGCGAAAAGGGGAGATAGTAGGGGAGCTGACTGATCCTCAGGGTTTTTTCGACTCACCTCAGGACGAAGAGGAGTTGGAGAAAATGAGAAAAAAAACAGCACTCCTGACACGAATTATCGAACTGAGATCGGGGAAGGACGAGTCACGGAGTCGGAATGGAGAAGCGAAGGACGAAGAGGACGCTAGAGCGCGAGTTAGAACAAGCTGGGGAACAGGAGTACCGCCAGATGAGGAGAATGCTTTAGCAGGAGTACATGTCCGAGACGAGCTTGGGCAGGTGCCCGACGGAGAAGGCCTGATATCGCGAGAGGAGGAGAACGCCGAGCCAGAAGAGTACGGACCCAAGACAGCGGCGATGCCCGATGAGACAATATATCCTTCGGCGGAAATGGAGACTCTATTGGATGTAGGATCCTTACCTGAGGAACTGAGAGGAAAGGCTTGGGCCATGCTGAAAAAGAGGGTGAAAGCCTTTGGATTCGACGGGCGACTGGGCCATGTAGAAGCCAAAGCTCCTATCCGAGTCAAAGAAGGTACAGACCCCATCGCGGTGCCGATGTACGGAAGCTCCCCGGAGAAACGGAGAGTTATCGACGCCCAACTCGATAAATGGTTCGAGCAAGGAGTAATAGAGCCCTCCATTAGCCCCTGGAGTGCCCCTGTGGTCATTGCTTACCGCAATGGGAAGCCGAGATTCTGTGTGGATTATCGCAAATTAAACGCGGTGACCATCGCCGATGAGTTTCCAATTCCCCGCCAGTCCGAAATTCTATCATCCTTATCAGGATCTCAAGTCCTGTCGTCCTTAGACGCCTTGTCGGGCTTCAATCAACTGAGCATGGCGCCAGAAGACGTAGAAAAGACGGCATTTCGCACGCACCGAGGACTCGCCCAATTCAAACGGATGCCGTTCGGTCTAAGGAATGGACCATCAATTTTCCAGAGGATTATGCAAGGCATTTTGTCACCGTACCTGTGGTTGTTTTGCCTGGTGTACATCGACGACATAGTCGTGTATTCACGAAGCTACAGCGAGCACATCGAGCATCTCGACAAGGTCCTGGAAGCGGTTGAAAGAGCGGGAGTGACCTTGTCTCCGACGAAGTGCCATCTGTTCTATTCGTCAATTCTTCTGTTAGGGCATAAAGTTTCGAGACTTGGACTGTCGACGCACCTGGAGAAAGTCCGAGCTATTCTAGAATTGGAACGCCCGAAGAAACTGTCGCAACTACAAGGGTTCCTGGGAATGGTAGTATATTTCTCGAGTTTCATCCCGTACTACGCGGACATCTGCGGGCCTCTATTTCAATTGCTGCGGAAAGGAACGAAATGGACTTGGGGGGAAGAACAAGAATATGCGTTCCGAGCAGCCAAAGTCGCGCTACAAGACGCGCCGCTCCTCGGCCACCCTATCGAAGGCTTACCGTACAGGCTCTATAGCGACGCTTCAGATACCGCGGCAGGAGTCGCCTTACAGCAAATACAACCCATTCTGATCAGAGACTTGAAGGGAACTAAAGCGTATGATAGGTTGCGGAAGGCCTATGAAGCAGGATTACCGCCGCCGAAGCTAACCGTGAATCTGTCAACAAAGATTCAAGACGCTAAGAACCCGCAGGAGTGGGGACCGACCTTTGAGGAGACGACAGTCTACGTAGAACGCGTGATAGGATACTGGTCCCGTTCCTTCAAGGGAGCTGAGACCCGCTACTCAACTACCGAACGCGAGGCGTTGGCTGCCAAGGAAGGTCTTGTAAAGTTTCAGCCGTTCATTGAGGGGGAGAAAATCATTCTGGTGACAGACCATTCAGCGCTGCAATGGGCTCGGACCTATGAAAACTCAAACAGGAGGTTGGCGGCGTGGGGAGCAGTGTTCTCAGCTTATGCTCCAGGCCTAGAGATAGTGCACCGAGCGGGGCGCGTTCATTCGAACGTTGATCCACTCTCCAGACTGCCTCGGGCTCCGCCAGGACACCTTTCACCGAGAGGCGAGGATGAGCGAGGGATCCAAGTATCCGGAGACCCAACTCATCCTCTGGAGGCCTGGGTAGAAAGGGAACCTGCGCAACGCGCCACCTTCACAGCGTACACGCTGGAAGACGGGTTGGAAGGAAGGCGTAGCGCATTCGTCACTACGAGGAATCGAGGAAAATCTGCGGAGCCGAATAAGGAGAGAAAACCCAGGGGGGAATCAACAGAGGCAGAAGAAGCTTCTATTGTAACGCCTGCTGGGGGGGAAAGCAAGCAGAATCAGAAATTAGAAAACCCAGAAAAATTAGAAAATTCAGAAAACTTAAAAATCAGGCGTGACGAACAGGAGAGCGACGATGAGCTGGATTCCTTGGAACCTACGCTAGCCTACTGGGGAGCCACGAATCCTCCACCGAACATACACGTCGGCATGGACGAGGAGAGCCGGAGGAGTTGGGCGGTGTCGTATGCCAAGGATCCGGACTTTGGTAGCATCTGGGGGGAAAAACACGTTGCAGAAGGCATCTGGAAACCGGGTCAGCGATTTTTTCGGAACAAAGATGGACTCCTATTCTTTCGGGATGCAGACTACCAGCCCAGACTATGTGTTCCTAAGAACAAGAGGAAGGAGCTTATAGAAGAAGCCCACAATGCTCCCTTGGAGTCTGCGCACGTGAGTCCGGAAAGGCTTTGGGCAAAACTCAGCGGCAAGTTCTACTGGAAAAGGATGAACGCGGACGTACGCGAGTTCGGCCTTAGTTGCGACGTCTGCCAGAAGATCAAAAACCGGAACTTCACTAAATACGGTTACCTGATCCCCAATCCAATCCCTTCAAGACCATATGAGTCAATATCCCTGGACATGATCGTCAACTTACCTTGGTCAGACGAATACAATGCCATCTTCGTCGTAGTGGATCGATTGTCAAAACACGCCTCCTTCATTCCTACCACGTCGGGGCTCACGGCTCAGGGATTTGCGGATTTGTTCGTCGAACACGTCGTCTCCAGGTTTGGCCTTCCGGAAAGCATAATTGCAGATCGTGACCCCAGATGGACCTCGGACTTCTGGACGGCGGTAGCGGCCGCCATCAAGACCAAAATGTCGTTGTCCTCTTCTCATCATCCTCAGCACGATGGCCAAACTGAAAACGTTAATCGTCAGCTAGAGACTTTACTGAGGGCATACGTTGGGTCGGACCGCAGCGATTGGGCCAAATGGCTAAAGATCCTGGAGTTCTCCTATAATTCTAACGTGCACGCGTCCACTGGCACCTCTCCCTTCATGTTGCTGTACGGATTCGAGCCCAAGTCCCCACTGGACTACTTGGTCCCGAACGACTTGCTTAACACGGCCTCTTACGGAATGAAGAAAGAGGCCAGTGAATACCTCGAGCAACTGAAGGTGAAAAGGGAAAGCGCCCGACTGGCTATAGCGCGCGCTCAGAATGAGCAAGCGAAATACTACAACAAAGGGAGGCGTGACGTACCAGAGTTCAAAGTCGGCTCTAGGGTCCTGATCAATCCGCATTCACTGGAGTGGATAGAGTCCAAGGGGGAAGGAGCGAAGCTAGTCCAGAGGTGGATAGGGCCGTTCGAAGTCTTGCAGAAGATCAACCCGAAAACCTACCGTCTTCGCTTGAACGACAAGTATCCTGGATTCCCAGTCTTCAACATAGACCATCTGAAGCCCTACAGGGAAGGACTGGACGAAGACGGAAAACGCGTTGTAATGCCGGACACGCGAGAAAACAAAGTTGAATCGGAAGAATATGAAGTCGAGAAAATAGTTGGAAAAAAATTTGATAAAGGTAGGAAACAAAACATGTGGCTCGTGCGATGGAGGAACTACGGGCCCCAGTTTGATACTTGGCAGACGAAGAAAGATTTGCGAAACGCGCCGGAGATGTTGCGCGCTTTCGACAAATCGCAGAAGAAGCGGTAGCCGCCGGCCCACGGACCGGGCCGAACGGCTTGTAATAGTACCCCGGAATTGGCACGGAGCTCCGATACCCCCGACGGAACCAAATGCGCTAGCGCATGATGGGATCGCGGACCTAGATAAGAGTCTCCTTCTTTCTGTCTCGCTCTCTCACCCTCTCCCTATCGTTCTCTCCCTCTATTTCTCATTCTATCTCTCTCTCTCTCTCTCGTACAACTCTCATCTCTAGGCTTGTTGTTTTATTGTTTCGTATCTCCTGTAGGATATATAGCTCTTTTGACTGGCCTTCTTGACTATTCGGTCGGCCTTCAAGAGAGCGGAGACGCGCAATTCACGGCTATCCGGCTTTGTGCTCTCCCGATACCAATCTAATGGGGGATTTCTTCAACGACCATCTCGGAAACTCTATTAACCCAGAATGGACCATAAGGAAGGACGTGTATTTCTGTTCCTTCTTAGCTGGTCCGGGAGACATCCCGCTCAAGGCTCTCGACTACCTCTCGCCAGCTCCTCTAGTGACGGCGGGCTCGGCTACTAGGCAACTTCTTGACGACATGGATATTCGCAAACAGGCGGTATGGTACACGCCGGCGGAACACTGGCTTGCTTACGTGCCAGCGCGACCCGGACCAGTGATACTCGAGGATCCTATCGCTGTCTGTTGGGAGGAGCACCCTGTTGCGACCCGGGACGAATACGCCGATATCTACCCGTCAGAGTCGGAAGGCCATCCGGTACCAGCTTACGCTGGGGCCATTCTACACCCGAATTGGGCGCTGCCGACCTATAATCTCTTGAGGCATTTACATGAGATCGTGGTCACGCTAGCCTCCTCAGTCGATTGGTATAAAACGCCTGGAGGACAACTAGGGGACATACCCGAGCTTTCGGAAAGGGACGAGTCTAACCGCCTATACATCCGGGAGAGTGACGCGCAAGACGCGGCGGACCGAGTGAAAAGAGCCATCTTGAGTCACGTTGGTTTTATTGCGTGGTTTAAGGAGCTCAAGAAGCTCGAGGACGTTGAGCTCTCGCAAGAAGCCCAGGATTTAATCGCTAACCTTCGTCTGGATGAACGTCAGAAACGAGGAGCTATATTCTACCCAAGCCGGGACTTCCACGAAGCAAACTTTCGATGGTTGCTCGATCACAAGATTCCTTTCCATTACGTCTGGACGGCGAAGGAAAAGGCGGATCGCCGATTCATTTACTTAAGTCCTGAATTTTGGAATGAGTATTCAGCCTTGAGAGAAGCGAAAGGTTCGGACGCTGATCTAGACCTGTGGGATCTGCCCAGCGCGCCGATATGGCAGGACGACTTGACCCACACTGACATATTTTTCCAGAACGGGCACGCTGGTAAGCGCGGAGAAATTCTCAATGCCTTCAAGCCAGACTGGGAATACCGGGTCATTGACTTCCAGTTGTGGGGGGCGAGGCCTCTGCGCGATCCCAACGTCATTCGGCCTTTCACGGAACGATTCAAAGGGGTTTCGGCTTACTCTATTACTGGGACCGTATGCACCCTGTTCAGACAAAATCCTCGACAAACTGACGAGCCTCCTTTCAACCGAGGGATTCCGGACAAACATGAATTCGAGTTGGGGGATTTTGCGATCGAGCCCACCGCTAATCAAGAAGTCGAGATCTTGGCTCGATTTGAGTCGACTCTAGCTGTGCGGGAGATGTATAAAAACATCTACGCACCTCGTCCCCCGTTCAGGACTTACAACTCGTTCAACGGTATGCGGGATGACTATCCTTTAGCAGCCGCTGCTGCCCCATCACGACCTACTGGGAGACGTCGAGGCCGGGACCCGCGGCGACAGGAGTCGTCCTCTGCTGGATCCGAAAGCTACGGCGTGGAGATGGAACGACCCCCCTTTCAAGAACGCCTGGGATCGCACACCATCCTAGACCTCAAGATCCCTATGTCCCCGACTCGACGTTCTGCTAGGTCAGGGGATGCAGGAATTACTGCGAGACAGCCAATGTTCAGCAGTTCCTGGGCACAAGGAATGGCATCCACTTCCCGCCGTCGTTCATCGAGGTCCCTGAGTCCCGCTCTCCGAGGAAACTTGAAACCGAGACACCGTTCGTTGTCCGTCCAATCGGGCCGTACCAAGAATAGTCGGGGAAGCTTCGAAGACGAGTACCACGATACTTCGAGCTCAACTGGGGAGGTACAGAGGATGTTACACATGGCTAGCAAAGATATGGCCCCGATCGAACGCGAAGAAGCTCTGGACGACGTACCAGGAGGTCACCAAACGTGGGACGCCGGATTCCAAACCCGTGGAGAGGCAATCGCCGCGATCTCCGCGTGGCTACCGCGCGTGCTAGACGCTACACCCGCACAGCCTCCCTACGAGACACTCCCTTGGAATCTACAGTGGTTGGAACAAGTTGTACTAGTCTTCGACGACTCTCGCACCATGGAACGCTTGAAAGGACTGGCGGCTCGCGAGGACCGCTTTATGAGCAAGACGGAACTCCTGGAGCTCACCCTGCGCTACGGAATGCCCTTCAAGCTGTTTGTGGAAATTGCCGAAGCCTGCGACGATGAAGACGAGGGAGGAGACAAATCTCTCACCATGTGCGCGATCTACGAGCCGGGCTATGTAGACCCTCCTATAGGTTGGACCGGGCGAGCTAGCGGTAAACTCGTGTACTATGGCAGCCTGCACTGGCTGCTAGATAGGCCGCACGCGTTCGCCTTCCTGTTCGCTGGGGGACTACTAAAGTTTATTGCGGAAACTTTCCGGCCGGACTTGATATATCGGTTGGCACAAGGGCCAAGCCTGCAAACGGCGCGGTACAATCAGGGAGAATCCCGCAAACTACCGCTCACAGGACGCAAGGGATATTTTGTCGCTGAACGCATCTCAGGACATGAGATTGAGATCCTCATCGGCACCATTCCGGGGTCCCATGCAGGCGCTGAGAAAACTTTGTGGCCACACCCCAGCTTGCTCGAGAAACAAAGCAAGCATTGGCGGGGCTACTTGTCTCAAGGGGCTCGAGCGGCGTTATGCAATCTTCGGGACGATATGCTTCTTCGCGATAAATTCACATGGAGATCTGAGTCCGAATGGAAGGGCTATCTGCGTAAAGGAGCGAATGGTCTTCACGCTCCGCTAGTCGTCCCCTCCGAGGGCGACTTTAACGCTGGTAGGGAGCTGATGGCGCGTTCTTTTCCTTTGGATTGGGACCAAGCGCCGCTCGCGAATCTGGTTCTTCCCGAAAAATTTGACCCGCACTACCTGGGGCGTTAAACTCTAGCTCGTAACGCGACATACACGAAACACCAATCGAGACTGGGGGGCTCTGTAAGGGATTATTTTTACGAACTTTACGAAAGTATGCTTTCTTTTTTCCTTACTTGATTTAGTCTCGAGAAGTCTGTTTGTTCTTGTTAAATACCGTAGACATTGGTTTGTCAGTAAAATACGTGACAATCATCATCTACTCTTTACCCAAACACTATCGCTTCAAGCCTTCCAGTTATCGTAGAGTTACTCCGAGAACCTGATAGAGGCCCGAGCGCTCTAGTTACATTCACGACCTAAGGTACGCTTTTATTACGAGCTTCACGACTTGGCATTCGGTGGGAACGGCATACTCACCTCTCTTGACTATTCGGAGAGGTCGAATCTCAATCGTACGGAGAGCACGGCTATCCGGCCTCCGATTGAGATCTCTTAGAGTTTGACCGTTAGTAAAAGAGTCTATACCACAATTTAACTGTTTGCGAACCCCTTGGAATACTCGCGTACGACTGGAACCTCGTAAGGGATTCTCAATCCTTACAGATGATAACCTCCTGCACCTGCGCCAAAATCTCCGGCGCGTTCTCAATGGATGTGATGATCTACACCCACATCCTTCCTCATCAGTCCTCCGTTCTCCTCCTTCGTAAATGGACAAAATAACGCACCATCCCAATCGTCTTGGCAACCCCTATGGCGGCATATGTCTTGTCCTCGTCCGCATTAACCATAATCACCTCAATGCTCGTGTCCACGTCCGCATACGACTCCTCCGCAACCAAGCTCTCCTTGATGAGGCGCAGGTACGAGTTGCACTGGGGAGGCATGCCTTACCCAGGCTTTCCATCATCAACGGTCGGTCGACGTACGAGCCGGGCAGTCAATTGCGCCGCGACAGGGAGGAGCTCCGTCTGGAACGCCTCGACCATAACCTCCATGCTGTGGTTGAGGATATCGAGGTCCGTCTCGTCAGAGAGCTTCAGCAGGTCCTGGATGACCTTGCCCACTTGCGGCGACACGGCCGTCTTGACTAGAATACTCGCATCAGCACGCATGGTCTTCATCAAGTACCGAGATGGAGGTACGACGCACCAGAATCGTACAAAACCACCATCTCAGTGAGGGTCAACGCCGCCTGCACGCGCACGGGCAGCTCCTGGTCATCCAGCGCTGCGGTGACAGCGCGAAATTGGCACTCAGGTGCTGTAATACCGTCAGCGGCCAGAAAAACGCGTAGAAAACCAAAACCAAAACCGCACCTCATCTGAAGTCCACTTCACCCCCTCCTTGGTCATGGTGCCGAGCACCTCGCAGGCCTAAAACGCGTGAGTACTAGCTCTTCGATTCCTCCCGCGTCCCGCGTCCCGCACAGATGGAAACAAGTCAAAAAAGAAAAGAAAGAAAGAAACACACAATCGCCCGCATATACCCCTCCGGACTCGCAAACTCGGGCCCCACAAACTGCTCCATCCCGCTCGCAACGTCGGGGTGCCGCAGGATCCACGGCCCGAGCGCGGCGGTCATGTTGAGCACGCCAAAGCGCTGCGGGGCGGGGGCGATGCTGCGTCAAGTGCGTTAGCGCTCGTTGAAATTGTTGCATTACAGAATTTACAGTGAGTGGAGGGAGGGGAGCGAGGTGCGGAAAGGGAGCGGGGCGAGGGAAGGGAGCGAGGCGAGGAACGGGAGCAGGGCTTAGGAAGGGAACGAGGCGAGGCAAGGAAAGGAAGGGAGCGACCAAGGGGGGTCCTCCGACAGAAAGGCAGGCCGAAGGCCACGGGCAAAAAAAAAGAAAGAAAGAAAACACGGAAAGAAAGGAAAAGACACTCACGACTGCAAAAACCCATTAATATGCAAAATCGGCATAAACGTCGTCTTTGTGCGGTTGCTCGCGAGTGAGAAGAGGAACGTCGTCGCTGCCGAGACGGGCGTCGCGAAGGACTCGTATTCGTCTGTATGGCATAAGCAGTCAGCGTTGTTATTTATACTTATCAGATACACGAGGATGGTCAGGAAATAGTGAGTCGTTTTGAGGGGAACGCGCAGTTGTGTCTTATTTGCGCGCCGAGTGGGGGACATCCACCACCCGGCTCGTGCGTCCTCGCGCATCGCAGACACGAAAAAACCCTGGCTCCCCGTTGAACGCGATAGAAAAATATGCGGTGAAGGAACACGGCATCCGCGCACTCGAACGAAAAGCGCGCCACCAACCGACACCACAGCGTGCCACACCCCCCCAAAAAAAAGAAAAAACCGCAGAAAAAAAAGACGCGCAACTCACCAACCGACACCCGTACATAATCCACCGGATCGCTCTCCCACAGCTGCTGCCGCGCCGCGTTGAACGACAGCTGCGGGAACACGCCCGCGCTGTCGCGCCTCAACGTCTCCACGAGCGTCTGTGCGTGCGGCTTCAGGAGCGTCCACGTCGACTTGGGTTTGATGCTGCGTGTCGGGTTAGTAAAGGGTATATCAGAGCATAGTAAAGGTAAATCAGAGGAGGGACAAAGTTGTTGGAGGAGGAGGAGGAGGAGAAGAGGGCGCGCGAGTAGTCGTACACACACTCCTTTGCCAAAAACAAAAAACGAAACAAAAAAGAAAAGAAAAAAAAAAGGGAGGAGGGACGCACCACTCGGTGA
Source organism: Mycena alexandri (assembly GCA_029233265.1). Taxonomy (NCBI): domain Eukaryota; kingdom Fungi; phylum Basidiomycota; class Agaricomycetes; order Agaricales; family Mycenaceae; genus Mycena; species Mycena alexandri. The sequence continues at coordinate 308,559 of JARJCM010000055.1, read as the reverse complement.
AAAACGTGAATATCTGATACTGGCACTTCTTGCTCAACCACGCCTGCCCCGCGACGTACAGCTCTACCTGCCGCACTGAAATTCCACAAAAAAAAAAGCAATTCCGTCCGTCAATTAGCTAGCGCCAGAGGAAGGGGAAGGGGAAGTGGGAGGGGACGCACGGTAAATCACCAATATCTCGGGCGCGAACACGGCGACAAAGTGCGCTGCAAAGTTGCCATAGTCGGCCTGCATCGTGGAGGGCAGCTGCGAGGGGTTGCTGAACCTGTGCGTATATAGAGAATGCATCAGTACCTGTGCGTTGTGTACTTCAAGAGCAGGAAAATTGCGGCACAAAGGGAGTGCATGGGTCTGAGAGGGACGCGAGACGCACCGATGGAACAACCGCCCCAACACGCCATACGCCCACTTCTTCGCGCGCACCGACTGACTTGTTTTCAGCTCCCCGCAAACACCGTCCCCAGGAGAGAGCAGCGGCGGGCGCGAAGCTGGATAATGTACACCGATGGCACTTTGGAGACGGACGGGTCGGGGGTAGTGAGCCGGAAAGACGAGATATCCCGCATTTCTGCAATCTCGAGGTTCTCGAGGATCTCATCGCGCTCGTCGATGAGCAGCACGAGGCGCTGCGTGTCGCTGTGGCGTGTTAATAAATAACGATACAAGGACCCACACACCAAATACCTAACCCTAACGACTGTGGTCACTGCGTCCGACTGCGCATCGAAACGGGTGGGCTGGTAGTCTCCGTTCTGCATGCACTCCGAATTGTCTATGATCATCATGATGGCTTCGAGCGGCATCTTGGGAGATTCTGAGTGGGGGGAGGCGAGGTCGCATTGTGTTTGGCCTTGAATGGCAGCGCCGTCTGGCCACTACGCTTTATGACGAATATGGTAATTCTGGAGGATTGATGGTCTGGGGCGAAGTACATTGCGGCGAGTGTTGGTGATGAACGACCATCTCCGGGCGAGCTTGGGCATCGATCTCTGGCGTGGAAAGGGAGAACGGGTTAGGTTTAGGGTTAGGTACCTTTGGGAAAACCCCCTTTGTCGTGCAACCACGAGAAGATATCGGCGGCGGAGAGGATGGTTATGTCCTCTGTAAGCCCGTTGAGAACCGCGTCGTGCATGGCAATTGCACTGCCCCACTACAGAATATTTGTTATTTCGATAACAGACATCGGGGAAGGGCATACCTCAACAGCCTTGGTTTGCCGCCCTTGACATCTATGGCACCGAGGGAAAGAGGAAAAGCGGGACAGTCTGCTAGCGTCTCACATTTATGTGTGCAAGTATCCATGGAGCAACCAAGATCGAATTAACAGAGAGGGAAAAGTTACGTCCGTATCACGTGGACGAATCCCATAAAGAAAGACCGACATCCATCAGCTGCAGGACGAGAGCATGCGCGCCCGGGCAATTCCGAAGTGGCTGCACAGCCACCAAATGAAATGATTACTAGGAAAGGAGATTTGTTAGGATCACACAATTTGCACAGTATGTAAAACCCAGATACTTACGTATCCAGGCACTATTTTATCTATACTTCGCTTACGCTTGGTTTTTTGGTGTGTTGGGTATTTTCTCGTCCCTTCCCTTACGTGTATGTACTGGATTGGCGCCTATATTCCGGCTGAGCCTCCGAGCAAAAGGCAAAGGCCCGCCTTGCAGGCCATCAATTCCGACGCTCGGGCTAGTCTTGCAGCCCCACTCTGTATAATGGATTCAATAATGAATCCAGTTGATCATCCAATTTATTAACACATTAGGGCTAATGTCCTTACCTCGCGCGTGTGAGGTTTTCAGACTTTCGAGCATATGCGCGATAAACGCGATTCGATCAAAACACTGCTCTCCCTCTCTCTCCCACCAGTGGCACGATGGCCGCAGTCTTGACAATCATGAAACACCCTATTTCATCGAATGCGCGATAAACGCGATTCGATCAGACAGCTGGGCAGGCTCTCCCTTTAACTTGGACCACGATGACCGCAGTCTTGACGCTGCCTTTCGACATAATTTATCAGGTATTCGTCTACTGTCTTCCCCCCGAAGCCGACGTACTGCCTTGGAGAAGAGAGGCTCCTTTACCTTTACTTCTCGCCGGCGTATGTCGAGAGTGGCGGGAGGCAGCCCTCGCCACGCATGAGTTGTGGAACACCATGCACCTCTACCTCTTCGCACACACCATCTTGAAAGTTGGGCCCCTTCTTGATTTCTGGATTCCACGAGCCGGAAACCTCCCTCTCTCGATGAGCCTCATTTTTAACATGGAGGATAATTCAAGCGGCAGCGGTGCAGGCGTGGACGCGTTGGATAGCCTCATTGCTCACTACGCCCGGCATTGGACCAGCATCAGGCTGCGTATGCCCATCCCAGCCTTGAGGCGACTCAATTCTTCCATGGTCGAATTCAGCTGTCTTACCAAGGTGGTACTGTATTGCGGGCTCTGGGTGCCATTGGACGACGCGCAGGCGCCTGTAGCGGCATTCTCTAACTCTCCCAAACTTCGCGAGCTGCATGTATTGTCAAAGCCCGTGTCGCAATTCGTATTTCCGTGGGATCGATTGGCGACGCTCAGGTTGGAGACCACGACGGTCGGGGATTGCTTGAGGACACTGGCTCGTGTCCCCAGCCTTGTGGACTTCACAACCCGTCTTTGGGACTGGGACGAAAGTGTCCCTACTCATGTATCGCTTCCCCGCCTCGAATCCCTCACACTCCCACAGTCCCACACCCGCGGGCCAGAGCTCCTCCACTTTCTAACACTTCCCGCCCTCCAGCGTCTCGGACTCGACCTCGAGGGCCAACGGCAAATCAGGCATTGCACCTCCTTCGTCACCCGCTCATCCTGCTCCCTGCGCCGACTTTCTGTGAGGCTAGGCCCGCTCTGGACGAGAGGCGACTTTGTGCGGCTTTTTGTCGCCCTAGACTCTCTCGAGGGGCTCGAAGTCCGGCAGGCCACACGATCACTTGACGCTGGGTCTGAGCTGCTCAAGGATGAGGCTCGAATGCTCCCGAATCTCATGTCGTTGAACATCAAGCGGACGATGCCAGAGGAAGAAGACGCGGCGCTCCTCGCCGATCTCCTTGAGTCAAGATGGAATATCCCCGCTGGCACTTCCCTCCCGGTTCGGCTCAAGTTCTTCAAGCTGTCTTCTCCGCTCGCACCCCCCTTTACGGACGTAAAGGGCGGAGAGGCTGTTCATCGACTCGCCCGGTTGCGCGTCGCGGGGATGGATCTGCAAATAACGTCTTCGGACCGAATCGGACGTGTCTTGGTTTTCGGAAGAAGATGATCTTGACCATCGATTAACAGCTGGTCCGCTGCGCCATGGATGGTTCGCCCAGTTGAGGCAAATGTGGTCGAACATTTCCAGGACTTTTAGGAGAGATTGTCGGCCGTGAAATAAATTATACATTTACTGCTTAAAGCTAAGTATCTGGAGGGTGAACGGTATTTGAACTGGCGTATATACAGGCTTAGCGTTTAACTCGTGTCGCATGAGACCATCTAAAGCTTCTACAGTCTACGCTCGTATGAAACTGTCTGTGGTTACGGTGGAATCGCTGCACACTTTCAGGCCTTGCCCGTAGATGTTGAGCTCGTATATGTCGACTAATTGTGCCTGTCGTAAATTGGGACTGGTCAATTCCATGCGTAGAGTACTATGTAGCGGTTGCGTAAAATCCGTGTATGTCATCCAAAAATACATTGCAGTGAAAAATCCTCCGTCCCAACTCCGTCCTCGACCTAAATCCGTTCAAATCATTCAAACTGCTTGTCTAGAAACACTCGAAGGAGCGCGACGACCTCTCTGCGGACGGCTAGCGGCATCGACGCTACTTGCAAAGTCAGCACTGGGTAATAATTATGGAACAACTGACTCTGTGCATGAGGGACCATCTCCTCTAACAGTGTGGTGAAAGATAGAGGGTCCATGGTGCGCGCACGCTCTACGGGAGAAGGGTCAGAGACAACCAGAAAACAACAGTATAGGTCCGAACGAACCCTTGCTCCGATTCCGCATATCGTCCGTCCATCCACTGTCATTAAGCTTCGAGGCCAGAATAAACTTAATTCTACGCGCCTTCAGCAACCATGAATGAGGAGGATAAAAAGAGAGGGGAAGAAGGGAGTGAGCGTCAACTTACCGATCCCACTCGCCACTTTCGAGCAGGCGCTGCTGGAGCTGTGCTTGCAGCGTGTCTAGCTCGGCTGGCGCTACTGGGGGCATCGCGGCGCACTACCAGCTAGGCAATCGAGTCTCCAGTGTTCGTACAAGAAGGGACTCGACAGGCCAGCCCTAGTACGCGACTGCAAAAGGACAAGATGAGGGCGCTAAAAGAAACCCGCCACGATCCCGTGACCGCCGAGAAGGCCCCGAAGCCCCTATTTCAAAGAGGTATTTACTTTCGTCAGGCCCAGCTCATTTTGTTGTTTTCATTTCAGAATGTAGCGAGCGTAGAGGAAAACATCGGCAATATATTCGCTGCAGTCCACAATCCCCGCCCGCATAACCGACAAATTTAGAAAACACGACAATTCACCAGAACTTACAATTTTGCATAAATGTACACAGGGAAGAAAGAATGAAAACACTCAAGATCGTGCTACATTTTGATATTTGGGATCCGCAGGGACATATTCTGGCTGAAAGAGGCGCTCCTGCTCTGTCAGCATCCATCTAAAGTTTGAGTCAGGTCAAAGAGAGACAAATGGGAGCAGCGAAGGACATACGCCAACAGTTCGTTCACGTAGTCCCGCACGATGTCCGTCGATTCGGCGTCGAGCGTCGATTGGGCGATCATCGTGGGTAGTGTCACTGCAACACATTGATTATTCACCACAATAGTCGGGACAGTCGGACGACGTACCAAGCATCCGAAGCAGGTGTTCCGCGCCGTAGATCTCGCTCATCTCCTTCTCCTGCCCGATGATGACCTTCTGGCCCGTGATGTACTGGGAACGGATGTCGGTGTATTGCGGGCGCTCGAAGCGATAGAGGAGGTGGTTCGCGAGCGAGCGGTCAAAGTAGACCTGGAGACCCGAAACGACGGTGGGGGTGAGGCCGACAGGGTCTTTGAGGCTGTCGGTCCTGCGTTGAATACAAGTTGATAAAAAATGGAGATGAGCACCGACTGAGGTGGCTTCGTTTCCTTAAGGTAGGCTTCGAATTCCTTGAGTAGTTGCTCGACTGTTGGTGATCGTGGGAGTGTCACCAGCTGAAGAATCATGTGAGCAAAAGAAAGAGATTCAAGCGATAGATAAAATGAAAGCCCGAGTCGTAGTCTGAGCTTCGAAAGCGAGGATCCGAATCGTTCCCGAAACCACTCTGCCGAAAGGCCAAATTGATGCCTAAATCCAAACTGAAGCAGATTCTGACCGGTTTCGTTCGAGAATCAAAGGCTAAGACAGACGGAACGCGACGGGGATCGTCAGAGCCTTCCCCGGGCTTTTTGATTTTGGCGCTGAGACAGAGCACATTAGTTATTACCTTGTTATCCTTCGTGACCGTCTCCCAGTCGTCCACCAACTTGGACTTGATCTGCTCAGGAATGGTGAGCTTCATCTCGGGCCTCCTTGTTCCATCGCCCTGTACGTTTCCGAGTTAAACCAAAAGTTCCATGGGGGTCGCAGGAGCACGCAACGCACATCGTCCCTCCCCCGCTTCGTCCCGCGCGTGCCCGTCTCCTTGCGCGTACCCGAGCGCGTATTCGCACTCGCGCTCGTCCCCGCACCGGTGTCCTTGCTCGCCGAGGACGTGCTTGCCTTGGGGTGCGCGCTCGCTTTGGCCGCGCCGCTTGCATCCTTGTGCAGCGATTTTTGCAGCAAGCGGTTCACCTCGTTGTCTTTTAGTAACCGCGCCGCGGGCACCCACTCATCCCATCTAGCAGCAGTGATTCTCGTTAGTCCGAGCTTGAACCCAGAAATATAGCCTCGCGCACGTCGTCTTCCAGCCCTTGTAGTGGACAAAGTAGTGCTCGCCCTCCTTGCCAGTGATTGTGTTCTTCTCGTTCTCGTCCGCAGCCTGGGTCTTCAGGATTTTCGCGACATAGATAAGAGGCCCATGGTAGCACAACACATTCTCCCCGGTATTATATGTTGGTGGTGGTTCTGACATTGCAGAGGATTTGTCTTTGTGTGGTTTGGAGGCCATCACCCTTTCACTTGCACTATGGAGGCTGCTTCACTTATTCAAGTCAAAATAACTGCTGGCCGCAAGCAAAGCTCTTTATTGCGCTCTCTGAAGCTTCCTTTGACTGTTTCTTTCCCTCTATCTCCACCCCCAACCGTTCGCGATGTAAAAACGGCAATTCAACAAGCTTACCCTTCTGTTCGTCTTTTCGAGAGTGCTTTGCTGTTACTTGGGGATATGCCAGCTAAAATGGCTGCATTTTACTAGTTTTACGTTGCTCGCCAAAAGATCTCCCTGCCTGAAGACTCGAAAGCGCTCTCCGACGACTCTGCAGTGCTTTTTGGTGCCGCGGGGGATGTGGAGTTGACTGTTGGCGACCTCGGCCCACAAATTGGGTGGGTGACGGTGTTCATTATTGAATACGTGAGTACAATTACTGTCCTTGAGATTCCCACTGATTACTGGCCTTGGTCCATCAGCTCGGGCCACTAGTTATACACCCCCTCGTGTATCACTTGCCAAAGCTATTCTATGGCAAGGAAGTACAGCACAGCGCGCTGCAAAAGTATATCTCCTCGCTCTCAAGCTCTTTCTGGCTTAATCCGTTTCAAACAGGTCGGTGTATGCAATGGTGATGCTACATTTCATTAAACGCGAATTGGAGACCGCCTTGTGCGTGGATTCTCCTTGGTTCCTTATGCGAAACTGATTTATCCAGTGTGCATCGCTTCTCACACGCGACAATGCCCTTTAGGAATATCTTCAAAAAGTTTGACGTTCATATCTCCGTCTACAAAATTGTTATTGACCTCTCTCCAGCTCGGCACACTACTGGATCCTCTCCGGCCTCTTTCTCGCCTACGATGTCTACCGCCCCGGGTTCTCCGCACCTGCACTCGCGGGTACATGGCGCGACGGACCGTTACTGAAGGTTGGATGGGCTATCTGGACGGTGTGTAAACACTTTTTTCTCGGACGGGTTCTTATCCTGCGCCTCCCTCACACACTCTTCTCATGCCCTTTCGTCACGTCTCGAAAACTGACGCCGACCCTCAGTTCGCCGAACTCTCCAACCTCCACACCCATCTCACCGTCCGTGCCCTCCGCCCCGCCGGTACGACAACCCGCGCAATCCCCATGGGTTACGGCTTTTCGTGGCCATTCAGCCTAACGTTCCCGAACTACTTCTTTGAGTTGCTTGCGTGGGCCACTGTGTGCGCCATGACCGGGAGTTCCGCTGGTACGTTGCGCGTTCCATCCTTCCTCTCCCCCTTTGCTCCTTCACGAACAGTTAACTGACGCACTCCCCCACAGCGGCACTGTTTTGGTCCTTCTCTTTCGGCCAGATGTTCCTTTGGGCGCAGAAAAAGCATGCTGCAGCCAAGAAAGAGTTTGGGGACAAGTACCCGCGCGGCCGCAAGGCCTTGATCCCAGGTATTTTATAGAATGAGGACGTACAGAAAAAATGCTACGTGACTTGTGCCGCCATACTTTTGATTTCTATGTATGATCACGAAAGAATTGGTTGAGCCGGCTCGAGCTCGGAGGTACGTGGCCCAAATTGCATCGCTCACTGTAGTCTGTCAGCGGACCTTGGTTTTTTGTTTCAACAATCAACGAGACAAGATGTATGTTGCAAAAAATACAGCAAAAACATGTATATTTATGGGATCCGACGTACTTGCGGGCAGTGGCTCCGATGCGCCAGCGCCGGTGCAGTCTAGTCCTGGTTGCGATCATACAACAGGGTCCTTGAGAAATCGCTTTCGCCATGGACCTCGATAATGGCATGGTCGATGAACTCTTGAGGTAAAAAAAACTTGAAACCCCTTTGGTAAGTAGGTTCAAAGCCACTGTACCCTCAGATCAAACTTGCTCCTGACCACCACCATCGATTTTGGATCCCGTCGACACCTTCGACTTGGCGGCCTCTGCGTCAACGGACATATCTCAGAGCTTTTCAGTGGTGATCTTTACACACCCCGGACTTTGCCAACACGAACCGGGTCATCTTCGTCGTCGTCGAGCCCCTATAACTGGATTCGATGCTGAGTCAAACGGTGGTGCCATCCACGAATACTGTAACCGCGATATCCAAGGTCAACACTCAAGAGCTGTCCGCGGACCACAAATTCCATGTCGCGCGACACCGAGGAAGACTTTCCCTCGGTGTGCGGTGGGAGTTCGGGAACGGTCACACTGGCAACGCCCAGCGGTGGCCGACAGGTTTATTACCTGAATGTGCGCAGCTGGCACCAGGAATGAAATACTGTAATGTCCCTCCCCATTTCCGTTGCACATGCCCCCCAGATTTGTCGCCGTCGGGCGATTTCGGACGGCGAGGAGTATGTCTCACTGAGCATTGCTTCTTGATCTGCAACTCCGATCCCTCCTTTTGCCTCTAACACTAGAATTAATAGGCTAGTGACACCTTCGTTAAGGTTCCGTGTCTGCCTTGTTCAAGCTCTTCCTGGGAACGATGTTCAATTCGTGAGAAGACTACATGATGTATATCTATCGCATCGTTTTGGACTCGTTCACGACTGTAGCATACATGCAGAGAGGCTCATGTATGTAGGTACAGTGCTCGCATTGTTCCTCATTGCGACCGCCCGCGGTTATACATCCTCCTCCTCCTCCTCCCTTCCCCTCCTCCCTCCCCTTACCTGATGTCATCGGCTCTTATCATTGGTCCCCCTTGTCCCTACCTCTCCAATGTGCCCTGGTGCATCTAGAAGCGGATCGAGGACATCTATTTTCGAATCCCCTGGCCTCGCCAAGGCACAAATTTGAAACAATTCTGTCGATTTTCTACCATGACATCAGTCGCTGCACAGGAAAGCGATCGTTCAGCCAACATTGTACGGCCTTTCTGTACTCTTCAAAGGAACCCGGTACCGAGCCTCGACTGGTGACGGCCTGAATCCCTAGAGTTATTTCAAGATCAACCCACGGTTGGCGTTCTATGCCCCTGCTTTTCGGGCGTGCCTTGCGGCGGCCTGATTCTCCAGGATCATTAAATAATATAACCACGGTTCGCATTTTGGCCCCTGCTTCCCTGGTCTTCTGTTTCCTATAAAACCAGAACATATTTTTTGTATTTGCCAGCCTCGCACAGCAGCCAAGATGTACAAGTTGCCAGCAATTCTGTCGATTTTCTACGTCGCAGTCACGGCGCAGCAATGCGGGTTTTCCGCCAACGTCGTATGGCCGCTCTTTACTCATCAAAACAAATGTCTGACTTGGATCTGGGCAGTCCTTTGGGATGGGGCAATTGTCTGAAGAGTTTGCCACGGCCAGACTGGGATTCGGGGACCCGGCGCTGTTCGACCAGGATGGACACGAAATCATGAGCACGCGTATTGCCAATGTCCAGACACCTTGGGCTGCATATGGGTGCCCTCCGGGGCATATTTCAACCACGGAGGCCACGATAACTCTTGGGTACGTAGCTGTAAGCCGAGATCCAAAATAATAGCATGTAAACACCGGCGCAGCGTTATCACCGACCCAACAGACAACACCTGCCTCACGGTCCGCAACCTCGCCACCGCTAAAAGCAATCTCACAATAACGCGATCGACCTGCCTAGCAGACGTCTCTACGCTTCCGCACCCGTCACAAGCATTCGGATGGCTCACGACTCCCGGCACGACGCAGAACCCTCGAGCGATGCTCGTCTTTCTCGGGTCGGCAGAGCCACCGACACTTGGCGTTCCAACGAATTTTTTGCCGTCGTTCAATGGGACATTGCTGGCGTTTGGGAGAGGGTTGTGGGTTGATCTGATGGAGGGTCTGAAGAGCTTTGTGCCGACGAACGATACGATAGCGCCGATTATGTATTTCTCATCGTGAGGCAGCCTCTATCAGGGTCACCTGGGTGGACGGCAGGATTGAGGGTTGACTCGGAGAAGGGGATGAGGTCGGCAAATGCTCAGAAATGATGAACGCGACCCCTAACTTGCCAATACGGGCGGGGATTCTTGGCAGCCGTAGCTGTTGATCAACATTTCCGGAGGAGGACATCGAAGTGCCCCAGCGATGTAGCCGCACGCCGTAAGCAAAGGGGATGCGTTTCGAATGGAGAGATCCACGTCCGTCATGATGGCGTTCGGGTCTATAGTGTCTGGAGGGTCTGAGACGATATCGGCGATGGTGCCAGTTGAACGCGGCGAGGGATGATCTCTGTGGTCACTGGTGATAGTACACCGAAGTAAACTGCCAGAGACATGGATAGGTGCTCCGGACGTTGACCAGTTGCTCTCTGAACGACGAGGACGTCAACTGTCGGATATCCACAAGATTGTCGGTCGGAATTGTTGCATGCATTGGCGACAAGTACTGAAGTTGCTGGCCTGGGAAAAAAAAAACCCTGGCCCGGGCCGTGTTACGTACACCATGCGGGCGGGCTTCGGGCGGTATTTGCGTATACTTACTCCTTGACTAGCTTGAGTAGTTGGCTGTACAGAGATCTGGTACATTGTCTGGATTCAGGAGTGTCGAGTTGGTGGCGAGCGTAAAACCGTCTCTACCTATCTGCCATGAGTCGACGGTCAGTATACTTCAACGAGTCCGCCCAGGCCGGGGTCGCGCCGCCTCCCGGACCTACACAACACTACATCAATGCCTTTCACCAGACTCTGCCAAACTACGGTCCAACCGGCCTCATTCCCCTTGATAAAGTAGCGAAAGAACTCGGTGTCAAGGCCGTCTATCTCAAAAATGAAAGCATTCGTCTGGATCTCCCGTCTTTCAAGATTCTTGGTGCCTCTTGGGGCGCATTCCGCGCCCTCGTGCAGAAGTTCAGCCTCCCATTGGACGCGGGTTTAGATGCCGTGAGAGAGGCGGTTTCTTCTGACCCGACTACCCTGTTCGCTGCCACAGACGGTAATCATGGCCGTGCTGTTGCGCGCATAGGTAAAATTATCGGCACGCCAGTCCACATCTTCGTCCCTGCTGGCCTGCACCGAAGCACGATCGAGCTAATTTCGAGCGAGGGCGCGACGGTGACGCAGATCAAAGGCAGCTACGACGAAGCTGTGGACATTGCCTTCAAGTCTGCTCAAAAGGAAGGCGGCCTCCTTGTCCAGGACACGTCGTTCGACCACTATGAAGAAATCCCGCAGGTAAGTCTTCCCGCTACTCAAACCTCCCATCTCCTCAGCTGGCTTCCCTCAGTATATCGTTGACGGCTACACGACCCTGCTCTCAGAAATCACAAACCAACTCTCTGCCTCTCAATCGCCCACTCACATCATCGTCCCGGTTGGTGTCGGCTCCTTCGCACAGGCGGTCACATCCTACTATCATCAGCCTTCGCTCCCGCATGCCTTGCCGCAGGTCATTACCGTCGAGCCGGATACGGCTGCATGTCTCTACAGCGCGCTGACAACTGGCTCTCCCACCCCGTTGCACCCCGCCGTTAGCACCATGATGCTCGGCATGGACTGCGGCACCGTCTCAAAAAGTGCCTGGCCCATCCTTCGTCACGGCGTCTCCGCTGCGCTTAGCGTGAGCGACCATGAAGCCCACCTCGCCACGCTCGAACTCAACGAGTACAACATCGCGGCGGGACCGTGTGGTGCCGCACCTCTCGCAGCCCTGCGACACCTGGTTACAGCGGGCGCGGCACCCTTAGGCTTTGGTCCAGAGTCAGTTGTGGTGCTGATGTGCACGGAGGGCGCGCGGGAGTACGAGGTGCCACGCAGCGTGGCTGCAGAGACTCCGACGGAGGTGACGCAGGCGCTCGTCCAAATCGATTCAAGTAACCCGATGGACGGACGGGGCCCAGGGGAGCGCGCGGTGGCGGAGTGGATCGTACGGTGGTTAGCGCATCGCGCGGTAGAGACGTTTTGGGTGGAGCGGGTGCTGGGGAGGCCTAGCGTGGTCGCAGTGGTGAGGGGAACGGGCGGCGGGAAGCGGTTAATGCTTAATGGGCATTTGGATACGGTGACCTTGGCGGGGTATGATGGCGACCCGTTGAGTGGGGAGAAAAGGGACGGGCGCGTGTACGGGAGAGGTGCCGCAGATATGAAGTGCGGCGTCGCGGCTGCATTGGTAGCTTTGATGAAAGCGAAGGACTTGGGACTGCGCGGCGATGTTATTTTTGCCGGTGTCGCCGATGAAGTGCTTTTGTTTTTGTTTTAGAAAAACGACATCACCGATCTGACATTTATTCCTTAGGAAGCTCGAAGTATCGGGACGGAGGACGTTTTGGCGGCAGGATGGACAGCCGATGGAGCAGTCGTGAACGAGCCCAGCGGTCTGGATATCACGACCTCGCATAAGGGGTTTGTGTGGTGTGAGGTCGATGTTCTGGGGAGAGCCGCGCATGGATCGAGACCCGACTTGGGGATCGATGCCATTTCGCTCTCAGGATATTTCCTAGTGGAGGTGGATAAGTATGCGAAGAGACTCCTGCAGACGACAGGGCACCCAGAACTGGGCCGGGGAAGTGTGCATGCTTCAATTGTGCAGGGCGGGGAGGAGGCATCGAGCTACCCGGCGAAGTGCACCATCACGCTCGAAAGAAGAACGATTCCCGGAGAGACCGTCGAGGTGGTCAAAAAAGAAGTCAAAGAGATACTGGACAGAGTCAAGGGCGATGTAGGGGGCTTTGAGTACGCGCTGAGGGTCAAGTTTACGCGTTCCCCATTCGAGATCTCCAAGCAGCATCCGTTTGTCGAGCTGGTGGCGAGGCATGTGCAGAAGAACACTGGAAAGGATGCGAGGTTCAGGGCGGAGGCTTTCTGGGCGGATTCGGCTCTATTGGCCGATAAACAGATTCCCGTCGTTATATTTGGTCCCTACGGCGAGGGCCTGCACGCAAAAGAGGAATGGGTGGACCTACAGTCTTTGGACCAGACGACGGAGACGCTAGTTGGCATTGTTCGGGAGTTTTGTGCGCAATCGAGAACATAGATCGCAATTTCCGTTTGGACGTTGTACGTCCCTCTGCAGTGCTGTGAAAATTCCAACTCAACGTAGAAATTGTAATCGTCGTACCAGAGTTTAAATGACGAGGGGTGAAGAGAGACGTACAGAGCTCTTGCTCTCAATATGCACCTAGTCTAGCTCAGTTTTCTGGATGAGTGTCTTGGCAGCGGAATTTGAACTTGGCGGTGATATTTTGAACGGTTTGCGATGAACGGTGACGCTCCCAGGCCTTAAGGTGAATACCCCAGCCCAGAGATCAACAACCAGGAATTTGTTTTCTTCACCTAATCTTGGCCGGCGAAGACTATCCGAACAAATTTTCGGAGTCCCGACGATACTCCTTCATTGCAAGTAGGATAATATTTGCCGTGCTGTTCCTCAGCGAAACCGCGTTCAAACACTATCCTCTAGCTCCTCCATCCATATGCAAGATTTACCATAAATCTGGTAGAGGAGTCTCACTACGGGAGTGCACTTACTCCTCCAATTCACCGTCTTCGAGACTCGGAGATCGTCGCGTACTGGCCGATTCACCGGGATTGTTACGCGCAGCAGCTGCCTCCAACTGCCACTGTGGAAAGTGTTGTGTCGAATGGCGAGCGCGGGTTACGCCTCGGTAACGTGGTGAGCGCCAGCGGGAAGCAAAAGAGCCAAATATGCATACCTAGAAGATAATCGCCGTATACTTCTTCCCTGAACCGATCGCTGGATGTGTCCACCGGCTTCTGTGGGAGCGACGCGAATCCTGGTAGTCCGCCGCCAGGATCTAAAATGTCTGCGACAGGGGCCGTTCTCAACCTCTTCGCTGGCGGACCCACGGACTCCCCAGCGTCTTTCTTCCGTTTCTTTTTCCTCCTTCCCTTACCGACTGTACTGAGGTGCGGGGCGACCTGAGGTATGTGATGTGATGTGACCAGAGGCATGTCATGGTGCGAGGTGACGGCCGGAGTGGAGGGGGGTCCGGGCTGGCCACCACCCCGCAAGAGGTCGATAACCCCTTGTTGCGCGGCGAGGTACGCTACAGCGACCTTGGCGTCGGCTTTCGAGTTATACTCAGCCGGCACCACATACTCTCGAGGGTCCTCCCCGTTCGGCTTGAGGTTCACCTGCAATTTGGAGCCAAACGCTGTAAATCAAATGATCAGTGGTGAGGCTAAGCAAAGCTACGAGACTTCTTACCCTTGCCGTCGTTATAAAATTCAAAATGCGGCGCGCTCGCTTTCCCGCCGATGCGCCGGGTTTCTGCCGCAAGTGCAGGGGTTACAGTGCTGATGACAAACTGCCTCATCTGCGGTGTGATTCGAGCCTTGACGGCCTCGGTAACTTCTCGAATCCATTTGCCGGCACCCAGCGACAGAGCGAGTAACGTGACAGCAGCTTTGGCAATTTTGTGGGTCCCAAATCGAGGCTCCACAAGGTAGGATCTGCACTCCCCGGGGCGTCTCAGCCGTAGCAAGTATCCATGGACCAGCATAATCCCACTTATTGTTTCCAGATGATAGAACTCGGGTATGAAGTGTGAGCCGGTGGAGGTGGCAAGAAGAGTAGCGAGTGTTCCCGACCCATTGATTTCGGCCGCCGTCTTTTGGCCAAAGTCTTCTTCGAGGGGCCGGGGTAGCGACTCGTAGAAGGTTTGGAGTGTTTGTAGTGTAAATTGTTGACTCGGAACTGAGGTGGGATTGGCCTGAGGTGCCGTTTGGCCATTCCCATGCCGTATAAACTCCAGCACACCTTCATCGATCGCAGCGGCCGCGCAATGTTCCCGGGCCTCCATGGCACTGTCGAAAATCGCCTCACAAGAGTAGACGCGAAAACAATGTGGGGCTAATTGTATTTTCAAGACAGCGCCATGATCTAAAGTGTAGTCAGAAGGAAGAATGAGGCGCACAACGGAATAAAAAAGAAGTAACGCACTCTTCGAGGCGTTGGAAATCTGCCTCGTGTCGAGCTTGGACCCGTCGTCGAAATCATGCCAATATGGCTTCAATAAAGGCCCCCTCCACTCTCGACAGCATGCTTCAATCTCTTGAACGCGCAGCATTGCTGATTCAGTTTCCGCACATGCAGAAGAAGATAATTTTGACGTCGAAGCGACCGGCTGGCTATCGCTAAGCGAAGCAAGAAGCACGCCCTTTTTCGCTTTCAGCTCGTCCGAGTCGCCACGAACGATGAAGTCTATAGCGCCGCACTCAATGGCGGTCGTCGCCGCTTGAGCTTTGGCATCGGTTTTGCGCCGAAATACGGGTTCTGTCTTGTACGACCGCGTCGCACCGTCCGGACGCGTAATTGTGAGTATACACTGTTTTCCTGCAAATTGTAAGAATTCAACAAGTAGAGGAGCCCATAAAGAACCTACCGAATGCGGTCTCCTCAAGAATGTCAAATCTCAGGTCGCTGGTTTGTCCGCTGAGTTGTCGCTGTCGCAGACATGTTGTATGCAATCGCGCAAGATTGGCTGAATTAGTATCCTGGGCTGGGATTTGCGCTGGTTTGGTCGATTCATTTTCATTCGGTGTTGATGAGGTAGCTATGATTGGCAAAGGAATCGGAGAAAGGCGAGACACATCAGGTTCGTACGGGGCAGATAGAAAATCATCGACGGATAGAGCGCCGAGGGCCAGTAAGTTCTTTGAAACCAAATCGAAGGGGCTCAGGGATTCCATGGCCGCGCATAAACGTTAAATCAGGCTCAAAGAGCACAATTTGCTTGGTCGTGCTTGAATCAGATGTCGATGTCCTTTGGACCTTTGGTGCTTCGGCTTGGTTTCTGCTTGGCCCTGGCCCTCGGGCGCTGGCTTTCTTTTTTGTCCTGTCAAGTTCCTGTTTTATTTGAATGAGCTCCCTATCCATCTCACTCCAATTCACGTTCAAGTCTTAGAAAACAAACGGCGATTCGCAAAGCGATTCGGAAATCTCTGCTGAACTCTGCCACTTCAAGTTGGGACTCTGCAACATCATTAGCATGGCCCTGTGTCATAGCGAATCTCTCCATGCATCTCTCAGTTGTTGGAATTTCTTTCTTTGGGTAAAACCTTCTGACGGTCCAACAGTTTCAGCCGATATCAGACCACAAATATCTATGGCTTCAAGTTTGCCTGGTTCGACGCAATTAATAACCCGCCGCCTTTGTTCTACCTTGACGATCCGTCGGCTGCAAGAGCTTGCTCTTTCTCAAGCTTCTCACATCAGAAACTTACTCTGCTCTGGCTCACGCATGACTGGGTCCTCCCGCTTTCATTCCATGGAGATGAGTCTATGATCGTCGCATGCGTGGTCGTGCCTTCATTCTGGAGAATTTTATCCGGCCATTCGCCACCAAGACTCACGTGAACCAACCATGGACCTTCCACGTCGCGCCACGTCTACGCGATGTACCTGGCAAAGTACCCGATCTTACCGCGGGCCGTACTAGGCCCATAAAGGGGCGAGTCCTACTAACTGCCCACTGCTCAGCGCTCAGCCCCAGCCTGAGGCTATGAAGCCGTTGCTCCTCGGCTTCCTGTACGTCGCCTCTCTTGGTCTCCTAGGCCTGCGGCTTGCACACGATACTGTGATCGTCCTCGAGATCTACTGGGCTGTGCGAGACCATTTACCGCGTATTGGAAGTAACTACAATGCTACGCCATCCCGACTTTCATGATCTTGTTGTCCTTACGGTAGCTGTTGTATCCTCTGAGTCGAAGATATTGTCGACTTCCTTCGTTTTGGCAAGTGTAACCGGTACGTATGCATTGGTCCATGCCCAAAGACAGTCTTATCTCAAGCGCCTGTTCAGCACCCAGGTTGCGCGTAGTCGACCGTTCAACGCCACCGTATCTTTATCCCTTCAATATCACAAGGATGGCATTGGCATTTTCCTGTGGTACGTTGCTTATTCCCTCACTCTCCACCATCCTCTCTTTGATGATTATTTTTTTCCTGCATACGTCCCGAAAGCTGATATCCCTTCCCTCGGTCATCAGGTCGTACTGGATCAATATCCCGGACCCTCACGACCGCATCAGAGTCATAATTAATTATGCCTCGACGTTGGATGACGGCCTTGCGTCTTCATCTGCCACCTGCAAGCGCCTCTGAATCTGTATCTACCAGACAAGTCCCCACTCGGAAACCCGTGATTGACGACTTGTGTCTACTGTCCAAGCTCAAGTCCACCCTCGTCTCTGCACAAGGAAAACTACACGCGTCCCAGCACTACTTACGTTGTGGACAACGAATTACCATCGCCGTCCCGCTGTATTTTTGCGACTTCCCTCCAGGACATAAATATATTTTACCGCTCGTTGTAATTTTAACCCTCAGCCCATCCCGTTATAGCTTCCCCGCATCTCATTGGATCGCCTTTGAGTGCCTAGACTCAGGCTGAAAGCGCGTAAATCCTCATCATGATCGGCATCGAGCACACAGCGCTTGCGTCCAATCGGTTGTTTCCTGCTGCAATCTCGCTGGTCCACCACGCGTTGCTGCGCGGCATTCACAAGGACATCCGTTTCATTACACCCGACAGAATCGAATTAGAGATTGTGGTATATTAAGTACAGCTACTTCAAGAGCCTACTTTTGCGATGCGACGTGTGCGTATCACGGACCGTGGCCGTCGTCTCTCATCCAGAGACTCGGGCCACGGGTACTCACGCCGCCAGTCAAAGAATCGCGGGTCGGCCATATTACCCAGCTCTACAATTGATTGTGATAAGAAATAATAAAGAACAGAGGGACAGAGGAGAGAACGAAGCAGCCAGGAGACCAGAAAAAAAGGTATTGCGGTTGGTAATAAGTACAAAAACGACAGTGTGGCGCGTCAACGTGCACGTTGCTCGAGTTGGTTCACGATTCGGGTTCGCCTCGCCTGGGCATGGTGTGGGCGGGCGGCTGTGGTGTGGAAGGGGCTGATGGTGGAGAGGATCACGGGCGGCCGCGGTCCGCATAGGGCGGCGGCAACTCCTGAACGATGCCGGCGTCTTGGTGTTGGAAGACCCCTTCGCTCGTACCCATCGACGCTGAGCGCGAGGGCACCTGGCGCGCACCGCTCGGCCCTGCTACCATTGCCGACTGGGTCCGCCCCAAGTCTGACGACCCTGCTGCGTCGCCCAAGTAGTACTCCGAGTTTGCGGAGTTGGCAGTCTCCAGGCCAGCCTCGATTTCCTTGGCAGAGCGGCGCACGGACGCAGTGGGGAAGCTCGTGAACGCGGCGGGCCGGTTCGGGTTGCGCACCTGTAGTCCGTGGCTGTGGGTGCTGCCGTTGGACGAGGCGGACTCGGGACCACGTCGGAGCGGGGGCGGCGGCTCGAAGGGGTTTTCTTCCAAGGGCGCCATCGATCGGGACACGGAGGGCGAGGAGCGGGACATTGAGTGCGAGAGGACGGAGGGCCCGGGGCTTCTTGGAGGGGAGCCAGGTGCAATAAAAGAATTTATCGACAGGATCTGTCCCCCGGTTTCCTGGAAGGTCTGAACAGGGGCGCTGCCGCCTTCGAATTGTCGAGGTGTGATCTCCTTGGTCGTTTGCTGCACTTTACGGCGCCGCAGGAACAACCACACCCCAACACCAGCCAGAAGAAGAACTACGATGACCGTGACCACTACGCCGGCAACAACGGCTGTCTTTTTGCGGGAGACAGCTGCTGCCGCTGCGGCTTTTTCTTGCGCAGCAACCTTCACATTCGTGCTACCCCCACCGACCAGACCAGTGCAGGAGACATCGCTGGAACCCGCTGTGCTCACAATAGGAGTTCCAGTGGCCCATCGACCGTTGCTGTACACGATATCAGCTTGGAATTCATTGTGTAAGATAGCGGGAAAACGGACAAATCACTAATGGCGGCTGCGAATTGGACTGAGTACAAAGAAAAAGACGAAGTGGTGAATACGTACCAACCAACTGGGTGTTGGGATCCGCACGGTTAATAAAGGTGAAGTGATCATCCGTCGGTGCTGATATCATTTTAATCTCAAGCTCCCTTAATGGGAAAAGTATAACTTGCTTACCCAGGGTGACATTGGTTACAATTGGGGAATTGAGAGCGGCCAGCGTCAGATTGTACGGCGGGACACCTCCGACGATCGAGAGTCCCCAAGGCTGGCAAGTATTAAGGGTGCCCGAAACATTTGCCGTCAACGTGAATGCCGGCTCCGTCGACGCAGCAGGAATGCAATTCGTCGTCGATGTGCCAGCTATTGAAAGGTCACTAAAAAGTCGGAGACGAGGTCAGAGGATACTCACGGACTACAGTAAACAGCCCAGGAGGAACACCGCCGGAACTTCCGTTGGCATCAACGACTTCCAACAGCATCTGGGTGCCTGGTTCGGCGTGAGGAGGGATAAATTACGCAGCGCCGCCAAGCTCTCTTACCGATAGGCTGGTCTACGACCCAGGCGAGGTTGCTTTCGTCTGTGCCAATTAAACTGGTAGTGGGAGTGGCGCCGATGGCCATGGCCACCATATAAAAAGGTGGAGTGCCATGGGTGTCGTTTCCAGCAGTGAAAGGCTTCACGGTGATACCAAAAGACCGGCAAGCCGGGAGCGACTGCGATAATGCCTGTGATACACGGGTGAGTACCGGGAGGATAACAAGCGCATAGAGACGCACATTGCCGGCAAATCCCCACTGGAAGATCTTGCTGGTTTGAGCGCGACACGGTGCAATCACCGAGCAGAAGACGAGGAACGTCAGGAGAGTTGTGAGGCCAAAGGACATGGCTGGTCGCGGGGAGCGGGGGGAGAGGGAATCCGATGACCCGCCGTTCATAGAAGGGATAAAAGAATCGGCACCGGGCCCTGACAGTTTGCGACTAGCGCTCTGCTCGAGGAGTAAGTGAGCGGTCTGAAAGTACTACGACTGCATTTGCACGGACCTTCGAAGACATGAGAGCGGTCACTGCTGGGGAAAGAGAAGGGAATGGCCTGGTACACCAGCCCAGGATAAAACTCAAGCAGAGACCGGTGGTGACCTTTAGCAAACGGAGGAAACCATCAATAACATGCCAAGGATGTTTTGTTTGGCTGCAACATTTGATATCAACCACAACTCAGGTACCAATTATCGTGTGATTATCGTCCACCTCCAGCATGTTACACTGCCTACCTCGCTTCTATAATGACTACCAACGACCTTCCCCGCTGTTTATTTCTCCAAGGCAAACCCACTACTCTTGCACCGCCGATCTTCTCCTTGACATTTTTTGTTCATCCCGAGTTTCCATCAAAGATGGACGACGGAAAATGTCGGGCGTTCAGGCTATCCTCGTCGTACATGCACGGAAATAGCATACTGCTGCCCGCCCAACACTGCTGGGCATCCGCATCTCGTTGTCTGGGTCAACCAATTTCAAACGCATCAAATATTTCTGGGTCCGTGTTTGTTTACCAAGTCCGTGCCTGGTCAGTGCACTACCGGCCCTCCTACGACTCAAGCCCGATGGCCGAGCGCCTTGCAAGTTATGCCAGGTTGTACTTGGGTTATACGTCTCTGGCCTCGCTTGAAACAACGCCCGAATAACCGCCGCCCTGTTCTCGATGGCCGCCGTATCGGGCAGGGCCTAGGCCTGATGGTCGCCAATTCGCGGAGTTATCCTCAACGTCGGGCGCCGAACGAGTCGTCGATCTCGTTCACACGGCCGAGTGGGTTTCGCGGCGTCATAAAGTTTGGTCTCCCACCTCCACCTTGTGCTTCCGTTCACGCCGCCCAACAAATCAATCCGACCCAAATTCGCGCCCTCCCGCCCTCCCCTTATGTTCTAAATACATACTCGGATGATGTATCCCCATCCCACCTCACTTCCGCGTTTGTACATATATTGATTCATGCGGGGGATTGCTCATTCAATTGCGGAGAGCGCAAATATAATAGTCAGCGCTCAGCAGACATACCTCATACTATTGATATTCCGCACTCGGCAAGGCAACCTACAGGTGTTGTCGGAACCCCGCAGACACGACCGATTAGTCCTGGTTCAAAGTTGATTCTCGCGCGTCGAGGCGCAAGACTGCTGGCTGGCCATATTATTATGCAGAGATGAAGGTTCAAGTTGTGGACACCGTCGGGATTCCATAACTCATCCTTCTGGCCTCCCACCTCCACCTTTTACTTTACGCCGCCCAACAAGTCAACCCAACCCAAATTCGCGCCCTCCCGCGACGCCGTTGCCTCCCGCTCTTCCTTGTGTTCTAAATACCTCCTTATTATACCGTATCAATGATGTATCCCCATCCCATCCTCGGCGCCTCACTTCCATATTGATTCATCTACATGCATCTGCGGGGGATTGCTCATTCAATTACGGAGAGCGCTTGCAGATGTGTCTGCAGTGGGATAGCTGCATCGACATTTACTTCCCACCGCCGGGAAAACAACTTGGACTTGCACATCATGCCGCCACTTGTTGAACTCGCAATGCGGGCGCAAGTTGTATGTTGGTCTTCGTCGCAATAAAATAAAATATAATCGGCACTCAGCAGATATACCTCATCCTATTAATATTCCGCACTAGGAACAAACACGTACAGGCGCTGTCGGAACCCCGCAGACACCACGGATCAGTCCTGATTCTCGCGCGTCGAGGGGTTTAGCAAGATTGCCGGGGCATATTATTATCCAGTTGTGGACATCGTCGGGATTCCATAACGTGCTGTTGATATTTTCACATCGGGCCTGGTCTTTTATTCCGTTCCATGCGCATTGGTCTCAACGACACATGTTTACTTGAGGAAAATTACTATAGGGACATTGCTACTAGACGACTGTTGAACGCTGAACGTTGAATCTCGGCGTCCTCGGGCTTCTCGGCGACTGGAGTTTCACTTGGATAAGACTAGGATAGATTGATCAGCGCGGTCCCTTTCGGAACATGTAGCGACAGTAAAACTCAACAGAGCTCAACCGCGCATGGATGCAGCAGTGGACAATTTCCCATTAATAATTTAGACGCATCAGATTCCCACGGTTGATTTTTGAAACCTTTATTCGGTACAGTGCCGGTTCAACTTCATCTCGTTCAATAATTTCGCGGGTTTCAAAAATCGATTGCGCCAAGCCCGCCGCGACACAGTTACCGCCCTACGGCTATCGTGAGCGAAACCCTACCATATTGTCCTCCTTGAATTATTGTTGAGAAATCACAACCATTCACCGCCAATTATCACGTAAAATGAGAAGGGGATCGGAACAGGCTATTGTTGTTTTGACTTCTTGTTATTCATATGTACACGCGCGCGCTTAGCGATCCGTTTAAATAGCACAAGACACACACTTGTAGTACCACCACAGGAACTCCTGAGTGCCGCACATCATAGTTTATTGACTCTCAACACACCAGAGCTCTCCACCAGGATTACCAAGTCGTGCGGCACTTCCAAGCTGTGGCCACTGGCGTCAAGTTTCTCAATTGGTCTTTGTGAGTCTGTGGCGACTTCAGTCTCAAGGACGTCGTTCAACTTGGAATCAGAAACATAGGAACATCGTGCGGGGTATCCGCGCTCCATACCTCTCGGGCCTTCAATGTCGACACCTTGGGAGACACCCTTCCGAAGATTAAAGAGCCTGCAGTGGCCGCAGGGAAATCCAGAAACACAGCAACATTAGGGGGGGATCCGCGTTCCACACCTCTAGATCTCGAGCCTTCAATCTCGACAGCTTGGGGGATGTCTTCCGAAGATCAAAGGACTGGCAATGGCCGCAGGAAATCCAGGAAGCATCCCAAATCCGATGCAGTTCGTGCAGCAGTCCGCCGCTACACAACCGAGTGGTGGCGGCGCATTTCTCGACCTGTGCTCTTCTCTCCTTTCATCTCTCCGCAGCCCTGGGTACGAAGGGGGGAGAGTCGACTACGAAAGGTGGAATGGAATAGGTGTATCAGGGTCTTGGAATTGTGGATGTTTATTGAAGAGTAGCAAATATTTGTCCTTGTCAAGATCTGAATGAACGTGGTCGGGGCGGAGGGAGTTGAACGACAGAGCTTTTTCGTCAGATATCGATGTAGGCGTGCCCTTTCACCCTAGACTCTGCGATGAGTAAATACCCACGTTGAGGAGATGGTGTCACAAGATTGCTGCCGTAGACCCAGATTCGGAGGCTCGTGAGGTCTTTCTGGACCAGGACCCGCGAGTGGTAAACGATCTCGTTCAAAGCAAGTACGTAAGAAATAAATTCGACCCTTCAAGTTCGCGGTCTTGTGAGCGCTGCCCAAATCTTGTAAAAAAGCTAGTCAGACGGGCCCTCGAATGACGCCGAAGGTTTTGATCTACTTATCCGAAGGAATCAAGGCGAGGTTGAAATGTTCGAAAAGTCGGCACTGCCACCGAGGCACGTCGGACGAAAGTCCGATTCGAACTGATCCTCTTCCGTCATGGCATTTTCGTCGATTCTTCGAGTTGGCGGAAGTCGAGTAATGCACTTCAGTCGCAGAAGGTTGTTTCAAGACTGTTCGGCACTGCCAGCCTAGGCCTGCCACTCAACTGCCACCGACTCGGTGGCAGTTCGGAACGTCCAAAGAGGTTTCATTTCGTCGAGTACTAATACACTCTCTCCTCCATTTCGTCCAGTGTCACCAATGATGTTTCGCTTCAAGCGAATTACCTGTTCTCTAAATCTCTTGATGCTCTCCTTGGTAGCTTTCCTTGTCTTGTCCCCCAAGTCGCCGCGCTTCTACGCAGAGAAGCGATCGATCCAGTCAAGTTCCTTCACAGAAACCCAGATTTTACCCCCCGGACTTCACGACGCTTTATCCCCCCGCTAGCCCCTGGCACTTAATGGAGATGATCCAATCCTGCACTTCATCGCGATGACGCCCTTGTCTGCTATTGTTCTAATGGAGCAGCGCGCACATGGCGCGTCTGAGGATAAATCCACGGGACTTGTTCTTTCTCCTCTGGAACTGAAAATCGAATCGAAACGCGCTGCACCCGCTCCAATCTATGCTGATATTGACAGGCTCAGTACATAACCATCACCGATACATCAGGGCATTCCTTTGATTCGTCGCTTCCTTCTAATTTGGAGCGCGTTAAATTATGCGCTCATTTAACGCGCCTTTCCCCGCCAACCTCGCGCCTCCGACCACGTACCCTCGTGGCCAAAAAAATGACCATCTCCGACCATTCCAGCTCCCAGCCGACCGCCCAGGCACAGCCTGAACCAAAATATAAATCCAACGAGAAGCAGACCGAAGAGGTTCCCGACGTGTCGGAACCCCGCAGACACCACGGATCAGTCCTGATTCTCGCGCGTCAAGGGGTTCAGCAAGATTGCCGGGGCGTATTATTATCCAGAGATGAAGTTGTGGACATCGTCGGGATTCCATAACGTGCTGTTGACATTTTCACATCGGGCCTGGTCTTTTGATTCCATTCCATGCGCATTGGTCTCAACGACACATGTTTACTTGAGGAAAATTACTATAGGGACATTGCTACTAGACGACTGTTGAACGCTGAACGTTGAATCTCGGCGAACTCGGGCTTCTCGGCGACTGGAGTTTCACTTGGACAAGACTAGGATAAATTGATCAGCGCGGTTCCTTTCGCTGAGTTGTAGCGACAGTAAAATTCAACAGAGCTCAACCGCACATTGTGCATGGATGCAGCGGTGGACGATTTCCCATTATTAATTTGTACGCATCAGATTCCCACGGTTGATTTTTGAAACCTTTATTCGGTACAGTGCAGGTTCAACTTATTCATCTCGTTCAATAATCTCGCGAGTTTCAAAAATCGATTGCGCCAAGCCGGCCGCCACACACCCTACGGCAATCGTGAGCGAAACCCTACCATATTGTTGAGAAATAACAACTGTCTTTGATTATTACTCGACTGAATCAATACAATTTAGGCGGGGATCGAGGGGTCTACTCCTTATATCCCGGCTAAGCATTCGCGTTTCAGAATCCGTAAGTCTTCAAGCAAATTTTGGTCAGATTTTGGCAATAGTCTCCACGTTCCCGAAGGTCTGGTGTACGGGATTAGCTTCCCGGGTGCGTGGATTGGGTATACAGGAAATAAAGAGGGCTTACAGCTGGAGTGGTGTGGGCAATGAGAAGGAAAAGTCTGGGGGGAGTAAATGAATGCTGTAAATCATAAGTCAGAACTGAAGGGTCTTGATCTCGTCCGAGATGCCTGAACGCGCAGTTCGAATCTGCGTGGGCGTGGGCGTCAGAAATGAGATAAAGTGAAGAAGAAATCTGAACATACCTGTAGGCATAAGTGTTGTTGCACGGAGAGGTCATTCTAACACGGCAGCGACCCGAAGAACGTAAAATGGTCAGCAAGACGGCACAGAGCAAAACCAACCAAGGGAGGTTTAGACCCGTTGTTCCATCGTGGATAGTTGCCGACCTTCTGGGTTAATGGGCGGAGAGGCTCGTATAAGAGGTTGGGAGATGGTGGTGGTAAGAGGTCAAGAGGCGATGCTTGTTTGGTTCCCGTGTTGCGTTGCTGTTGCTTGCCCGGCAAAATCAATCAGTGTAAAGAAAATACGCGGTCGGACATGATGTGGATAATGTGCATACATACTATAGACACCCGACGCAACATGTCTTTCACAAGTTGCCCCCGTGTGCGATGTAGGGAATTTTGGTTGAATTAATAGCAAGTGATATTCGGACTCGAGAGCAGGAAATGTATCTGAAGCTCAAAATTCAAGCTCCCTGTACACTTACTTATACCCCTATGGTTCCATCGAAAGGAACCCGGCGGCGCGAAGTCTGAAATCTTGCTGACCCAGATCCCTAATACCCGAAGTTGCGCTTCCAGGGGTATGATTTCTTGGTAGCTCTGGCTCCCTGTGGAGTCTGGACATTTATGCATTATGTATAGCATGCAAGTGAGGGTGCTGCGAATAAGTCTGTGAGTACTGCCCAGGCAGGTTGAATTTCAACAAAATGTGTTGCGAAAACACACAGTCCGCGCGTTCCGTACCATGCCGTGGTGCATGAATAAGTCGGTCTGACCCTACAGACACTTGGCATGGTTTCACAGTACGCGCATTGATGCAGTATGTAAGAGGATCTTCTTCTTGCTTTGGGCGAAAGTGGGATTGCTTCACGTTGTAAGGTAAGCAACTGATGAGCTGGATACAAACACACTGCAGAGAAGGGGTGGACTGGAGAAAGCCCAGCGCAACTTTCGGGTTGCGGGAATTGATGTGAAGTCTGAACGAAGCGAGTACGTCGAGGACCCCGGAATATAGCCTTGGATGCCAGGTACCCCGTCCCGACAAAAATTCAAGGTTTCGAGCGCGAAACCCAGGTTCTGTCCCGACAAAAAGTGAGGGTCGAGGGCAAAAATGCCAGGTCCTGTCCCGACAAAAGTTGGACTTCTTGGTGAACTCGCGGCCCAACTTTCATCGAATTTTTGTGCTAAAACTCCATTTGAGCTCAGGAAATGCGCGAGATCACGGAGAACGGTACAGAAATGATGGCCGAAGGAAATTTGGGTGATTTTATGGCTCGTGGGAGTAGGAAATTACCCGTTTTGGGCAATTACGGCACCCTCGGCTAGGTCCTGTCCCGACAAAACTGACCGAAACGCGCCAAAAACTGTCCCGACAAAACGCGGCAGATTTTGGACTTTTGGAACCTGGCCTCCAAGGGTATAATCCGGGATTTCAACATTGTGTGATTGCTGAAATGTATGGATGAATTATCGCCGACGGGGCGGAAGAAGAGCTCAATTCAAGTTTGTGGGGCTAAAATATCCCCGGTGAACTAAGCTGCGCTCCCGGACAAGATGACATTGACATTGAACCAACAAGTACTTACCACAGCAGTATTAATATAGAGAATGAAAAACCTTGAACGTGGTGCCTCGCTCCCAAAACACCCCAGCTGACTGCACAGACATCAAGACGGATTCTCGTACGTGTGGGTGCCGTGTGCCTGCCGGCGGCGAGAAAAACATTGAAAAAGCTCTAGAAGAAAGTGAAAACTGCGCTTAAAATTGACATTAAATTTGATGCAGAATGTGCACCATATCCTCGCTCGCGGGACGGCGATACATATAGTCTTTGTTATCGGCGCCGCTGCGCGGCGCCTCCAGGGGTCTAAAACACGAGAAGAGGGTACTGGGTGTGATCACCTAGGATTGCACATCGAGGCGGTACTTGCCTGCCGGCGGCCAACGGCCAAAAGATTTGAAAAAAGTAGAGAGGAAAGTTGAAAAAAACTGCATCAAATGCACAAGAGATTCAAGTACGAACATGCACCATAACCCTTCTCCCGCACGGGAATAAGGTTGTCGGCGCCGCTGTGCGGCGCCTCCTAGGCCTGAGAGCATCCCCAAGGTACAAAGAGGTTGAACCCGGAGCATTGCGTGTGAAGGCGCCGCATGCCGGCCGGCGGCCAAAAAAAATTTGAAAAACCTAGGTAGGAGAGGTTTTTTTTGAAAAAAAAGCAGTTTTGGAAGTAGAATAGGCACCGTAGGTCTGCTTGCGGGAAGGCGATACATATGGTCAAAGGTTGTCGGCGCCTCCGCAAGCTTGAGAGCATTCCCGCAGCACCAAGGTGTTAAACATGGAGCATTACGTGTTGAAACGGGACGTGCCTGCCGGCGGCCAAAAGAATTTGACAAAACTAGAGAGGAAATCAAAAGAGGTACAGTCGGAGTGAGAGTAAATTTGAGGTAGAATGAGCACTGTAGCCCCGCTCGCAGGAACATACATATAGTCAACATTGCCGGCACCCCTGCGCGGTGCCTCCGCAGGCCCCCAACATCTCAAACTCGTAAGGAAATTGATAAAAAGGTTGAGTTCGAAGCCATCCACGTCGAGGTGGGGTGTGCCTGCCGGCAGCCAAAAATTTTGCAAAAGGGTTGAAAAGATTTCAGCCAGAGTGCATCGAGGTTGAAGGCTAGGTTCAGCACCAGTCCAACTTTGATTGCAGGATGCCGATACATGGGCAAATGGGAGAGGGGAGAAGGGGGAAATGAATGCCGGGTGTACGGAAGAAAGAGCGGAGACCCTGAAAGCGGAGGAATCAAAGTACGTAAGAACATGATCTGTACAATTGCGGTTGTGAGATCAAAATTATAAAAAAATACCCACACACGCGGGGAGAACAATGTCGTTTACAGTCAGCAATGTGCTGAGTGAGCGATTTGCTACGCCAAGACAGTCAGAACACTGGGAGAACGGAAGATGTGAGTTGAACAGTCAAACAATTTTACGGAGGTGGGCCGTTGCGTGCTGTCTGGACTAAATTGTTCCAATTGACATGGGTACTATGGTGCAGTGGTAACGTGCTTTATGGCGTAAAGGCCTGGTTTCTCAACGTGCTCGAGTTCGAGTGCTGTGGTTGGTCACTTTTTTGCTGCACAAGCTGAATTATTGTTTTGGCTCCTTCACACGGCTCTAAACAGAGAACTGCACCTCTAAAATGTGCCGCTATGGCCCGTTTTTGCACCGTGGTGACCGATTTTTCGCTCAAGCGCGCCAAAAAAAAAATCGCGCTTGTCAACGGAGTTTCCTAATTCGGGTGCTACTCCCGTGCCTCAAAAAGGAAATTCCCCGTCGACTCGTTCTTCACCTCAATTCTTGCACGTCAAGATGATACAAAGTATTCATTACGTACACCTCAGTCTTTCAACATGCACTAGAGTGAATTGACGCGCTTTGACGCATCACAGCACACGTTATTCACGGTCGTGATTCAACCCCTATTTTGCCCCGAAACTCTTCCTGGTTCGATCTTGGACTACCAAAGCAACAGTAGATGACGTACGCATGTCACTAATGCGTGTGCCCCCCATACCCGCCCTCCGGGTGCCCGGTGAGGATCCCAGCAACGGGAATCGCGCAAACACATATACCGTGTTTGCGGGGTTTCACCGGGCAGCGGTGGGCTGACCCACTTCATAAATTGATGGGATTCTTACCTTTGACGTGCGCAGTCTGTCATCTTCCGTACACGGATCCTTGGGAACGTTCAGGGCTCTGAACATGAAAAGTGAATCTTTACCTTTTCCTCTACAACTCGTGAGAATAGGCGGGATAGACTCAGACCATCTCCAGCATATTCAAGATGTAATTTTTCACTTCCAATTCCTACTTCACCCCGCGCTATTCCGTCGAACGAGCTCGGCAAAGTTCAACCATGTCCATTTTGGGACATAGGTGAGTAACTCACTCAGTGTCTTGTGCGGTGATCTTGTTCCGCCTCGCGTATTTACTATAAGCTGAATCAGCGCTATGTAATCGCCTCTGAATCTATAAGTACCGACCATACCTTCTCAATTCCTCAGTCAACCGCCTTTTTTCCCACTTCCTCGTACTCCCACCCTCGACTCGCTATCATCCTTCGGCACACCCGGAACCAATTCACTCACAAATCTGTAGCACATTTCGCCTGCCGCTGTCTCTTCTCCCTCGAAGCCGACTTTCACCGTTGGCTGGTGCCTTTCGGCTGAATTCGGCACGAGTTCCCACGACATCTGGTTGACATCAACTACCACCATCTTGCTCGCGGCCGGACATTGCCAGCTAGGTATCCTCTATTTCTACCCTGTCCATTCATTGGCTTACTTATTGAACTTGGTTACAGGCTCTACTGGGACCCTTCAACTTTATTTGACTCCCCTGAAAATCCGGCTCCCTTGCTTTTGGTTTCAGCCCGACTCAACTTGTACATACTGCCCTATGTCCACTATTATTTTGGTATTCTAACTCTCTTCTAGGCTTTGATGTCAATTTATCCAAATTCTCGCAACTCCTTCAAATCCATCGGCACACTTCAAATTTCCACTTCAACACAAGCACTCGACATCCTTCAAGCTTCCATTCAAAGATAGTTCTTTGCTTATCGCCTCCCGCAAACCCTTGGCCATTCACATCCCGGCTGCCGGATTGGCTTCAAGACCCATGCCAACCTTTAAAATCTTCGGCCCGTCCTCAATTCAAGTCTAACCGCCATTTGTGCTTCGCTCCGCGTATTCTCGTGATATTCAATATCTTACCTCGCCACCGGATTTGCGCCGGAACTATCTTCAAATTCACTCACTCCCTTAGTTTTGTCTCGAGGTATGTGCGTTCGTGCTTACTATTTACAAACATATTAATCTGTTCGCAGATATTCACGACCTGCCTCGACACTCGTTGCAGCTTCAAAATTAATCTTCCATTGACTTCATTTCAATGGGTATGTACTCGTTCACTTCAATTTTCGTCGAGCCGCTAACTCAAAGTTTCTTTATTTTTCAAGATTGACTTGTTCCTCTTCGTCCCCCAACTAGTTCGTGGCCGTTCGCACTCAGATCGAAGTACCTCCCAAACGTATGCCGGCCTTCAAAATTCTCGACCGACTTTCCTCGCGCCGTGTCCGCCGAGACTTTTGTTAAATTGACTCTGCTTCGCGGTGCTGCTTCAGGGTATGTTCTCTTTCACTTGTACACCTTTCCTATTGATAAATATACTCCCACTTTAACTTACTTCAACGTGCGTTAGCTTCCACTTTCCGCGGAAACTATCTTCAAATTCACTTCCTCCCCCCACTTTCGTCTCGAGTGCTTACTATTCACAAACATACTGATCTGAGCTCACAGATATTCGTCGACTGCCTCAACACTCGTCGCGGCCTCAAATTAATCTTCTATTGCCTTATGTACTGATTCATTTTAGTTTTCGTCGAGCCGCTAACTCAAAGTCAAGATTGACTCGTTCTTCACCGACTTCCTCCGTTCCTCGGCTGGCTCGCGGCCGCTCGCACTCGAAGTACCTCTAAAATACATGCCGGCCTTCAAATTTCTCGGATGCCTCTGAACGGTTTACCTCGCGCCATATTCGCTGAAACTATCGTGAAATTGACTTGGCTTCGCGGTTCTACCTTCAAAGTATGTGCTCTTTCACCTATACACCTTCACTATTAACAAACATACTGACCTGGCCTCACAGATCTTCGTCGTGTACTTTCACTTCAACTTACTTCAAAGTGCATTCACTTCACCTTCAAGACTTATGTCGGATTCCAACTCGGAAGACCACTATGGCGATCTCAATGTCATATCACATCATTGTTTAGCTCTATAGTCCTCAGCTTGGCATGCACCGTTTCATTTCATGAATCTCCGAGCCGTATTAACTTTGTTCATCTTCCGGAACGTAGCAATGCCCCTGGATTGACCCTGGCTTCGCTTAGATCGTCGCACACGGTCTCCGACTTCAACTAACCGAAGACTATGGCGGGCCGCCAAGAAACTCGAAGTTTCCATCAAGCTTTACTTGTCTTCAATGGTGCGCATTTCTTCAACTCATCCTCTCGCTGACCTTTAACTCATGCAAGAATCCCTGCTCAACCCCGAGTGCCACCAAGATTCACCTCAAACCGTTCAACGACTCGACCTGCACCGAAACGATGGCTCCACTGTGCCCGGAGATTATCGCCAATTTTTTTGCATCTCATCTCTTGACATATTCGAGGTTTGTTGTCCGTCTTTACGTTGGAACTAATCTTCCATCCTTAAATCCTCCGTATCAATTCCATTCAAGTTGACCTAATCAACCTGCTCAACGCATAATGGGCCCCAAACAACGCGAAGATACCGTTGAAAATTGCTGACTAGCTTCGCCCAGAAATTTTGCCCTGCTTGCGCCGAGATTATCGTCAAATTTGCGTTGCCTCTGACCGGATCGAGTTTTAAGGTTCGTGCGTCATTAATTATGGATGATAACTGGTACTAAGCCCCCATGTGTACTCAGATTCTTCGAGGTCCATCCTTGGGTTCGCATGCTTGCTGGTCTTGAGGTAAGTAAGCCTCAATTATTTCTCCGCGATGTAACGTTCCCTTGACTGATTTGCTTCTGCTCAGCTCTAGCACTCATAATGAAGACGGTGCGCTCCATTGGACATCGATCGTTGTCCTCTCAGGTAAGTACTTACCTGTCTCCTTCCCTTTGTTCCATTGACCAAGGCTGACTTACCTTGACGACTTCAGTCTCGCATCTCAAGCTCGAGTTCAAGCTCAACCTTCCCTCGGGGCTTCCTCTTCGTTCAACCAAGGTATGTCTTCATTTTTACCTACCTACCTACCTACCTACCTACCCATACAATATATGTGCTATTAATATTATATTCGGCCTTGCGCACCGATATTCTTCAACATCGATTGGACTGTATCATGTGAACAAGGCTTCATTCAACTCGATACATATGCCCGGACTCTTTTGTTTCTCTTTCACCCGCTTCTTCTGCTCTTCCCTTCAAAGTCAGCGCTCACACCTCTTTTTGAGCAGTCAAAATTCCCAAGGTCAAACTCACTTGATGGTGCATCTCAATTACTTACACAAGGTGAGTTTCGCGGCTATTCATTCAGTTTTCTTTCCTTCTATCCATACATGGAGATCGTTCCGTTAACATACGTTGCTTCGAGGTTGTTTCAACTTGAACCATCGAAGCAACACTTCCTCTTTGAAATTCCAACTCATCTTGCAAGCCTCATCGCTCACTACCCTCTCCTTCGTTCCACAGACTCGATCCACCTACCTCAATCTAATTGAACTCAAGCCGACTTGTCGGTCTTCGGAGCCACGCACACAACCCCTTTTCAACTTCATGTTCAAGTGCCGCTCGTGGTGCGTGTTTGTTTCGCTCGTTTGCACTGCCCTCTCTCGTGCCCAGGCTTCATGCAGCGTTGCAGTAATATTCGCGGCTCCTCTACATTTTCTCCTCATTCTCATCCTTCTTCTCTCCACTTAGCTGTTGTTCTTCCTTCCTTTCAATCCTCGTCCCCGAATCCCATCGTCGTGAGGTTTCCCGCTCCGCATTCTAACAACCATTCTTCCGGATAGATTCAATGCCAAATCCTTCATCCATTCAATCCAGCAAGTACTATCCTCCCCGTCCCTTCAGATCCCTTGCTAACGCGAATCCATATCACACAGTTTTTGAATCCAAAATGAATATATTGACGTCGTTGGTTTACTCACTACGGTTCTTGGAAAGAAAGAATGCGCGCAACGGCGCTGCGCGCGTTGGCAGCGATGCCGCAACCGCGTACATCTGCGCGTAGCGGGACTCGGTGGTAAATGTCGACACGCACGCGCTGGGTTCCTGCGAACGCAACGCGGTGCCGGCGACGCGTGGCGCGCTAGGGACGAGTCGGCCCCCGAGTTCGCGATATTCGGCGCCGCGCCTGCGGGTGGCGTTCCCGCGACGCAGCGACTCGTAGCCCAAGGACGGCGGGCAGGTGGGGGGGAGGAGGTGCCCACGCCGTTGAGTGTCTGCGCGAACTCTGGCACAACGACTCGTAGGCGCACTGCGGATTCCCCGCGAACGCAGCGGAGTCGGCGCCCAAGGGCGGTGCCCGTGGGACGAGGCGCCGGCGATTCCCCGCATGCCGCAGCTGCTGCAGTCCACGTACATGCACGCGCGCGGCTCAATTTCGACTCGCCCGCGGCTCGCGTCCCCGCGGACGTCAGCGCGGAGGACTCGCTCCGATGGCACAAGACCGGCGATCAAGATGAAAGAGATGGGGGGACGGAGAAGGGGAGATATCGAGAGCGTGAGAGGGAGGAGAGGGAAGGGAGTCGGCGCCCAGGGCGACACGTGGGGGAACGAGTCGCCCCGTATGTGCGGGTGCGTGCGTGCCTGCACCGAGGTAGTCTGTACGCGCGCGTGGCGCTGAAATCGACTCGCGCGCGCTCTGCGGATTTCCGCGAACGCAGCGCGGCCATAGCGCAAGGGCGATGGGCCGGGCCCAGTCGGCACCCATTCCCCGCATGCTGCAACCGCCGCAGTCCGCGTACATGCAGGTGCGCAGCGCTGAATTTCGAGCTGCTTGCAGGTGGTGTCCCCGCACGGGGCCGGAGACTGCATAGCGTGCACGCGGCCGATGCGCTGCGGAGCTTCCGCGCCAGCTCGCGGCGCCAGCGTCGACATGGACGTCAGTACGATGGCGCCGTCGACGCGCGGATCGGGGATCAAGAGGGGGAAGGTGTAGAAGGGGGGCAGGGAAGCGTGTAGAAGGAGGCGGAGGGGACAGTGTGGTGGAATTGGATGCGAGCCACACAGATTAGATGGACGCACCGGAATGGAGCGCGCGCCGGCGTCGGCAAGCGTAGGGAACGAGTATGTTGACGTTCCCCGAGCATGTCCAACGTCGTCAGAAAGTGCGGGAGGCGGCATTGGTCAATGTACGCACCTGGTGCTGGCGGTGTTACCTGCGAGACTGACTGCAATTTGTAGCAGACTTGACGGCGTTGGGGCACGGGAGGGACCAGCTAGGTGGGGAGAGATATGAGCGGTGCACGGTGCAGGGAAGCGCGGGTGGGTGTACGCACGTAGATACATTCCATCTCGATGTTGGATGCAGAGGCAGGGCAGGGCGCGATGCAGCAGTTGCGGCGGCGACGAGCTGCTTGGCAGACGACGCGTTGCCAGTCGTCATCGAGTTCCCTGCGCGTGTCGCGATGTGGGTATGCGGAAGACCAGCGGAGGGACTGGCTAGCTGTGAAGAGAGATGAGCGGCACGCGCGGGTAAGGATGAGTGGGTGGACGCACGTAGATGTAGAGTGGCGAAGGGATGCGGAGAGGAGCAAGCCGGGGCGTGGGCGCGATGGGGGCTTCAAGCGGGGATGACGATGAGCTGCTTTGGCGAGAGAAGAAAGCAAGAGGGAGGATGTGGGCATGACGACGGGCTGGGAAAGAGAAGGGAATGGCCTGGTACACCAGCCCAGGATAAAACTCGAGCAGAGACCGGTGGTGACCTTTAGCAAACGGAGGAAACCATCAATAACATGCCGTTGTTTTGTTTGGCTGCAACATTTAATATCAACCACAACTCAGGTACCAATTATCGTGTGATTATCGTCCACCTCCAGCATGTTACACTGCCTACCTCGCTTCTATAATGACTACCAACGACCTTCCCCGCTGTTTATTTCTCCAAGGCAAACCCACTACTCTTGCACCGCCGATCTTCTCCTTGACATTTTTTGTTCATCCCGAGTTTCCATCAAAGATGGACGACGGAAAATGTCGGGCGTTCAGGCTATCCTCGTCGTACATGTATGCGCAGCACGGAAATAGCATACTGCTGCCCCCCCAACACTGCTGGGCATCCGCATCTCGTTGTCTGGGTCAACCAATTTCAAACGCATCAAATAGTTTTTGGTCCGTGTTTGTTTACCAAGTCGTGCCTGGTCAGTGCACTACCGGCCCTCCTACGACTCAAGCCCGATGACCGAGCGCCTTGCAAGTTATGCCAGGTTGTACTTGGGTTATACGTCTCTGGCCTCGCTTGAAACAACGCCCGAATAACCGCCGCCCTGTTCTCGTTGGCCGCCGTATCGGGCAGGGCCTAGGCCTGATGGTCGCCAATTCGCGGAGGTATCCCAACGTCGGGCGCCGATCGAGTCGTCGATCTCGGTTTCGCGGCGTCATAAAGTTTGGCCTCCCACCTCCACCTTGTGCTTCGCGCCGCCCAACAAATTAATCCGACCCAAACTCGCGCCCTCCCGCCCTCCCCTTATGTTCTAAATACACACTCGGATGATGTATCCCCATCCCACCTCCCTTCCAAGTTTGTACATATATTGATTCATGCGGGGGACTGCTCATTCAATTGCGGAGAGCGCAAATATAATAGTCGGCGCTCAGCAGACATACTATTGATATTCCGCACTCAACAACGCAACCTACAGGTGTTGTCGGAACCCCGCAGACACGACCGATTAGTCCTGGTTCAAAGTTGATTCTCGCGCGTCGAGGCGCAAGACTGCTGGCTGGTCATATTATTATGCAGAGATGAAGGTTCAAGTTGTGGACACCGTCGGGATTCCATAACTCATCCTTCTGGCCTCCCACCTCCACCTTTTACTTTACGCCGCCCAACAAGTCAACCCAACCCAAATTCGCGCCCTCCCGCGACGCCGTTGCCTCCCGCTCTTCCTTGTGTTCTAAATACCTCCTTATTATACCGTATCAATGATGTATCCCCATCCCATCCTCGGCGCCTCACTTCCATATTGATTCATCTACATGCATCTGCGGGGGATTGCTCATTCAATTACGGAGAGCGCTTGCAGATGTGTCTGCAGTGGGATAGCTGCATCGACATTTACTTCCCACCGCCGGGAAAACAACTTGGACTTGCACATCATGCCGCCACTTGTTGAACTCGCAATATCGGCGCAAGTTATATGTTGGTCTTCGTTGCAATAAAATAAAATATAATCGGCACTCAGCAGATATACCTCATCCTATTAATATTCCGCACTAGGAACAAACACGTACAGGCGCTGTCGGAACCCCGCAGACACCACGGATCAGTCCTGATTCTCGCGCGTCGAGGGGTTTAGCAAGATTGCCGGGGCATATTATTATCCAGAGATGAAGTTGTGGACATCGTCGGGATTCCATAACGTGCTGTTGATATTTTCACATCGGGCCTGGTCTTTTATTCCGTTCCATGCGCATTGGTCTCAACGACACATGTTTACTTGAGGAAAATTACTATAGGGACATTGCTACTAGACGACTGTTGAACGCTGAACGTTGAATCTCGGCGTCCTCGGGCTTCTCGGCGACTGGAGTTTCACTTGGATAAGACTAGGATAGATTGATCAGCGCGGTCCCTTTCGGAACATGTAGCGACAGTAAAACTCAACAGAGCTCAACCGCGCATGGATGCAGCAGTGGACAATTTCCCATTAATAATTTAGACGCATCAGATTCCCACGGTTGATTTTTGAAACCTTTATTCGGTACAGTGCCGGTTCAACTTCATCTCGTTCAATAATTTCGCGGGTTTCAAAAATCGATTGCGCCAAGCCCGCCGCGACACAGTTACCGCCCTACGGCTATCGTGAGCGAAACCCTACCATATTGTCCTCCTTGAATTATTGTTGAGAAATCACAACCATTCACCGCCAATTATCACGTAAAATGAGAAGGGGATCGGAACAGGCTATTGTTGTTTTGACTTCTTGTTATTCATATGTACACGCGCGCGCTTAGCGATCCGTTTAAATAGCACAAGACACACACTTGTAGTACCACCACAGGAACTCCTGAGTGCCGCACATCATAGTTTATTGACTCTCAACACACCAGAGCTCTCCACCAGGATTACCAAGTCGTGCGGCACTTCCAAGCTGTGGCCACTGGCGTCAAGTTTCTCAATTGGTCTTTGTGAGTCTGTGGCGACTTCAGTCTCAAGGACGTCGTTCAACTTGGAATCAGAAACATAGGAACATCGTGCGGGGTATCCGCGCTCCATACCTCTCGGGCCTTCAATGTCGACACCTTGGGAGACACCCTTCCGAAGATTAAAGAGCCTGCAGTGGCCGCAGGGAAATCCAGAAACACAGCAACATTAGGGGGGGATCCGCGTTCCACACCTCTAGATCTCGAGCCTTCAATCTCGACAGCTTGGGGGATGTCTTCCGAAGATCAAAGGACTGGCAATGGCCGCAGGAAATCCAGGAAGCATCCCAAATCCGATGCAGTTCGTGCAGCAGTCCGCCGCTACACAACCGAGTGGTGGCGGCGCATTTCTCGACCTGTGCTCTTCTCTCCTTTCATCTCTCCGCAGCCCTGGGTACGAAGGGGGGAGAGTCGACTACGAAAGGTGGAATGGAATAGGTGTATCAGGGTCTTGGAATTGTGGATGTTTATTGAAGAGTAGCAAATATTTGTCCTTGTCAAGATCTGAATGAACGTGGTCGGGGCGGAGGGAGTTGAACGACAGAGCTTTTTCGTCAGATATCGATGTAGGCGTGCCCTTTCACCCTAGACTCTGCGATGAGTAAATACCCACGTTGAGGAGATGGTGTCACAAGATTGCTGCCGTAGACCCAGATTCGGAGGCTCGTGAGGTCTTTCTGGACCAGGACCCGCGAGTGGTAAACGATCTCGTTCAAAGCAAGTACGTAAGAAATAAATTCGACCCTTCAAGTTCGCGGTCTTGTGAGCGCTGCCCAAATCTTGTAAAAAAGCTAGTCAGACGGGCCCTCGAATGACGCCGAAGGTTTTGATCTACTTATCCGAAGGAATCAAGGCGAGGTTGAAATGTTCGAAAAGTCGGCACTGCCACCGAGGCACGTCGGACGAAAGTC
Source organism: Mycena alexandri (assembly GCA_029233265.1). Lineage (NCBI taxonomy): Eukaryota > Fungi > Basidiomycota > Agaricomycetes > Agaricales > Mycenaceae > Mycena > Mycena alexandri. The sequence goes on along the minus strand of JARJCM010000055.1, from coordinate 270,449 downwards.
CGATTCGAACTGATCCTCTTCCGTCATGGCATTTTCGTCGATTCTTCGAGTTGGCGGAAGTCGAGTAATGCACTTCAGTCGCAGAAGGTTGTTTCAAGACTGTTCGGCACTGCCAGCCTAGGCCTGCCACTCAACTGCCACCGACTCGGTGGCAGTTCGGAACGTCCAAAGAGGTTTCATTTCGTCGAGTACTAATACACTCTCTCCTCCATTTCGTCCAGTGTCACCAATGATGTTTCGCTTCAAGCGAATTACCTGTTCTCTAAATCTCTTGATGCTCTCCTTGGTAGCTTTCCTTGTCTTGTCCCCCAAGTCGCCGCGCTTCTACGCAGAGAAGCGATCGATCCAGTCAAGTTCCTTCACAGAAACCCAGATTTTACCCCCCGGACTTCACGACGCTTTATCCCCCCGCTAGCCCCTGGCACTTAATGGAGATGATCCAATCCTGCACTTCATCGCGATGACGCCCTTGTCTGCTATTGTTCTAATGGAGCAGCGCGCACATGGCGCGTCTGAGGATAAATCCACGGGACTTGTTCTTTCTCCTCTGGAACTGAAAATCGAATCGAAACGCGCTGCACCCGCTCCAATCTATGCTGATATTGACAGGCTCAGTACATAACCATCACCGATACATCAGGGCATTCCTTTGATTCGTCGCTTCCTTCTAATTTGGAGCGCGTTAAATTATGCGCTCATTTAACGCGCCTTTCCCCGCCAACCTCGCGCCTCCGACCACGTACCCTCGTGGCCAAAAAAATGACCATCTCCGACCATTCCAGCTCCCAGCCGACCGCCCAGGCACAGCCTGAACCAAAATATAAATCCAACGAGAAGCAGACCGAAGAGGTTCCCGACGTGTCGGAACCCCGCAGACACCACGGATCAGTCCTGATTCTCGCGCGTCAAGGGGTTCAGCAAGATTGCCGGGGCGTATTATTATCCAGAGATGAAGTTGTGGACATCGTCGGGATTCCATAACGTGCTGTTGACATTTTCACATCGGGCCTGGTCTTTTGATTCCATTCCATGCGCATTGGTCTCAACGACACATGTTTACTTGAGGAAAATTACTATAGGGACATTGCTACTAGACGACTGTTGAACGCTGAACGTTGAATCTCGGCGAACTCGGGCTTCTCGGCGACTGGAGTTTCACTTGGACAAGACTAGGATAAATTGATCAGCGCGGTTCCTTTCGCTGAGTTGTAGCGACAGTAAAATTCAACAGAGCTCAACCGCACATTGTGCATGGATGCAGCGGTGGACGATTTCCCATTATTAATTTGTACGCATCAGATTCCCACGGTTGATTTTTGAAACCTTTATTCGGTACAGTGCAGGTTCAACTTATTCATCTCGTTCAATAATCTCGCGAGTTTCAAAAATCGATTGCGCCAAGCCGGCCGCCACACACCCTACGGCAATCGTGAGCGAAACCCTACCATATTGTTGAGAAATAACAACTGTCTTTGATTATTACTCGACTGAATCAATACAATTTAGGCGGGGATCGAGGGGTCTACTCCTTATATCCCGGCTAAGCATTCGCGTTTCAGAATCCGTAAGTCTTCAAGCAAATTTTGGTCAGATTTTGGCAATAGTCTCCACGTTCCCGAAGGTCTGGTGTACGGGATTAGCTTCCCGGGTGCGTGGATTGGGTATACAGGAAATAAAGAGGGCTTACAGCTGGAGTGGTGTGGGCAATGAGAAGGAAAAGTCTGGGGGGAGTAAATGAATGCTGTAAATCATAAGTCAGAACTGAAGGGTCTTGATCTCGTCCGAGATGCCTGAACGCGCAGTTCGAATCTGCGTGGGCGTGGGCGTCAGAAATGAGATAAAGTGAAGAAGAAATCTGAACATACCTGTAGGCATAAGTGTTGTTGCACGGAGAGGTCATTCTAACACGGCAGCGACCCGAAGAACGTAAAATGGTCAGCAAGACGGCACAGAGCAAAACCAACCAAGGGAGGTTTAGACCCGTTGTTCCATCGTGGATAGTTGCCGACCTTCTGGGTTAATGGGCGGAGAGGCTCGTATAAGAGGTTGGGAGATGGTGGTGGTAAGAGGTCAAGAGGCGATGCTTGTTTGGTTCCCGTGTTGCGTTGCTGTTGCTTGCCCGGCAAAATCAATCAGTGTAAAGAAAATACGCGGTCGGACATGATGTGGATAATGTGCATACATACTATAGACACCCGACGCAACATGTCTTTCACAAGTTGCCCCCGTGTGCGATGTAGGGAATTTTGGTTGAATTAATAGCAAGTGATATTCGGACTCGAGAGCAGGAAATGTATCTGAAGCTCAAAATTCAAGCTCCCTGTACACTTACTTATACCCCTATGGTTCCATCGAAAGGAACCCGGCGGCGCGAAGTCTGAAATCTTGCTGACCCAGATCCCTAATACCCGAAGTTGCGCTTCCAGGGGTATGATTTCTTGGTAGCTCTGGCTCCCTGTGGAGTCTGGACATTTATGCATTATGTATAGCATGCAAGTGAGGGTGCTGCGAATAAGTCTGTGAGTACTGCCCAGGCAGGTTGAATTTCAACAAAATGTGTTGCGAAAACACACAGTCCGCGCGTTCCGTACCATGCCGTGGTGCATGAATAAGTCGGTCTGACCCTACAGACACTTGGCATGGTTTCACAGTACGCGCATTGATGCAGTATGTAAGAGGATCTTCTTCTTGCTTTGGGCGAAAGTGGGATTGCTTCACGTTGTAAGGTAAGCAACTGATGAGCTGGATACAAACACACTGCAGAGAAGGGGTGGACTGGAGAAAGCCCAGCGCAACTTTCGGGTTGCGGGAATTGATGTGAAGTCTGAACGAAGCGAGTACGTCGAGGACCCCGGAATATAGCCTTGGATGCCAGGTACCCCGTCCCGACAAAAATTCAAGGTTTCGAGCGCGAAACCCAGGTTCTGTCCCGACAAAAAGTGAGGGTCGAGGGCAAAAATGCCAGGTCCTGTCCCGACAAAAGTTGGACTTCTTGGTGAACTCGCGGCCCAACTTTCATCGAATTTTTGTGCTAAAACTCCATTTGAGCTCAGGAAATGCGCGAGATCACGGAGAACGGTACAGAAATGATGGCCGAAGGAAATTTGGGTGATTTTATGGCTCGTGGGAGTAGGAAATTACCCGTTTTGGGCAATTACGGCACCCTCGGCTAGGTCCTGTCCCGACAAAACTGACCGAAACGCGCCAAAAACTGTCCCGACAAAACGCGGCAGATTTTGGACTTTTGGAACCTGGCCTCCAAGGGTATAATCCGGGATTTCAACATTGTGTGATTGCTGAAATGTATGGATGAATTATCGCCGACGGGGCGGAAGAAGAGCTCAATTCAAGTTTGTGGGGCTAAAATATCCCCGGTGAACTAAGCTGCGCTCCCGGACAAGATGACATTGACATTGAACCAACAAGTACTTACCACAGCAGTATTAATATAGAGAATGAAAAACCTTGAACGTGGTGCCTCGCTCCCAAAACACCCCAGCTGACTGCACAGACATCAAGACGGATTCTCGTACGTGTGGGTGCCGTGTGCCTGCCGGCGGCGAGAAAAACATTGAAAAAGCTCTAGAAGAAAGTGAAAACTGCGCTTAAAATTGACATTAAATTTGATGCAGAATGTGCACCATATCCTCGCTCGCGGGACGGCGATACATATAGTCTTTGTTATCGGCGCCGCTGCGCGGCGCCTCCAGGGGTCTAAAACACGAGAAGAGGGTACTGGGTGTGATCACCTAGGATTGCACATCGAGGCGGTACTTGCCTGCCGGCGGCCAACGGCCAAAAGATTTGAAAAAAGTAGAGAGGAAAGTTGAAAAAAACTGCATCAAATGCACAAGAGATTCAAGTACGAACATGCACCATAACCCTTCTCCCGCACGGGAATAAGGTTGTCGGCGCCGCTGTGCGGCGCCTCCTAGGCCTGAGAGCATCCCCAAGGTACAAAGAGGTTGAACCCGGAGCATTGCGTGTGAAGGCGCCGCATGCCGGCCGGCGGCCAAAAAAAATTTGAAAAACCTAGGTAGGAGAGGTTTTTTTTGAAAAAAAAGCAGTTTTGGAAGTAGAATAGGCACCGTAGGTCTGCTTGCGGGAAGGCGATACATATGGTCAAAGGTTGTCGGCGCCTCCGCAAGCTTGAGAGCATTCCCGCAGCACCAAGGTGTTAAACATGGAGCATTACGTGTTGAAACGGGACGTGCCTGCCGGCGGCCAAAAGAATTTGACAAAACTAGAGAGGAAATCAAAAGAGGTACAGTCGGAGTGAGAGTAAATTTGAGGTAGAATGAGCACTGTAGCCCCGCTCGCAGGAACATACATATAGTCAACATTGCCGGCACCCCTGCGCGGTGCCTCCGCAGGCCCCCAACATCTCAAACTCGTAAGGAAATTGATAAAAAGGTTGAGTTCGAAGCCATCCACGTCGAGGTGGGGTGTGCCTGCCGGCAGCCAAAAATTTTGCAAAAGGGTTGAAAAGATTTCAGCCAGAGTGCATCGAGGTTGAAGGCTAGGTTCAGCACCAGTCCAACTTTGATTGCAGGATGCCGATACATGGGCAAATGGGAGAGGGGAGAAGGGGGAAATGAATGCCGGGTGTACGGAAGAAAGAGCGGAGACCCTGAAAGCGGAGGAATCAAAGTACGTAAGAACATGATCTGTACAATTGCGGTTGTGAGATCAAAATTATAAAAAAATACCCACACACGCGGGGAGAACAATGTCGTTTACAGTCAGCAATGTGCTGAGTGAGCGATTTGCTACGCCAAGACAGTCAGAACACTGGGAGAACGGAAGATGTGAGTTGAACAGTCAAACAATTTTACGGAGGTGGGCCGTTGCGTGCTGTCTGGACTAAATTGTTCCAATTGACATGGGTACTATGGTGCAGTGGTAACGTGCTTTATGGCGTAAAGGCCTGGTTTCTCAACGTGCTCGAGTTCGAGTGCTGTGGTTGGTCACTTTTTTGCTGCACAAGCTGAATTATTGTTTTGGCTCCTTCACACGGCTCTAAACAGAGAACTGCACCTCTAAAATGTGCCGCTATGGCCCGTTTTTGCACCGTGGTGACCGATTTTTCGCTCAAGCGCGCCAAAAAAAAAAATCGCGCTTGTCAACGGAGTTTCCTAATTCGGGTGCTACTCCCGTGCCTCAAAAAGGAAATTCCCCGTCGACTCGTTCTTCACCTCAATTCTTGCACGTCAAGATGATACAAAGTATTCATTACGTACACCTCAGTCTTTCAACATGCACTAGAGTGAATTGACGCGCTTTGACGCATCACAGCACACGTTATTCACGGTCGTGATTCAACCCCTATTTTGCCCCGAAACTCTTCCTGGTTCGATCTTGGACTACCAAAGCAACAGTAGATGACGTACGCATGTCACTAATGCGTGTGCCCCCCATACCCGCCCTCCGGGTGCCCGGTGAGGATCCCAGCAACGGGAATCGCGCAAACACATATACCGTGTTTGCGGGGTTTCACCGGGCAGCGGTGGGCTGACCCACTTCATAAATTGATGGGATTCTTACCTTTGACGTGCGCAGTCTGTCATCTTCCGTACACGGATCCTTGGGAACGTTCAGGGCTCTGAACATGAAAAGTGAATCTTTACCTTTTCCTCTACAACTCGTGAGAATAGGCGGGATAGACTCAGACCATCTCCAGCATATTCAAGATGTAATTTTTCACTTCCAATTCCTACTTCACCCCGCGCTATTCCGTCGAACGAGCTCGGCAAAGTTCAACCATGTCCATTTTGGGACATAGGTGAGTAACTCACTCAGTGTCTTGTGCGGTGATCTTGTTCCGCCTCGCGTATTTACTATAAGCTGAATCAGCGCTATGTAATCGCCTCTGAATCTATAAGTACCGACCATACCTTCTCAATTCCTCAGTCAACCGCCTTTTTTCCCACTTCCTCGTACTCCCACCCTCGACTCGCTATCATCCTTCGGCACACCCGGAACCAATTCACTCACAAATCTGTAGCACATTTCGCCTGCCGCTGTCTCTTCTCCCTCGAAGCCGACTTTCACCGTTGGCTGGTGCCTTTCGGCTGAATTCGGCACGAGTTCCCACGACATCTGGTTGACATCAACTACCACCATCTTGCTCGCGGCCGGACATTGCCAGCTAGGTATCCTCTATTTCTACCCTGTCCATTCATTGGCTTACTTATTGAACTTGGTTACAGGCTCTACTGGGACCCTTCAACTTATTTGACTCCCCTGAAAATCCGGCTCCCTTGCTTTGGTTTCAGCCCGACTCAACTTGTACATACTGCCCTATGTCCACTATTATTTTGGTATTCTAACTCTCTTCTAGGCTTTGATGTCAATTTATCCAAATTCTCGCAACTCCTTCAAATCCATCGGCACACTTCAAATTTCCACTTCAACACAAGCACTCGACATCCTTCAAGCTTCCATTCAAAGATAGTTCTTTGCTTATCGCCTCCCGCAAACCCTTGGCCATTCACATCCCGGCTGCCGGATTGGCTTCAAGACCCATGCCAACCTTTAAAATCTTCGGCCCGTCCTCAATTCAAGTCTAACCGCCATTTGTGCTTCGCTCCGCGTATTCTCGTGATATTCAATATCTTACCTCGCCACCGGATTTGCGCCGGAACTATCTTCAAATTCACTCACTCCCTTAGTTTTGTCTCGAGGTATGTGCGTTCGTGCTTACTATTTACAAACATATTAATCTGTTCGCAGATATTCACGACCTGCCTCGACACTCGTTGCAGCTTCAAAATTAATCTTCCATTGACTTCATTTCAATGGGTATGTACTCGTTCACTTCAATTTTCGTCGAGCCGCTAACTCAAAGTTTCTTTATTTTTCAAGATTGACTTGTTCCTCTTCGTCCCCCAACTAGTTCGTGGCCGTTCGCACTCAGATCGAAGTACCTCCCAAACGTATGCCGGCCTTCAAAATTCTCGACCGACTTTCCTCGCGCCGTGTCCGCCGAGACTTTTGTTAAATTGACTCTGCTTCGCGGTGCTGCTTCAGGGTATGTTCTCTTTCACTTGTACACCTTTCCTATTGATAAATATACTCCCACTTTAACTTACTTCAACGTGCGTTAGCTTCCACTTTCCGCGGAAACTATCTTCAAATTCACTTCCTCCCCCCACTTTCGTCTCGAGTGCTTACTATTCACAAACATACTGATCTGAGCTCACAGATATTCGTCGACTGCCTCAACACTCGTCGCGGCCTCAAATTAATCTTCTATTGCCTTATGTACTGATTCATTTTAGTTTTCGTCGAGCCGCTAACTCAAAGTCAAGATTGACTCGTTCTTCACCGACTTCCTCCGTTCCTCGGCTGGCTCGCGGCCGCTCGCACTCGAAGTACCTCTAAAATACATGCCGGCCTTCAAATTTCTCGGATGCCTCTGAACGGTTTACCCTCGCGCCATATTCGCTGAAACTATCGTGAAATTGACTTGGCTTCGCGGTTCTACCTTCAAAGTATGTGCTCTTTCACCTATACACCTTCACTATTAACAAACATACTGACCTGGCCTCACAGATCTTCGTCGTGTACTTTCACTTCAACTTACTTCAAAGTGCATTCACTTCACCTTCAAGACTTATGTCGGATTCCAACTCGGAAGACCACTATGGCGATCTCAATGTCATATCACATCATTGTTTAGCTCTATAGTCCTCAGCTTGGCATGCACCGTTTCATTTCATGAATCTCCGAGCCGTATTAACTTTGTTCATCTTCCGGAACGTAGCAATGCCCCTGGATTGACCCTGGCTTCGCTTAGATCGTCGCACACGGTCTCCGACTTCAACTAACCGAAGACTATGGCGGGCCGCCAAGAAACTCGAAGTTTCCATCAAGCTTTACTTGTCTTCAATGGTGCGCATTTCTTCAACTCATCCTCTCGCTGACCTTTAACTCATGCAAGAATCCCTGCTCAACCCCGAGTGCCACCAAGATTCACCTCAAACCGTTCAACGACTCGACCTGCACCGAAACGATGGCTCCACTGTGCCCGGAGATTATCGCCAATTTTTTTGCATCTCATCTCTTGACATATTCGAGGTTTGTTGTCCGTCTTTACGTTGGAACTAATCTTCCATCCTTAAATCCTCCGTATCAATTCCATTCAAGTTGACCTAATCAACCTGCTCAACGCATAATGGGCCCCAAACAACGCGAAGATACCGTTGAAAATTGCTGACTAGCTTCGCCCAGAAATTTTGCCCTGCTTGCGCCGAGATTATCGTCAAATTTGCGTTGCCTCTGACCGGATCGAGTTTTAAGGTTCGTGCGTCATTAATTATGGATGATAACTGGTACTAAGCCCCCATGTGTACTCAGATTCTTCGAGGTCCATCCTTGGGTTCGCATGCTTGCTGGTCTTGAGGTAAGTAAGCCTCAATTATTTCTCCGCGATGTAACGTTCCCTTGACTGATTTGCTTCTGCTCAGCTCTAGCACTCATAATGAAGACGGTGCGCTCCATTGGACATCGATCGTTGTCCTCTCAGGTAAGTACTTACCTGTCTCCTTCCCTTTGTTCATTGACCAAGGCTGACTTACCTTGACGACTTCAGTCTCGCATCTCAAGCTCGAGTTCAAGCTCAACCTTCCCTCGGGGCTTCCTCTTCGTTCAACCAAGGTATGTCTTCATTTTTACCTACCTACCTACCTACCTACCTACCCATACAATATATGTGCTATTAATATTATATTCGGCCTTGCGCACCGATATTCTTCAACATCGATTGGACTGTATCATGTGAACAAGGCTTCATTCAACTCGATACATATGCCCGGACTCTTTTGTTTCATCTTTCACCCCGCTTCTTCTGCTCTTCCCTTCAAAGTCAGCGCTCACACCTCTTTTTGAGCAGTCAAAATTCCCAAGGTCAAACTCACTTGATGGTGCATCTCAATTACTTACACAAGGTGAGTTTCGCGGCTATTCATTCAGTTTTCTTTCCTTCTATCCATACATGGAGATCGTTCCGTTAACATACGTTGCTTCGAGGTTGTTTCAACTTGAACCATCGAAGCAACACTTCCTCTTTGAAATTCCAACTCATCTTGCAAGCCTCATCGCTCACTACCCCTCTCCTTCGTTCCACAGACTCGATCCACCTACCTCAATCTAATTGAACTCAAGCCGACTTGTCGGTCTTCGGAGCCACGCACACAACCCCTTTTCAACTTCATGTTCAAGTGCCGCTCGTGGTGCGTGTTTGTTTCGCTCGTTTGCACTGCCCTCTCTCTCGTGCCCAGGCTTCATGCAGCGTTGCAGTAATATTCGCGGCTCCTCTACATTTTCTCCTCATTCTCATCCTTCTTCTCTCCACTTAGCTGTTGTTCTTCCTTCCTTTCAATCCTCGTCCCCGAATCCCATCGTCGTGAGGTTTCCCGCTCCGCATTCTAACAACCATTCTTCCGGATAGATTCAATGCCAAATCCTTCATCCATTCAATCCAGCAAGTACTATCCTCCCCGTCCCTTCAGATCCCTTGCTAACGCGAATCCATATCACACAGTTTTTGAATCCAAAATGAATATATTGACGTCGTTGGTTTACTCACTACGGTTCTTGGAAAGAAAGAATGCGCGCAACGGCGCTGCGCGCGTTGGCAGCGATGCCGCAACCGCGTACATCTGCGCGTAGCGGGACTCGGTGGTAAATGTCGACACGCACGCGCTGGGTTCCTGCGAACGCAACGCGGTGCCGGCGACGCGTGGCGCGCTAGGGACGAGTCGGCCCCCGAGTTCGCGATATTCGGCGCCGCGCCTGCGGGTGGCGTTCCCGCGACGCAGCGACTCGTAGCCCAAGGACGGCGGGCAGGTGGGGGGGAGGAGGTGCCCACGCCGTTGAGTGTCTGCGCGAACTCTGGCACAACGACTCGTAGGCGCACTGCGGATTCCCCGCGAAACGCAGCGGAGTCGGCGCCCAAGGGCGGTGCCCGTGGGACGAGGCGCCGGCGATTCCCCGCATGCCGCAGCTGCTGCAGTCCACGTACATGCACGCGCGCGGCTCAATTTCGACTCGCCCGCGGCTCGCGTCCCCGCGGACGTCAGCGCGGAGGACTCGCTCCGATGGCACAAGACCGGCGATCAAGATGAAAGAGATGGGGGGACGGAGAAGGGGAGATATCGAGAGCGTGAGAGGGAGGAGAGGGAAGGGAGTCGGCGCCCAGGGCGACACGTGGGGGAACGAGTCGCCCCGTATGTGCGGGTGCGTGCGTGCCTGCACCGAGGTAGTCTGTACGCGCGCGTGGCGCTGAAATCGACTCGCGCGCGCTCTGCGGATTTCCGCGAACGCAGCGCGGCCATAGCGCAAGGGCGATGGGCCGGGCCCAGTCGGCACCCATTCCCCGCATGCTGCAACCGCCGCAGTCCGCGTACATGCAGGTGCGCAGCGCTGAATTTCGAGCTGCTTGCAGGTGGTGTCCCCGCACGGGGCCGGAGACTGCATAGCGTGCACGCGGCCGATGCGCTGCGGAGCTTCCGCGCCAGCTCGCGGCGCCAGCGTCGACATGGACGTCAGTACGATGGCGCCGTCGACGCGCGGATCGGGGATCAAGAGGGGGAAGGTGTAGAAGGGGGGCAGGGAAGCGTGTAGAAGGAGGCGGAGGGGACAGTGTGGTGGAATTGGATGCGAGCCACACAGATTAGATGGACGCACCGGAATGGAGCGCGCGCCGGCGTCGGCAAGCGTAGGGAACGAGTATGTTGACGTTCCCCGAGCATGTCCAACGTCGTCAGAAAGTGCGGGAGGCGGCATTGGTCAATGTACGCACCTGGTGCTGGCGGTGTTACCTGCGAGACTGACTGCAATTTGTAGCAGACTTGACGGCGTTGGGGCACGGGAGGGACCAGCTAGGTGGGGAGAGATATGAGCGGTGCACGGTGCAGGGAAGCGCGGGTGGGTGTACGCACGTAGATACATTCCATCTCGATGTTGGATGCAGAGGCAGGGCAGGGCGCGATGCAGCAGTTGCGGCGGCGACGAGCTGCTTGGCAGACGACGCGTTGCCAGTCGTCATCGAGTTCCCTGCGCGTGTCGCGATGTGGGTATGCGGAAGACCAGCGGAGGGACTGGCTAGCTGTGAAGAGAGATGAGCGGCACGCGCGGGTAAGGATGAGTGGGTGGACGCACGTAGATGTAGAGTGGCGAAGGGATGCGGAGAGGAGCAAGCCGGGGCGTGGGCGCGATGGGGGCTTCAAGCGGGGATGACGATGAGCTGCTTTGGCGAGAGAAGAAAGCAAGAGGGAGGATGTGGGCATGACGACGGGCTGGGAAAGAGAAGGGAATGGCCTGGTACACCAGCCCAGGATAAAACTCGAGCAGAGACCGGTGGTGACCTTTAGCAAACGGAGGAAACCATCAATAACATGCCGTTGTTTTGTTTGGCTGCAACATTTAATATCAACCACAACTCAGGTACCAATTATCGTGTGATTATCGTCCACCTCCAGCATGTTACACTGCCTACCTCGCTTCTATAATGACTACCAACGACCTTCCCCGCTGTTTATTTCTCCAAGGCAAACCCACTACTCTTGCACCGCCGATCTTCTCCTTGACATTTTTTGTTCATCCCGAGTTTCCATCAAAGATGGACGACGGAAAATGTCGGGCGTTCAGGCTATCCTCGTCGTACATGTATGCGCAGCACGGAAATAGCATACTGCTGCCCCCCCAACACTGCTGGGCATCCGCATCTCGTTGTCTGGGTCAACCAATTTCAAACGCATCAAATAGTTTTTGGTCCGTGTTTGTTTACCAAGTCGTGCCTGGTCAGTGCACTACCGGCCCTCCTACGACTCAAGCCCGATGACCGAGCGCCTTGCAAGTTATGCCAGGTTGTACTTGGGTTATACGTCTCTGGCCTCGCTTGAAACAACGCCGAATAACCGCCGCCCTGTTCTCGTTGGCCGCCGTATCGGGCAGGGCTAGGCCTGATGGTCGCCAATTCGCGGAGGTATCCCAACGTCGGGCGCCGATCGAGTCGTCGATCTCGGTTTCGCGGCGTCATAAAGTTTGGCCTCCCACCTCCACCTTGTGCTTCGCGCCGCCCAACAAATTAATCCGACCCAAACTCGCGCCCTCCCGCCCTCCCCTTATGTTCTAAATACACACTCGGATGATGTATCCCCATCCCACCTCCCTTCCAAGTTTGTACATATATTGATTCATGCGGGGGACTGCTCATTCAATTGCGGAGAGCGCAAATATAATAGTCGGGGCGCTCAGCAGACATACTATTGATATTCCGCACTCAACAACGCAACCTACAGGTGTTGTCGGAACCCCGCAGACACGACCGATTAGTCCTGGTTCAAAGTTGATTCTCGCGCGTCGAGGCGCAAGACTGCTGGCTGGTCATATTATTATGCAGAGATGAAGGTTCAAGTTGTGGACACCGTCGGGATTCCATAACTCATCCTTCTGGCCTCCCACCTCCACCTTTTACTTTACGCCGCCCAACAAGTCAACCCAACCCAAATTCGCGCCCCTCCCGCGACGCCGTTGCCTCCCGCTCTTCCTTGTGTTCTAAATACCTCCTTATTATACCGTATCAATGATGTATCCCCATCCCATCCTCGGCGCCTCACTTCCATATTGATTCATCTACATGCATCTGCGGGGATTGCTCAATTCATTACGGAGAGCGCTTGCAGATGTGTCTGCAGTGGGATAGCTGCATCGACATTTACTTCCCACCGCCGGGAAAACAACTTGGACTTGCACATCATGCCGCCACTTGTTGAACTCGCAATATCGGCGCAAGTTATATGTTGGTCTTCGTTGCAATAAAATAAAATATAATCGGCACTCAGCAGATATACCTCATCCTATTAATATTCCGCACTAGGAACAAACACGTACAGGCGCTGTCGGAACCCCGCAGACACCACGGATCAGTCCTGATTCTCGCGCGTCGAGGGGTTTTAGCAAGATTGCCGGGGCATATTATTATCCAGAGATGAAGTTGGTGGACATCGTCGGGATTCCATAACGTGCTGTTGATATTTTCACATCGGGCCTGGTCTTTTGATTCCGTTCCATGCGCATTGGTCTCAACGACACATGTTTACTTGAGGAAAATTACTATAGGGACATTGCTACTAGACGACTGTTGAACGCTGAACGTTGAATCTCGGCGTCCTCGGGCTTCTCGGCGACTGGAGTTTCACTTGGATAAGACTAGGATAGATTGATCAGCGCGGTCCCTTTCGGAACATGTAGCGACAGTAAAACTCAACAGAGCTCAACCGCGCATGGATGCAGCAGTGGACAATTTCCCATTAATAATTTAGACGCATCAGATTCCCACGGTTGATTTTTTGAAACCTTTATTCGGTACAGTGCCGGTTCAACTTTCATCTCGTTCAATAATTTCGCGGGTTTCAAAAATCGATTGCGCCAAGGCCCGCCGCGACACAGTTACCGCCCTACGGCTATCGTGAGCGAAACCCTACCATATTGTCCTCCCTTGAATTATTGTTGAGAAATCACAACCATTCACCGCCAATTATCACGTAAAATGAGAAGGGGATCGGAACAGGCTATTGTTGTTTTGACTTCTTGTTATTCATATGTACACGCGCGCGCTTAGCGATCCGTTTAAATAGCACAAGACACACACTTGTAGTACCACCACAGGAACTCCTGAGTGCCGCACATCATAGTTTATTGACTCTCAACACACCAGAGCTCTCCACCAGGATTACCAAGTCGTGCGGCACTTCCAAGCTGTGGCCACTGGCGTCAAGTTTCTCAATTGGGTCTTTGTGAGTCTGTGGCGACTTCAGTCTCAAGGACGTCGTTCAACTTGGAATCAGAAACATAGGAACATCGTGCGGGGTATCCGCGCTCCATACCTCTCGGGCCTTCAATGTCGACACCTTGGGAGACACCCTTCCGAAGATTAAAGAGCCTGCAGTGGCCGCAGGGAAATCCAGAAACACAGCAACATTAGGGGGGGATCCGCGTTCCACACCTCTAGATCTCGAGCCTTCAATCTCGACAGCTTGGGGGATGTCTTCCGAAGATCAAAGGACTGGCAATGGCCGCAGGAAATCCAGGAAGCATCCCAAATTCCGATGCAGTTCGTGCAGCAGTCCGCCGCTACACAACCGAGTGGTGGCGGCGCATTTCTCGACCTGTGCTCTTCTCTCCTTTCATCTCTCCGCAGCCTGGGTACGAAGGGGGGAGAGTCGACTACGAAAGGTTGGAAATGGAATAGGTGTATCAGGGTCTTGGAATTGTGGATGTTTATTGAAGAGTAGCAAATATTTGTCCTTGTCAAGATCTGAATGAACGTGGTCGGGGCGGAGGGAGTTGAACGACAGAGCTTTTTCGTCAGATATCGATGTAGGCGTGCCCTTTCACCCTAGACTCTGCGATGAGTAAATACCCACGTTGAGGAGATGGTGTCACAAGATTGCTGCCGTAGACCCAGATTCGGAGGCTCGTGAGGTCTTTCTGGACCAGGACCCGCGAGTGGTAAACGATCTCGTTCAAAGCAAGTACGTAAGAAATAAATTCGACCCTTCAAGTTCGCGGTCTTGTGAGCGCTGCCCAATCTTGTAAAAAAGCTAGTCAAGACGGGCCCTCGAATGACGCCGAAGGTTTTGATCTACTTATCCGAAGGAATCAAGGCGAGGTTGAAATGTTCGAAAAGTCGGCACTGCCACCGAGGCACGTCGGACGAAAGTCCGATTCGAACTGATCCTCTTCCGTCATGGCATTTTCGTCGATTCTTCGAGTTGGCGGAAGTCGAGTAATGCACTTCAGTCGCAGAAGGTTGTTTCAAGACTGTTCGGCACTGCCAGCTAGGGCCTGCCACTCAACTGCCACCGACTCGGTGGCAGTTCGGAACGTCCAAAGAGGTTTCATTTCGTCGAGTACTAATACACTCTCTCCTCCATTTCGTCCAGTGTCACCAATGATGTTTCGCTTCAAGCGAATTACCTGTTCTCTAAATCTCTTGATGCTCTCCTTGGTAGCTTTCCTTGTCTTGTCCCCCAAGTCGCCGCGCTTCTACGCAGAGAAGCGATCGATCCAGTCAAGTTCCTTCACAGAAACCCAGATTTACCCCCCGGACTTCACGACGCTTTATCCCCCCGCTAGCCCCTGGCACTTAATGGAGATGATCCAATCCTGCAACTTCATCGCGATGACGCCCTTGTCTGCTATTGTTCTAATGGAGCAGCGCGCACATGGCGCGTCTGAGGATAAATCCACGGGACTTGTTCTTTCTCCTCTGGAACTGAAAATCGAATCGAAACGCCGCTGCACCCGCTCCAATCTATGCTGATATTGACAGGCTCAGTACATAACCATCACCGATACATCAGGGCATTCCTTTGATTCGTCGCTTCCTTCTAATTTGGAGCGCGTTAAATTATGCGCTCATTTAACGCGCCTTTCCCCCGCCAACCTCGCGCCTCCGACCACGTACCCTCGTGGCCAAAAAAATGACCATCTCCGACCATTCCAGCTCCCAGCCGACCGCCCAGGCACAGCCTAAACCAAAATATAAATCCAACGAGAAGCAGACCGAAGAGGTTCCCGACGTGTCGGAACCCCGCAGACACCACGGATCAGTCCTGATTCTCGCGCGTCAAGGGGTTCAGCAAGATTGCCGGGGCGTATTATTATCCAGAGATGAAGTTGTGGACATCGTCGGGATTCCATAACGTGCTGTTGAACATTTCACATCGGGCCTGGTCTTTTGATTCCATTCCATGCGCATTGGTCTCAACGACACATGTTTACTTGAGGAAAATTACTATAGGGGACATTGCTACTAGACGACTGTTGAACGCTGAACGTTGAATCTCGGCGAACTCGGGCTTCTCGGCGACTGGAGTTTCACTTGGACAAGGACTAGGATAAATTGATCAGCGCGGTTCCTTTCGCTGAGTTGTAGCGACAGTAAAATTCACAGAGCTCAACCGCACATTGTGCATGGATGCAGCGGTGGACGATTTCCCATTATTAATTTGTACGCATCAGATTCCCACGGTTGATTTTTGAAACCTTTATTCGGTACAGTGCAGGTTCAACTTATTCATCTCGTTCAATAATCTCGCGAGTTTCAAAAATCGATTGCGCCAAGCCGGCCGCCACACACCCTACGGCAATCGTGAGCGAAACCCTACCATATTGTTGAGAAATAACAACTGTCTTTGATTATTACTCGACTGAATCAATACAATTTAGGGCGGGGATCGAGGGGTCTACTCCTTATATCCCGGCTAAGCATTCGCGTTTCAGAATCCGTAAGTCTTCAAGCAAATTTTGGTCAGATTTTGGCAATAGTCCTCCACGTTCCGAAGGTCTGGTGTACGGGATTAGCTTCCCGGGTGCGTGGATTGGGTATACAGGAAATAACGAGGGCTTACAGCTGGAGTGGTGTGGGCAATGAGAAGGAAAAAGTCTGGGGGGAGTAAATGAATGCTGTAAATCATAAGTCAGAACTGAAGGGTCTTGATCTCGTCCGAGATGCCTGAACGCGCAGTTCGAATCTGCGTGGGCGTGGGGCGTCAGAAAATGAGATAAAGTGAAGAAGAAATCTGAACATACCTGTAGGCATAAGTGTTGTTGCACGGAGAGGTCATTCTAACACGGCAGCGACCCGAAGAACGTAAAATGGTCAGCAAGACGGCACAGAGCAAAACCAACCAAGGGAGGTTTAGACCGTTGGTTCCATCGTGGATAGTTGCCGACCTTCTGGGTTAATGGGCGGAGAGGCTCGTATAAGAGTTGGGAGATGGTGGTGGTAAGAGGTCAAGAGGCGATGCTTTGTTTGGTTCCCGTGTTGCGTTGCTGTTGCTTGCCCGGCAAAATCAATCAGTGTAAAGAAAATACGCGGTCGGACATGATGTGGATAATGTGCATACATACTATAGACACCCGACGCCAACATGTCTTTCACAAGTTGCCCCCGTGTGCGATGTAGGGAATTTTGGTTGAATTAATAGCAAGGGATTATTCGGACTCGAGAGCAGGAAATGTATCTGAAGCTCAAAATTCAAGCTCCCTGTACACTTACTTATACCCCTATGGTTCCATCGAAAGGAACCCGGCGGCGCGAAGTCTGAAATCTTTGCTGACCCAGATCCCCTAATACCCGAAGTTGCGCTTTCCAGGGGTATGATTTCTGGTAGCTCTGGCTCCCTGTGGAGTCTGGACATTTATGCATTATGTATAGCATGCAAGTGAGGGTGCTGCGAATAAGTCTGTGAGTACTGCCCAGGCAGGTGAATTTCAACAAAATGTGTTGCGAAAACACACAGTCCGCGCGTTCCGTACCATGCCGTGGTGCATGAATAAGTCGGTCTGACCCTACAGACACTTGGCATGGTTTCACAGTACGCGCATTGATGCAGTATGTAAGAGGATCTTCTTCTTGCTTGTGGGCGAAAGTGGGATTGGCTTCACGTTGTAAGGTAAGCAACTGATGAGCTGGATACAAACACACTGCAGAGAAGGGGTGGACTGGAGAAAGCCCAGCGCAACTTTCGGGTTGCGGAATTGATGTGAAGTCTGAACGAAGCGAGTACGTCGAGGACCCCGGAATATAGCCTTGGATGCCAGGTACCCCGTCCCGACAAAAATTCAAGGTTTCGAGCGCGAAACCCAGGTTCTGTCCCGACAAAAAGTGAGGGTCCGAGGGCAAAAATGCCAGGTCCTGTCCCGACAAAAGTTGGACTTCTTGGTGAACTCGCGGCCCAACTTTCATCGACTTTTTGTGCTAAACTCCATTTGAGCTCAGGAAATGCGCGAGATCACGGAGACGGTACAGAAATGATGGCCGAAGGAAATTTGGGTGATTTTATGGCTCGTGGGAGTAGGAAATTACCCGTTTTGGGCAATTACGGCACCCTCGGCTAGGTCCTGTCCCGACAAAAACTGACCGAAACGCGCCAAAAACTGTCCCGACAAAACGCGGCAGATTTGGACTTTTGGAACCTGGCCTCCAAGGGTATAATCCGGGATTTCAACATTGTGTGATTGCTGAAATGTATGGATGAATTATCGCCGACGGGGCGGAAGAAGAGCTCAATTCAAGTTTGTGGGGCTAAAATATCCCCGGTGAACTAAGCTGCGCTCCCGGACAAGATGACATTGACATTGAACCAACAAGTACTTACCACAGCAGTATTAATATAGAGAATGAAAAACCTTGAACGTGGTGCCATCGCTCCCAAAACACCCCAGCTGACTGCACAGACATCAAGACGGATTCTCGTACGTGTGGGTGCCGTGTGCCTGCCGGCGGCGAGAAAAACATTGAAAAAGCTCTAGAAGAAAGTGAAAACTGCGCTTAAAATTGACATTAAATTTGATGCAGAATGTGCACCATATCCTCGCTCGCGGGACGGCGATACATATAGTCTTTGTTATCGGCGCCGCTGCGCGGCGCCTCCAGGGGTCTAAAACACGAGAAGAGGGTACTGGGTGTGATCACCTAGGATTGCACATCGAGGCGGTACTTTGCCTGCCGGCGGCCAACGGCCAAAAGATTTGAAAAAGTAGAGAGGAAAGTTGAAAAAAAACTGCATCAAATGCACAAGAGATTCAAGTACGAACATGCACCATAACCCCTTCTCCCGCACGGGAATAAGGTTGTCGGCGCCGCTGTGCGGCGCCTCCTAGGCCTGAGAGCATCCCCAAGGTACAAAGAGGTTGAACCCGGAGCATTGCGTGTGAAGGCGCCGCATGCCGGCCGGCGGCCAAAAAAATTTGAAAAACCTAGGTAGGAGAGGTTTTTTTTGAAAAAAAAGCAGTTTTGGAAGTAGAATAGGCACCGTAGGTCTGCTTGCGGGAAGGCGATACATATGGTCAAAGGTTGTCGGCGCCTCCGCAAGCTTGAGAGCATTCCCGCAGCACCAAGGTGTTAAACATGGAGCATTACGTGTTGAAACGGGACGTGCCTGCCGGCGGCCAAAAGAATTTGACAAAACTAGAGAGGAAATCAAAAGAGGTACAGTCGGAGTGAGAGTAAATTTGAGGTAGAATGAGCACTGTAGCCCCGCTCGCAGGAACATACATATAGTCAACATTGCCGGCACCCCTGCGCGGTGCCTCCGCAGGCCCCAACATCTCAAACTTCGTAAGGAAATTGATAAAAAGGTTGAGTTCGAAGCCATCCACGTCGAGGTGGGGTGTGCCTGCCGGCAGCCAAAAATTTTGCAAAAGGGTTGAAAAGATTTCAGCCAGAGTGCATCGAGGTTGAAGGCTAGGTTCAGCACCAGTCCAACTTTGATTGCAGGATGCCGATACATGGGCAAATGGAGAGGGGAGAAGGGGGAAATGAATGCCGGGTGTACGGAAGAAAGAGCGGAGACCCTGAAAGCGGAGGAATCAAAGTACGTAAGAACATGATCTGTACAATTGCGGTTGTGAGATCAAAATTATAAAAAAATACCCACACACGCGGGGAGAACAATGTCGTTTACAGTCAGCAATGTGCTGAGTGAGCGATTTGCTACGCCAAGACAGTCAGAACACTGGGAGAACGGAAGATGTGAGTTGAACAGTCAAACAATTTTACGGAGGTGGGCCGTTGCGTGCTGTCTGGACTAATTGTTCCAATTGACATGGGTACTATGGTGCAGTGGTAACGTGCTTTATGGCGTAAAGGCCTGGTTTCTCAACGTGCTCGAGTTCGAGTGCTGTGGTTGGTCACTTTTTTGCTGCACAAGCTGAATTATTGTTTTGGCTCCTTCACACGGCTCTAAACAGAGAACTGCACCTCTAAAATGTGCCGCTATGGCCCGTTTTTGCACCGTGGTGACCGATTTTTCGCTCAAGCGCGCCAAAAAAAAAATCGCGCTTGTCAACGGAGTTTCCTAATTCGGGTGCTACTCCCGTGCCTCAAAAAGGAAATTCCCCGTCGACTCGTTCTTCACCTCAATTCTTGCACGTCAAGATGATACAAAGTATTCATTACGTACACCTCAGTCTTTCAACATGCACTAGAGTGAATTGACGCGCTTTGACGCATCACAGCACACGTTATTCACGGTCGTGATTCAACCCCTATTTTGCCCCGAAACTCTTCCTGGTTCGATCTTGGACTACCAAAGCAACAGTAGATGACGTACGCATGTCACTAATGCGTGTGCCCCCCATACCCGCCCTCCGGGTGCCCGGTGAGGATCCCAGCAACGGGAATCGCGCAAACACATATACCGTGTTTGCGGGGTTTCACCGGGCAGCGGTGGGCTGACCCACTTCATAAATTGATGGGATTCTTACCTTTGACGTGCGCAGTCTGTCATCTTCCGTACACGGATCCTTGGGAACGTTCAGGGCTCTGAACATGAAAAGTGAATCTTTACCTTTTCCTCTACAACTCGTGAGAATAGGCGGGATAGACTCAGACCATCTCCAGCATATTCAAGATGTAATTTTTCACTTCCAATTCCTACTTCACCCCGCGCTATTCCGTCGAACGAGCTCGGCAAAGTTCAACCATGTCCATTTTGGGACATAGGTGAGTAACTCACTCAGTGTCTTGTGCGGTGATCTTGTTCCGCCTCGCGTATTTACTATAAGCTGAATCAGCGCTATGTAATCGCCTCTGAATCTATAAGTACCGACCATACCTTCTCAATTCCTCAGTCACCGCCTTTTTTCCCACTTCCTCGTACTCCCACCCTCGACTCGCTATCATCCTTCGGCACACCCGGAACCAATTCACTCACAAATCTGTAGCACATTTCGCCTGCCGCTGTCTCTTCTCCCTCGAAGCCGACTTTCACCGTTGGCTGGTGCCTTTCGGCTGAATTCGGCACGAGTTCCCACGACATCTGGTTGACATCAACTACCACCATCTTGCTCGCGGCCGGACATTGCCAGCTAGGTATCCTCTATTTCTACCCTGTCCATTCATTGGCTTACTTATTGAACTTGGTTACAGGCTCTACTGGGACCCTTCAACTTTATTTGACTCCCCTGAAAATCCGGCTCCCTTGCTTTTGGTTTCAGCCCGACTCAACTTGTACATACTGCCCTATGTCCACTATTATTTTGGTATTCTAACTCTCTTCTAGGCTTTGATGTCAATTTATCCAAATTCTCGCAACTCCTTCAAATCCATCGGCACACTTCAATTTCCACTTCAACACAAGCACTCGACATCCTTCAAGCTTCCATTCAAAGATAGGTTCTTTGCTTATCGCCTCCCGCAAACCCTTGGCCATTCACATCCCGGCTGCCGGATTGGCTTCAAGACCCATGCCAACCTTTAAAATCTTCGCCCGTCCTCAATTCAAGTCTAACCGCCATTTGTGCTTCGCTCCGCGTATTCTCGTGATATTCAATATCTTACCTCGCCACCGGATTTGCGCCGGAACTATCTTCAAATTCACTCACTCCCTTAGTTTTGTCTCGAGGTATGTGCGTTCGTGCTTACTATTTACAAACATATTAATCTGTTCGCAGATATTCACGACCTGCCTCGACACTCGTTGCAGCTTCAAAATTAATCTTCCATTGACTTCATTTCAATGGGTATGTACTCGTTCACTTCAATTTTCGTCGAGCCGCTAACTCAAAGTTTCTTTATTTTTCAAGATTGACTTGTTCCTCTTCGTCCCCCAACTAGTTCGTGGCCGTTCGCACTCAGATCGAAGTACCTCCCAAACGTATGCCGGCCTTCAAAATTCTCGACCGACTTTCCTCGCGCCGTGTCCGCCGAGACTTTTGTTAAATTGACTCTGCTTCGCGGTGCTGCTTCAGGGTATGTTCTCTTTCACTTGTACACCTTTCCTATTGATAAATATACTCCCACTTTAACTTACTTCAACGTGCGTTAGCTTCCACTTTCCGCGGAAACTATCTTCAAATTCACTTCCTCCCCCCACTTTCGTCTCGAGTGCTTACTATTCACAAACATACTGATCTGAGCTCACAGATATTCGTCGACTGCCTCAACACTCGTCGCGGCCTCAAATTAATCTTCTATTGCCTTATGTACTGATTCATTTTAGTTTTCGTCGAGCCGCTAACTCAAAGTCAAGATTGACTCGTTCTTCACCGACTTCCTCCGTTCCTCGGCTGGCTCGCGGCCGCTCGCACTCGAAGTACCTCTAAAATACATGCCGGCCTTCAAAATTTCTCGGATGCCTCTGAACGGTTTACCTCGCGCCATATTCGCTGAAACTATCGTGAAATTGACTTGGCTTCGCGGTTCTACCTTCAAAGTATGTGCTCTTTCACCTATACACCTTCACTATTAACAAACATACTGACCTGGCCTCACAGATCTTCGTCGTGTACTTTCACTTCAACTTACTTCAAAGTGCATTCACTTCACCTTCAAGACTTATGTCGGATTCCAACTCGGAAGACCACTATGGCGATCTTCAATGTCATATCACATCATTGTTTAGCTCTATAGTCCTCAGCTTGGCATGCACCGTTTCATTTCATGAATCTCCGAGCCGTATTAACTTTGTTCATCTTCCGGAACGTAGCAATGCCCCTGGATTGACCCTGGCTTCGCTTAGATCGTCGCACACGGTCTCCGACTTCAACTAACCGAAGACTATGGCGGGCCGCCAAGAAACTCGAAGTTTCCATCAAGCTTTACTTGTCTTCAATGGTGCGCATTTCTTCAACTCATCCTCTCGCTGACCTTTAACTCATGCAAGAATCCCTGCTCAACCCCGAGTGCCACCAAGATTCACCTCAAACCGTTCAACGACTCGACCTGCACCGAAACGATGGCTCCACTGTGCCCGGAGATTATCGCCAATTTTTTTGCATCTCATCTCTTGACATATTCGAGGTTTGTTGTCCGTCTTTACGTTGGAACTAATCTTCCATCCTTAAATCCTCCGTATCAATTCCATTCAAGTTGACCTAATCAACCTGCTCAACGCATAATGGGCCCCAAACAACGCGAAGATACCGTTGAAAATTGCTGACTAGCTTCGCCCAGAAATTTTGCCCTGCTTGCGCCGAGATTATCGTCAAATTTGCGTTGCCTCTGACCGGATCGAGTTTTAAGGTTCGTGCGTCATTAATTATGGATGATAACTGGTACTAAGCCCCCATGTGTACTCAGATTCTTCGAGGTCCATCCTTGGGTTCGCATGCTTGCTGGTCTTGAGGTAAGTAAGCCTCAATTATTTCTCCGCGATGTAACGTTCCCTTGACTGATTTGCTTCTGCTCAGCTCTAGCACTCATAATGAAGACGGTGCGCTCCATTGGACATCGATCGTTGTCCTCTCAGGTAAGTACTTACCTGTCTCCTTCCCTTTGTTCCATTGACCAAGGCTGACTTACCTTGACGACTTCAGTCTCGCATCTCAAGCTCGAGTTCAAGCTCAACCTTCCCTCGGGGCTTCCTCTTCGTTCAACCAAGGTAGTCTTCATTTTTACCTACCTACCTACCTACCTACCTACCCATACAATATATGTGCTATTAATATTATATTCGGCCTTGCGCACCGATATTCTTCAACATCGATTGGACTGTATCATGTGAACAAGGCTTCATTCAACTCGATACATATGCCCGGACTCTTTTGTTTCTCTTTCACCCGCTTCTTCTGCTCTTCCCTTCAAAGTCAGCGCTCACACCTCTTTTTGAGCAGTCAAAATTCCCAAGGTCAAACTCACTTGATGGTGCATCTCAATTACTTACACAAGGTGAGTTTCGCGGCTATTCATTCAGTTTTCTTTCCTTCTATCCATACATGGAGATCGTTCCGTTAACATACGTTGCTTCGAGGTTGTTTCAACTTGAACCATCGAAGCAACACTTCCTCTTTGAAATTCCAACTCATCTTGCAAGCCTCATCGCTCACTACCCTCTCCTTCGTTCCACAGACTCGATCCACCTACCTCAATCTAATTGAACTCAAGCCGACTTGTCGGTCTTCGGAGCCACGCACACAACCCCTTTTCAACTTCATGTTCAAGTGCCGCTCGTGGTGCGTGTTTGTTTCGCTCGTTTGCACTGCCCTCTCTCGTGCCCAGGCTTCATGCAGCGTTGCAGTAATATTCGCGGCTCCTCTAACATTTTCTCCTCATTCTCATCCTTCTTCTCTCCACTTAGCTGTTGTTCTTCCTTCCTTTCAATCCTCGTCCCCGAATCCCATCGTCGTGAGGTTTCCCGCTCCGCATGCTAACAACCATTCTTCCGGATAGATTCAATGCCAAATCCTTCATCCATTCAATCCAGCAAGTACTATCCTCCCCGTCCCTTCAGATCCCTTGCTAACGCGAATCCATATCACACAGTTTTTGAATCCAAAATGAATATATTGACGTCGTTGGTTTACTCACTACGGTTCTTGGAAAGAAAGAATGCGCGCAACGGCGCTGCGCGCGTTGGCAGCGATGCCGCAACCGCGTACATCTGCGCGTAGCGGGACTCGGTGGTAAATGTCGACACGCACGCGCTGGGTTCCTGCGAACGCCAACGCGGTGCCGGCGACGCGTGGCGCGCTAGGGACGAGTCGGCCCCCGAGGTTCGCGATATTCGGCGCCGCGCCTGCGGGTGGCGTTCCCGCGACGCAGCGACTCGTAGCCCAAGGACGGCGGGCAGGTGGGGGGGAGGAGGTGCCCACGCCGTTGAGTGTCTGCGCGAACTCTGGCACAACGACTCGTAGGCGCACTGCGGATTCCCCGCGAACGCAGCGGAGTCGGCGGCCCAAGGGCGGTGCCCGTGGGACGAGGCGCCGGCGATTCCCCGCATGCCGCAGCTGCTGCAGTCCACGTACATGCACGCGCGCGGCTCAATTTCGACTCGCCCGCGGCTCGCGTCCCCGCGGACGTCAGCGCGGAGGACTCGCTCCGATGGCACAAGACCGGCGATCAAGATGAAAGAGATGGGGGGACGGAGAAGGGGAGATATCGAGAGCGTGAGAGGGAGGAGAGGGAAGGGAGTCGGCGGCCCAGGGCGACACGTGGGGAACGAGTCGCCCCGTATGTGCGGGTGCGTGCGTGCCTGCACCGAGGTAGTCTGTACGCGCGCGTGGCGCTGAAATCGACTCGCGCGCGCTCTGCGATTTCCGCGAACGCAGCGCGGCCATAGCGCAAGGGCGATGGGCCGGGCCCAGTCGGCAACCCATTCCCCGCATGCTGCAACCGCCGCAGTCCGCGTACATGCAGGTGCGCAGCGCTGAATTTCGAGCTGCTTGCAGGTGGTGTCCCCGCACGGGGCCGGAGACTGCATAGCGTGCACGCGGCCGATGCGCTGCGGAGCTTCCGCGCCAGCTCGCGGCGCCAGCGTCGACATGGACGTCAGTACGATGGCGCCGTCGACGCGCGGATCGGGGATCAAGAGGGGGAAGGTGTAGAAGGGGGGCAGGGAAGCGTGTAGAAGGAGGCGGAGGGGACAGTGTGGTGGAATTGGATGCGAGCCACACAGATTAGATGGACGCACCGGAATGGAGCGCGCGCCGGCGTCGGCAAGCGTAGGGAACGAGTATGTTGACGTTCCCCGAGCATGTCCAACGTCGTCAGAAAGTGCGGGAGGCGGCATTGGTCAATGTACGCACCTGGTGCTGGCGGTGTTACCTGCGAGACTGACTGCAATTTGTAGCAGACTTGACGGCGTTGGGGCACGGGAGGGACCAGCTAGGTGGGGAGAGATATGAGCGGTGCACGGTGCAGGGAAGCGCGGGTGGGTGTACGCACGTAGATACATTCCATCTCGATGTTGGATGCAGAGGCAGGGCAGGGCGCGATGCAGCAGTTGCGGCGGCGACGAGCTGCTTGGCAGACGACGCGTTGCCAGTCGTCATCGAGTTCCCTGCGCGTGTCGCGATGTGGGTATGCGGAAGACCAGCGGAGGGACTGGCTAGCTGTGAAGAGAGATGAGCGGCACGCGCGGGTAAGGATGAGTGGGTGGACGCACGTAGATGTAGAGTGGCGAAGGGATGCGGAGAGGAGCAAGCCGGGGCGTGGGCGCGATGGGGGCTTCAAGCGGGGATGACGATGAGCTGCTTTGGCGAGAGAAGAAGCAAGAGGGAGGATGTGGGCATGACGACGGGCTGGGAAAGAGAAGGGAATGGCCTGGTACACCAGCCCAGGATAAAACTCGAGCAGAGACCGGTGGTGACCTTTAGCAAACGGAGGAAACCATCAATAACATGCCGTTGTTTTGTTTGGCTGCAACATTTAATATCAACCACAACTCAGGTACCAATTATCGTGTGATTATCGTCCACCTCCAGCATGTTACACTGCCTACCTCGCTTCTATAATGACTACCAACGACCTTCCCCGCTGTTTATTTCTCCAAGGCAAACCCACTACTCTTGCACCGCCGATCTTCTCCTTGACATTTTTTGTTCATCCCGAGTTTCCATCAAAGATGGACGACGGAAAATGTCGGGCGTTCAGGCTATCCTCGTCGTACATGTATGCGCAGCACGGAAATAGCATACTGCTGCCCCCCCAACACTGCTGGGCATCCGCATCTCGTTGTCTGGGTCAACCAATTTCAAACGCATCAAATAGTTTTTGGTCCGTGTTTGTTTACCAAGTCGTGCCTGGTCAGTGCACTACCGGCCCTCCTACGACTCAAGCCCGATGACCGAGCGCCTTGCAAGTTATGCCAGGTTGTACTTGGGTTATACGTCTCTGGCCTCGCTTGAAACAACGCCCGAATAACCGCCGCCCTGTTCTCGTTGGCCGCCGTATCGGGCAGGGCCTAGGCCTGATGGTCGCCAATTCGCGGAGGTATCCCAACGTCGGGCGCCGATCGAGTCGTCGATCTCGGTTTCGCGGCGTCAAAGTTTGGCCTCCCACCTCCACCTTGTGCTTCGCGCCGCCCAACAAATTAATCCGACCCAAACTCGCGCCCTCCCGCCCTCCCCTTATGTTCTAAATACACACTCGGATGATGTATCCCCATCCCACCTCCCTTCCAAGTTTGTACATATATTGATTCATGCGGGGGACTGCTCATTCAATTGCGGAGAGCGCAAATATAATAGTCGGCGCTCAGCAGACATACTATTGATATTCCGCACTCAACAACGCAACCTACAGGTGTTGTCGGAACCCCGCAGACACGACCGATTAGTCCTGGTTCAAAGTTGATTCTCGCGCGTCGAGGCGCAAGACTGCTGGCTGGTCATATTATTATGCAGAGATGAAGGTTCAAGTTGTGGACACCGTCGGGATTCCATAACTCATCCTTCTGGCCTCCCACCTCCACCTTTTACTTTACGCCGCCCAACAAGTCAACCCAACCCAAATTCGCGCCCTCCCGCGACGCCGTTGCCTCCCGCTCTTCCTTGTGTTCTAAATACCTCCTTATTATACCGTATCAATGATGTATCCCCATCCCATCCTCGGCGCCTCACTTCCATATTGATTCATCTACATCATCTGCGGGGATTGCTCATTCAATTACGGAGAGCGCTTGCAGATGTGTCTGCAGTGGGATAGCTGCATCGACATTTACTTCCCACCGCCGGGAAAACAACTTGGACTTGCACATCATGCCGCCACTTGTTGAACTCGCAATGCGGGCGCAAGTTGTATGTTGGTCTTCGTCGCAATAAATAAAATATAATCGGCACTCAGCAGATATACCTCCTCATCCTATTAATATCCGCACTAGGAACAAACACGTACAGGCGCTGTCGGAACCCCGCAGACACCACGGATCAGTCCTGATTCTCGCGCGTCGAGGGGTTTAGCAAGATTGCCGGGGCATATTATTATCCAGTTGTGGACATCGTCGGGATTCCATAACGTGCTGTTGATATTTTCACATCGGCCCTGGTCTTTTATTCCGTTTCCATGCGCATTGGTCTCAACGACACATGTTTACTTGAGGAAAATTACTATAGGGACATTGCTACTAGACGACTGTTGAACGCTGAACGTTGAATCTCGGCGTCCTCGGGCTTCTCGGCGACTGGAGTTTCACTTGGATAAGACTAGGATAGATTGATCAGCGCGGTCCCTTTCGGAACATGTAGCGACAGTAAAACTCAACAGAGCTCAACCGCGCATGGATGCAGCAGTGGACAATTTCCCATTAATAATTTAGACGCATCAGATTCCCACGGTTGATTTTTGAAACCTTTATTCGGTACAGTGCCGGTTCAACTTCATCTCTCGTTCAATAATTTCGCGGGTTTCAAAATCGATTGCGCCAAGCCCGCCGCGACACAGTTACCGCCCCTACGGCTATCGTGAGCGAAACCCTACCATATTGTCCTCCTTGAATTATTGTTGAGAAATCACAACCATTCACCGCCAATTATCACGTAAAATGAGAAGGGATCGGAACAGGCTATTGTTGTTTTGACTTCTTGTTATTCATATGTACACGCGCGCGCTTAGCGATCCGTTTAAATAGCACAAGACACACACTTGTAGTACCACCACAGGAACTCCTGAGTGCCGCACATCATAGTTTATTGACTCTCACACACCAGAGCTCTCCACCAGGATTACCAAGTCGTGCGGCACTTCCAAGCTGTGGCCACTGGCGTCAAGTTTCTCAATTGGTCTTTGTGAGTCTGTGGCGACTTCAGTCTCAAGGACGTCGTTCAACTTGGAATCAGAAACATAGGAACATCGTGCGGGGTATCCGCGCTCCATACCTCTCGGGCCTTCAATGTCGACACCTTGGGAGACACCCTTCCGAAGATTAAAGAGCCTGCAGTGGCCGCAGGGAAATCCAGAAACACAGCAACATTAGGGGGGGATCCGCGTTCCACACCTCTAGATCTCGAGCCTTCAATCTCGACAGCTTGGGGGATGTCTTCCGAAGATCAAAGGACTGGCAATGGCCGCAGGAAATCCAGGAAGCATCCCAAATCCGATGCAGTTCGTGCAGCAGTCCGCCGCTACACAACCGAGTGGTGGCGGCGCATTTCTCTCGACCTGTGCTCTTCTCTCCTTTCTCATCTCTCCGCAGCCCTGGGTACGAAGGGGGGAGAGTCGACTACGAAAGGTGGAATGGAATAGGTGTATCAGGGTCTTGGAATTGTGGATGTTTATTGAAGAGTAGCAAATATTTGTCCTTGTCAAGATCTGAATGAACGTGGTCGGGGCGGAGGGAGTTGAACGACAGAGCTTTTTCGTCAGATATCGATGTAGGCGTGCCCTTTCACCCTAGACTCTGCGATGAGTAAATACCCACGTTGAGGAGATGGTGTCACAAGATTGCTGCCGTAGACCCAGATTCGGAGGCTCGTGAGGTCTTTCTGGACCAGGACCCGCGAGTGGTAAACGATCTCGTTCAAAGCAAGTACGTAAGAAATAAATTCGACCCTTCAAGTTCGCGGTCTTGTGAGCGCTGCCCAAATCTTGTAAAAAAGCTAGTCGACGGGCCCTCGAATGACGCCGAAGGTTTTGATCTACTTATCCGAAGGAATCAAGGCGAGGTTGAAATGTTCGAAAAGTCGGCACTGCCACCGAGGCACGTCGGACGAAAGTCCGATTCGAACTGATCCTCTTCCGTCATGGCATTTTCGTCGATTCTTCGAGTTGGCGGAAGTCGAGTAATGCACTTCAGTCGCAGAAGGTTGTTTCAAGACTGTTCGGCACTGCCAGCCTAGGCCTGCCACTCAACTGCCACCGACTCGGTGGCAGTTCGGAACGTCCAAAGAGGTTTCATTTCGTCGAGTACTAATACACTCTCTCCTCCATTTCGTCCAGTGTCACCAATGATGTTTCGCTTCAAGCGAATTACCTGTTCTCTAAATCTCTTGATGCTCTCCTTGGTAGCTTTCCTTGTCTTGTCCCCCAAGTCGCCGCGCTTCTACGCAGAGAAGCGATCGATCCAGTCAAGTTCCTTCACAGAAACCCAGATTTTACCCCCCGGACTTCACGACGCTTTATCCCCCCCTAGCCCCTGGCACTTAATGGAGATGATCCAATCCTGCACTTCATCGCGATGACGCCCTTGTCTGCTATTGTTCTAATGGAGCAGCGCGCACATGGCGCGTCTGAGGATAAATCCACGGGACTTGTTCTTTCTCTCTGGAACTGAAAATCGAATCGAAACGCGCTGCACCCGCTCCAATCTATGCTGATATTGACAGGCTCAGTACATAACCATCACCGATACATCAGGGCATTCCTTTGATTCGTCGCTTCCTTCTAATTTGGAGCGCGTTAAATTATGCGCTCATTTAACGCGCCTTTCCCCGCCAACCTCGCGCCTCCGACCACGTACCCTCGTGGCCAAAAAAATGACCATCTCCGACCATTCCAGCTCCCAGCCGACCGCCCAGGCACAGCCTGAACCAAAATATAAATCCAACGAGAAGCAGACCGAAGAGGTTCCCGACGTGTCGGAACCCCGCAGACACCACGGATCAGTCCTGATTCTCGCGCGTCAAGGGGTTCAGCAAGATTGCCGGGGCGTATTATTATCCAGAGATGAAGTTGTGGACATCGTCGGGATTCCATAACGTGCTGTTGACATTTTCACATCGGGCCTGGTCTTTTGATTCCATTCCATGCGCATTGGTCTCAACGACACATGTTTACTTGAGGAAAATTACTATAGGGACATTGCTACTAGACGACTGTTGAACGCTGAACGTTGAATCTCGGCGAACTCGGGCTTCTCGGCGACTGGAGTTTCACTTGGACAAGACTAGGATAAATTGATCAGCGCGGTTCCTTTCGCTGAGTTGTAGCGACAGTAAAATTCAACAGAGCTCAACCGCACATTGTGCATGGATGCAGCGGTGGACGATTTCCCATTATTAATTTGTACGCATCAGATTCCCACGGTTGATTTTTGAAACCTTTATTCGGTACAGTGCAGGTTCAACTTATTCATCTCGTTCAATAATCTCGCGAGTTTCAAAAATCGATTGCGCCAAGCCGGCCGCCACACACCCTACGGCAATCGTGAGCGAAACCCTACCATATTGTTGAGAAATAACAACTGTCTTTGATTATTACTCGACTGAATCAATACAATTTAGGCGGGGATCGAGGGGTCTACTCCTTATATCCCGGCTAAGCATTCGCGTTTCAGAATCCGTAAGTCTTCAAGCAAATTTTGGTCAGATTTTGGCAATAGTCTCCACGTTCCCGAAGGTCTGGTGTACGGGATTAGCTTCCCGGGTGCGTGGATTGGGTATACAGGAAATAAAGAGGGCTTACAGCTGGAGTGGTGTGGGCAATGAGAAGGAAAAGTCTGGGGGGAGTAAATGAATGCTGTAAATCATAAGTCAGAACTGAAGGGTCTTGATCTCGTCCGAGATGCCTGAACGCGCAGTTCGAATCTGCGTGGGCGTGGGCGTCAGAAATGAGATAAAGTGAAGAAGAAATCTGAACATACCTGTAGGCATAAGTGTTGTTGCACGGAGAGGTCATTCTAACACGGCAGCGACCCGAAGAACGTAAAATGGTCAGCAAGACGGCACAGAGCAAAACCAACCAAGGGAGGTTTAGACCCGTTGTTCCATCGTGGATAGTTGCCGACCTTCTGGGTTAATGGGCGGAGAGGCTCGTATAAGAGGTTGGGAGATGGTGGTGGTAAGAGGTCAAGAGGCGATGCTTGTTTGGTTCCCGTGTTGCGTTGCTGTTGCTTGCCCGGCAAAATCAATCAGTGTAAAGAAATACGCGGTCGGACATGATGTGGATAATGTGCATACATACTATAGACACCCGACGCAACATGTCTTTCACAAGTTGCCCCCGTGTGCGATGTAGGGAATTTTGGTTGAATTAATAGCAAGTGATATTCGGACTCGAGAGCAGGAAATGTATCTGAAGCTCAAAATTCAAGCTCCCTGTACACTTACTTATACCCCTATGGTTCCATCGAAAGGAACCCGGCGGCGCGAAGTCTGAAATCTTGCTGACCCAGATCCCTAATACCCGAAGTTGCGCTTCCAGGGGTATGATTTCTTGGTAGCTCTGGCTCCCTGTGGAGTCTGGACATTTATGCATTATGTATAGCATGCAAGTGAGGGTGCTGCGAATAAGTCTGTGAGTACTGCCCAGGCAGGTTGAATTTCAACAAAATGTGTTGCGAAAACACAGTCCGCGCGTTCCGTACCATGCCGTGGTGCATGAATAAGTCGGTCTGACCCTACAGACACTTGGCATGGTTTCACAGTACGCGCATTGATGCAGTATGTAAGAGGATCTTCTTCTTGCTTTGGGCGAAAGTGGGATTGCTTCACGTTGTAAGGTAAGCAACTGATGAGCTGGATACAAACACACTGCAGAGAAGGGGTGGACTGGAGAAAGCCCAGCGCAACTTTCGGGTTGCGGGAATTGATGTGAAGTCTGAACGAAGCGAGTACGTCGAGGACCCCGGAATATAGCCTTGGATGCCAGGTACCCCGTCCCGACAAAAATTCAAGGTTTCGAGCGCGAAACCCAGGTTCTGTCCCGACAAAAAGTGAGGGTCGAGGGCAAAAATGCCAGGTCCTGTCCCGACAAAAGTTGGACTTCTTGGTGAACTCGCGGCCCAACTTTCATCATCGAATTTTTGTGCTAAAACTCCATTTGAGCTCAGGAAATGCGCGAGATCACGGAGAACGGTACAGAAATGATGGCCGAAGGAAATTTGGGTGATTTTATGGCTCGTGGGAGTAGGAAATTACCCGTTTTGGGCAATTACGGCACCCTCGGCTAGGTCCTGTCCCGACAAAACTGACCGAAACGCGCCAAAAACTGTCCCGACAAAACGCGGCAGATTTTGGACTTTTGGAACCTGGCCTCCAAGGGTATAATCCGGGATTTCAACATTGTGTGATTGCTGAAATGTATGGATGAATTATCGCCGACGGGGCGGAAGAAGAGCTCAATTCAAGTTTGTGGGGCTAAAATATCCCCGGTGAACTAAGCTGCGCTCCCGGACAAGATGACATTGACATTGAACCAACAAGTACTTACCACAGCAGTATTAATATAGAGAATGAAAAACCTTGAACGTGGTGCCTCGCTCCCAAAACACCCCAGCTGACTGCACAGACATCAAGACGGATTCTCGTACGTGTGGGTGCCGTGTGCCTGCCGGCGGCGAGAAAAACATTGAAAAAGCTCTAGAAGAAAGTGAAAACTGCGCTTAAAATTGACATTAAATTTGATGCAGAATGTGCACCATATCCTCGCTCGCGGGACGGCGATACATATAGTCTTTGTTATCGGCGCCGCTGCGCGGCGCCTCCAGGGGTCTAAAACACGAGAAGAGGGTACTGGGTGTGATCACCTAGGATTGCACATCGAGGCGGTACTTGCCTGCCGGCGGCCAACGGCCAAAAGATTTGAAAAAAGTAGAGAGGAAAGTTGAAAAAAACTGCATCAAATGCACAAGAGATTCAAGTACGAACATGCACCATAACCCTTCTCCCGCACGGGAATAAGGTTGTCGGCGCCGCTGTGCGGCGCCTCCTAGGCCTGAGAGCATCCCCAAGGTACAAAGAGGTTGAACCCGGAGCATTGCGTGTGAAGGCGCCGCATGCCGGCCGGCGGCCAAAAAAATTTGAAAAACCTAGGTAGGAGAGGTTTTTTTTGAAAAAAAGCAGTTTTGGAAGTAGAATAGGCACCGTAGGTCTGCTTGCGGGAAGGCGATACATATGGTCAAAGGTTGTCGGCGCCTCCGCAAGCTTGAGAGCATTCCCGCAGCACCAAGGTGTTAAACATGGAGCATTACGTGTTGAAACGGGACGTGCCTGCCGGCGGCCAAAAGAATTTGACAAAACTAGAGAGGAAATCAAAAGAGGTACAGTCGGAGTGAGAGTAAATTTGAGGTAGAATGAGCACTGTAGCCCCGCTCGCAGGAACATACATATAGTCAACATTGCCGGCACCCCTGCGCGGTGCCTCCGCAGGCCCCCAACATCTCAAACTCGTAAGGAAATTGATAAAAAGGTTGAGTTCGAAGCCATCCACGTCGAGGTGGGGTGTGCCTGCCGGCAGCCAAAAATTTTGCAAAAGGGTTGAAAAGATTTCAGCCAGAGTGCATCGAGGTTGAAGGCTAGGTTCAGCACCAGTCCAACTTTGATTGCAGGATGCCGATACATGGGCAAATGGGAGAGGGGAGAAGGGGGAAATGAATGCCGGGTGTACGGAAGAAAGAGCGGAGACCCTGAAAGCGGAGGAATCAAAGTACGTAAGAACATGATCTGTACAATTGCGGTTGTGAGATCAAAATTATAAAAAATACCCACACACGCGGGAGAACAATGTCGTTTACAGTCAGCAATGTGCTGAGTGAGCGATTTGCTACGCCAAGACAGTCAGAACACTGGGAGAACGGAAGATGTGAGTTGAACAGTCAAACAATTTTACGGAGGTGGGCCGTTGCGTGCTGTCTGGACTAAATTGTTCCAATTGACATGGGTACTATGGTGCAGTGGTAACGTGCTTTATGGCGTAAAGGCCTGGTTTCTCAACGTGCTCGAGTTCGAGTGCTGTGGTTGGTCACTTTTTTGCTGCACAAGCTGAATTATTGTTTTGGCTCCTTCACACGGCTCTAAACAGAGAACTGCACCTCTAAAATGTGCCGCTATGGCCCGTTTTTGCACCGTGGTGACCGATTTTTCGCTCAAGCGCGCCAAAAAAAAAATCGCGCTTGTCAACGGAGTTTCCTAATTCGGGTGCTACTCCCGTGCCTCAAAAAGGAAATTCCCCGTCGACTCGTTCTTCACCTCAATTCTTGCACGTCAAGATGATACAAAGTATTCATTACGTACACCTCAGTCTTTCAACATGCACTAGAGTGAATTGACGCGCTTTGACGCATCACAGCACACGTTATTCACGGTCGTGATTCAACCCCTATTTTGCCCCGAAACTCTTCCTGGTTCGATCTTGGACTACCAAAGCAACAGTAGATGACGTACGCATGTCACTAATGCGTGTGCCCCCCATACCCGCCCTCCGGGTGCCCGGTGAGGATCCCAGCAACGGGAATCGCGCAAACACATATACCGTGTTTGCGGGGTTTCACCGGGCAGCGGTGGGCTGACCCACTTCATAAATTGATGGGATTCTTACCTTTGACGTGCGCAGTCTGTCATCTTCCGTACACGGATCCTTGGGAACGTTCAGGGCTCTGAACATGAAAAGTGAATCTTTACCTTTTCCTCTACAACTCGTGAGAATAGGCGGGATAGACTCAGACCATCTCCAGCATATTCAAGATGTAATTTTTCACTTCCAATTCCTACTTCACCCCGCGCTATTCCGTCGAACGAGCTCGGCAAAGTTCAACCATGTCCATTTTGGGACATAGGTGAGTAACTCACTCAGTGTCTTGTGCGGTGATCTTGTTCCGCCTCGCGTATTTACTATAAGCTGAATCAGCGCTATGTAATCGCCTCTGAATCTATAAGTACCGACCATACCTTCTCAATTCCTCAGTCAACCGCCTTTTTTCCCACTTCCTCGTACTCCCACCCTCGACTCGCTATCATCCTTCGGCACACCCGGAACCAATTCACTCACAAATCTGTAGCACATTTCGCCTGCCGCTGTCTCTTCTCCCTCGAAGCCGACTTTCACCGTTGGCTGGTGCCTTTCGGCTGAATTCGGCACGAGTTCCCACGACATCTGGTTGACATCAACTACCACCATCTTGCTCGCGGCCGGACATTGCCAGCTAGGTATCCTCTATTTCTACCCTGTCCATTCATTGGCTTACTTATTGAACTTGGTTACAGGCTCTACTGGGACCCTTCAACTTTATTTGACTCCCCTGAAAATCCGGCTCCCTTGCTTTTGGTTTCAGCCCGACTCAACTTGTACATACTGCCCTATGTCCACTATTATTTTGGTATTCTAACTCTCTTCTAGGCTTTGATGTCAATTTATCCAAATTCTCGCAACTCCTTCAAATCCATCGGCACACTTCAAATTTCCACTTCAACACAAGCACTCGACATCCTTCAAGCTTCCATTCAAAGATAGTTCTTTGCTTATCGCCTCCCGCAAACCCTTGGCCATTCACATCCCGGCTGCCGGATTGGCTTCAAGACCCATGCCAACCTTTAAAATCTTCGGCCCGTCCTCAATTCAAGTCTAACCGCCATTTGTGCTTCGCTCCGCGTATTCTCGTGATATTCAATATCTTACCTCGCCACCGGATTTGCGCCGGAACTATCTTCAAATTCACTCACTCCCTTAGTTTTGTCTCGAGGTATGTGCGTTCGTGCTTACTATTTACAAACATATTAATCTGTTCGCAGATATTCACGACCTGCCTCGACACTCGTTGCAGCTTCAAAATTAATCTTCCATTGACTTCATTTCAATGGGTATGTACTCGTTCACTTCAATTTTCGTCGAGCCGCTAACTCAAAGTTTCTTTATTTTTCAAGATTGACTTGTTCCTCTTCGTCCCCCAACTAGTTCGTGGCCGTTCGCACTCAGATCGAAGTACCTCCCAAACGTATGCCGGCCTTCAAAATTCTCGACCGACTTTCCTCGCGCCGTGTCCGCCGAGACTTTTGTTAAATTGACTCTGCTTCGCGGTGCTGCTTCAGGGTATGTTCTCTTTCACTTGTACACCTTTCCTATTGATAAATATACTCCCACTTTAACTTACTTCAACGTGCGTTAGCTTCCACTTTCCGCGGAAACTATCTTCAAATTCACTTCCTCCCCCCACTTTCGTCTCGAGTGCTTACTATTCACAAACATACTGATCTGAGCTCACAGATATTCGTCGACTGCCTCAACACTCGTCGCGGCCTCAAATTAATCTTCTATTGCCTTATGTACTGATTCATTTTAGTTTTCGTCGAGCCGCTAACTCAAAGTCAAGATTGACTCGTTCTTCACCGACTTCCTCCGTTCCTCGGCTGGCTCGCGGCCGCTCGCACTCGAAGTACCTCTAAAATACATGCCGGCCTTCAAATTTCTCGGATGCCTCTGAACGGTTTACCTCGCGCCATATTCGCTGAAACTATCGTGAAATTGACTTGGCTTCGCGGTTCTACCTTCAAAGTATGTGCTCTTTCACCTATACACCTTCACTATTAACAAACATACTGACCTGGCCTCACAGATCTTCGTCGTGTACTTTCACTTCAACTTACTTCAAAGTGCATTCACTTCACCTTCAAGACTTATGTCGGATTCCAACTCGGAAGACCACTATGGCGATCTCAATGTCATATCACATCATTGTTTAGCTCTATAGTCCTCAGCTTGGCATGCACCGTTTCATTTCATGAATCTCCGAGCCGTATTAACTTTGTTCATCTTCCGGAACGTAGCAATGCCCCTGGATTGACCCTGGCTTCGCTTAGATCGTCGCACACGGTCTCCGACTTCAACTAACCGAAGACTATGGCGGGCCGCCAAGAAACTCGAAGTTTCCATCAAGCTTTACTTGTCTTCAATGGTGCGCATTTCTTCAACTCATCCTCTCGCTGACCTTTAACTCATGCAAGAATCCCTGCTCAACCCCGAGTGCCACCAAGATTCACCTCAAACCGTTCAACGACTCGACCTGCACCGAAACGATGGCTCCACTGTGCCCGGAGATTATCGCCAATTTTTTTGCATCTCATCTCTTGACATATTCGAGGTTTGTTGTCCGTCTTTACGTTGGAACTAATCTTCCATCCTTAAATCCTCCGTATCAATTCCATTCAAGTTGACCTAATCAACCTGCTCAACGCATAATGGGCCCCAAACAACGCGAAGATACCGTTGAAAATTGCTGACTAGCTTCGCCCAGAAATTTTGCCCTGCTTGCGCCGAGATTATCGTCAAATTTGCGTTGCCTCTGACCGGATCGAGTTTTAAGGTTCGTGCGTCATTAATTATGGATGATAACTGGTACTAAGCCCCCATGTGTACTCAGATTCTTCGAGGTCCATCCTTGGGTTCGCATGCTTGCTGGTCTTGAGGTAAGTAAGCCTCAATTATTTCTCCGCGATGTAACGTTCCCTTGACTGATTTGCTTCTGCTCAGCTCTAGCACTCATAATGAAGACGGTGCGCTCCATTGGACATCGATCGTTGTCCTCTCAGGTAAGTACTTACCTGTCTCCTTCCCTTTGTTCCATTGACCAAGGCTGACTTACCTTGACGACTTCAGTCTCGCATCTCAAGCTCGAGTTCAAGCTCAACCTTCCCTCGGGGCTTCCTCTTCGTTCAACCAAGGTATGTCTTCATTTTTACCTACCTACCTACCTACCTACCTACCCATACAATATATGTGCTATTAATATTATATTCGGCCTTGCGCACCGATATTCTTCAACATCGATTGGACTGTATCATGTGAACAAGGCTTCATTCAACTCGATACATATGCCCGGACTCTTTTGTTTCTCTTTCACCCGCTTCTTCTGCTCTTCCCTTCAAAGTCAGCGCTCACACCTCTTTTTGAGCAGTCAAAATTCCAAGGTCAAACTCACTTGATGGTGCATCTCAATTACTTACACAAGGTGAGTTTCGCCTATTCATTCAGTTTTCTTTCCTTCTATCCATACATGGAGATCGTTCCGTTAACATACGTTGCTTCGAGGTTGTTTCAACTTGAACCATCGAAGCAACACTTCCTCTTTGAAATTCCAACTCATCTTGCAAGCCTCATCGCTCACTACCCTCTCCTTCGTTCCACAGACTCGATCCACCTACCTCAATCTAATTGAACTCAAGCCGACTTGTCGGTCTTCGGAGCCACGCACACAACCCCTTTTCAACTTCATGTTCAAGTGCCGCTCGTGGTGCGTGTTTGTTTCGCTCGTTTGCACTGCCCTCCTCGTGCCCAGGCTTCATGCAGCGTTGCAGTAATATTCGCGGCTCCTCTACATTTTCTCCTCATTCTCATCCTTCTTCTCTCCACTTAGGTTGTTCTTCCTTCCTTTCAATCCTCGTCCCCGAATCCCATCGTCGTGAGGTTTCCCGCTCCGCATTCTAACAACCATTCTTCCGGATAGATTCAATGCCAAATCCTTCATCCATTCAATCCAGCAAGTACTATCCTCCCCTCCCTTCAGATCCCTTGCTAACGCGAATCCATATCACACAGTTTTTGAATCCAAATGAATATATTGACGTCGTTGGTTTACTCACTACGGTTCTTGGAAAGAAAGAATGCGCGCAACGGCGCTGCGCGCGTTGGCAGCGATGCCGCAACCGCGTACATCTGCGCGTAGCGGGACTCGGTGGTAAATGTCGACACGCACGCGCTGGGTTCCTGCGAACGCAACGCGGTGCCGGCGACGCGTGGCGCGCTAGGGACGAGTCGGCCCCCGAGTTCGCGATATTCGGCGCCGCGCTGCGGGTGGCGTTCCCGCGACGCAGCGACTCGTAGCCCAAGCGGCGGGCAGGTGGGGGGGAGGAGGTGCCCACGCCGTTGAGTGTCTGCGCGAACTCTGGCACAACGACTCGTAGGCGCACTGCGGATTCCCCGCGAACGCAGCGGAGTCGGCGCCCAAGGGCGGTGCCCGTGGGACGAGGCGCCGGCGATTCCCCGCATGCCGCAGCTGCTGCAGTCCACGTACATGCACGCGCGCGGCTCAATTTCGACTCGCCCGCGGCTCGCGTCCCCGCGGACGTCAGCGCGGAGGACTCGCTCCGATGGCACAAGACCGGCGATCAAGATGAAAGAGATGGGGGGACGGAGAAGGGGAGATATCGAGAGCGTGAGAGGGAGGAAGGGAAGGGAGTCGGCGCCCAGGGCGACACGTGGGGGAACGAGTCGCCCCGTATGTGCGGGTGCGTGCGTGCCTGCACCGAGGTAGTCTGTACGCGCGCGTGGCGCTGAAATCGACTCGCGCGCGCTCTGCGGATTTCCGCGAACGCAGCGCGGCCATAGCGCAAGGGCGATGGGCCGGGCCCAGTCGGCACCCATTCCCCGCATGCTGCAACCGCCGCAGTCCGCGTACATGCAGGTGCGCAGCGCTGAATTTCGAGCTGCTTGCAGGTGGTGTCCCCGCACGGGGCCGGAGACTGCATAGCGTGCACGCGGCCGATGCGCTGCGGAGCTTCCGCGCCAGCTCGCGGCGCCAGCGTCGACATGGACGTCAGTACGATGGCGCCGTCGACGCGCGGATCGGGGATCAAGAGGGGGAAGGTAGAAGGGGGGCAGGGAAGCGTGTAGAAGGAGGCGGAGGGGACAGTGTGGTGGAATTGGATGCGAGCCACACAGATTAGATGGACGCACCGGAATGGAGCGCGCGCCGGCGTCGGCAAGCGTAGGGAACGAGTATGTTGACGTTCCCCGAGCATGTCCAACGTCGTCAGAAAGTGCGGGAGGCGGCATTGGTCAATGTACGCACCTGGTGCTGGCGGTGTTACCTGCGAGACTGACTGCAATTTGTAGCAGACTTGACGGCGTTGGGGCACGGGAGGGACCAGCTAGGTGGGGAGAGATATGAGCGGTGCACGGTGCAGGGAAGCGCGGGTGGGTGTACGCACGTAGATACATTCCATCTCGATGTTGGATGCAGAGGCAGGGCAGGGCGCGATGCAGCAGTTGCGGCGGCGACGAGCTGCTTGGCAGACGACGCGTTGCCAGTCGTCATCGAGTTCCCTGCGCGTGTCGCGATGTGGGTATGCGGAAGACCAGCGGAGGGACTGGCTAGCTGTGAAGAGAGATGAGCGGCACGCGCGGGTAAGGATGAGTGGGTGGACGCACGTAGATGTAGAGTGGCGAAGGGATGCGGAGAGGAGCAAGCCGGGGCGTGGGCGCGATGGGGGCTTCAAGCGGGGATGACGATGAGCTGCTTTGGCGAGAGAAGAAAGCAAGAGGGAGGATGTGGGCATGACGACGGGCTGGGAAAGAGAAGGGAATGGCCTGGTACACCAGCCCAGGATAAAACTCGAGCAGAGACCGGTGGTGACCTTTAGCAAACGGAGGAAACCATCAATAACATGCCGTTGTTTTGTTTGGCTGCAACATTTAATATCAACCACAACTCAGGTACCAATTATCGTGTGATTATCGTCCACCTCCAGCATGTTACACTGCCTACCTCGCTTCTATAATGACTACCAACGACCTTCCCCGCTGTTTATTTCTCCAAGGCAAACCCACTACTCTTGCACCGCCGATCTTCTCCTTGACATTTTTTGTTCATCCCGAGTTTCCATCAAAGATGGACGACGGAAAATGTCGGGCGTTCAGGCTATCCTCGTCGTACATGTATGCAGCACGGAAATAGCATACTGCTGCCCCCCAACACTGCTGGGCATCCGCATCTCGTTGTCTGGGTCAACCAATTTCAAACGCATCAAATAGTTTTTGGTCCGTGTTTGTTTACCAAGTCGTGCCTGGTCAGTGCACTACCGGCCCTCCTACGACTCAAGCCCGATGGCCGAGCGCCTTGCAAGTTATGCCAGGTTGTACTTGGGTTATACGTCTCTGGCCTCGCTTGAAACAACGCCCGAATAACCGCCGCCCTGTTCTCGTTGGCCGCCGTATCGGGCAGGGCCTAGGCCTGATGGTCGCCAATTCGCGGAGGTATCCCAACGTCGGGCGCCGATCGAGTCGTCGATCTCGGTTTCGCGGCGTCATAAAGTTTGGCCTCCCACCTCCACCTTGTGCTTCGCGCCGCCCAACAAATTAATCCGACCCAAACTCGCGCCCTCCCGCCCTCCCCTTATGTTCTAAATACACACTCGGATGATGTATCCCCATCCCACCTCCTTCCAGTTTGTACATATATTGATTCATGCGGGGGACTGCTCATTCAATTGCGGAGAGCGCAAATATAATAGTCGGCGGCTCAGCAGACATACTATTGATATTCCGCACTCAACCAACGCAACCTACAGTGTTGTCGGAACCCGCAGACACGACCGATTAGTCCTGGTTCAAAGTTGATTCTCGCGCGTCGAGGCGCAAGACTGCTGGCTGGTCATATTATTATGCAGAGATGAAGGTTCAAGTTGTGGACACCGTCGGGATTCCATAACTCATCCTTCTGGCCTCCCACCTCCACCTTTTACCTTTACGCACGCCCCAACAAGTCAACCCAACCCAAATTCGCGCCCTCCCGCGACGCCGTTGCCTTCCCGCTCTTCCTTGTGTTCTAAATACCTCCTTATTATACCGTATCAATGATGTATCCCCATCCCATCCTCGGCGCCTCACTTCCATATTGATTCATCTACATGCATCTGCGGGGGATTGCTCATTCAATTACGGAGAGCGCTTGCAGATGTGTCTGCAGTGGGATAGCTGCATCGACATTTACTTCCCACCGCCGGGAAAACAACTTGGACTTGCACATCATGCCGCCACTTGTTGAACTCGCAATATCGGCGCAAGTTATATGTTGGGTCTTCGTTGCATAAAATAAAATATAATCGGCACTCAGCAGATATACCTCATCCTATTAATATTCCGCACTAGGAACAAAACACGTACAGGCGCTGTCGGAACCCCGCAGACACCACGGATCAGTCCTGATTCTCGCGCGTCGAGGGGTTTAGCAAGATTGCCGGGGCATATTATTATCCAGAGATGAAGTTGTGGACATCGTCGGGATTCCATAACGTGCTGTTGATATTTTCACATCGGGCCTGGTCTTTTATTCCGTTCCATGCGCATTGGTCTCAACGACACATGTTTACTTGAGGAAAATTACTATAGGGACATTGCTACTAGACGACTGTTGAACGCTGAACGTTGAATCTCGGCGTCCTCGGGCTTCTCGGCGACTGGAGTTTCACTTGGATAAGACTAGGATAGATTGATCAGCGCGGTCCCTTTCGGAACATGTAGCGACAGTAAAACTCAACAGAGCTCAACCGCGCATGGATGCAGCAGTGGACAATTTCCCATTAATAATTTAGACGCATCAGATTCCCACGGTTGATTTTTGAAACCTTTATTCGGTACAGTGCCGGTTTCAACTTCATCTCGTTCAATAATTTCGCGGGTTTCAAAAATCGATTGCGCCAAGCCCGCCGCGACACAGTTACCGCCCCTACGGCTATCGTGAGCGAAACCCTACCATATTGTCCTCCTTGAATTATTGTTGAGAAATCACAACCATTCACCGCCAATTATCACGTAAAATGAGAAGGGGATCGGAACAGGCTATTGTTGTTTTGACTTCTTGTTATTCATATGTACACGCGCGCGCTTAGCGATCCGTTTAAATAGCACAAGACACACACTTGTAGTACC
Organism: Mycena alexandri; assembly: GCA_029233265.1. Taxonomy (NCBI): domain Eukaryota; kingdom Fungi; phylum Basidiomycota; class Agaricomycetes; order Agaricales; family Mycenaceae; genus Mycena; species Mycena alexandri. Next base: position 227,362 of record JARJCM010000055.1, on the reverse strand, counting down.
ACCACAGGAACTCCTGAGTGCCGCACATCATAGTTTATTGACTCTCAACACACCAGAGCTCTCCACCAGGATTACCAAGTCGTGCGGCACTTCCAAGCTGTGGCCACTGGCGTCAAGTTTCTCAATTGGTCTTTGTGAGTCTGTGGCGACTTCAGTCTCAAGGACGTCGTTCAACTTGGAATCAGAAACATAGGGAACATCGTGCGGGGTATCCGCGCTCCATACCTCTCGGGCCTTCAATGTCGACACCTTGGGAGACACCCTTCCGAAGATTAAAGAGCCTGCAGTGGCCGCAGGGAAATCCAGAAACACAGCAACATTAGGGGGGGATCCGCGTTCCACACCTCTAGATCTCGAGCCTTCAATCTCGACAGCTTGGGGGATGTCTTCCGAAGATCAAAGGACTGGCAATGGCCGCAGGAAATCCAGGAAGCATCCCAAATCCGATGCAGTTCGTGCAGCAGTCCGCCGCTACACAACCGAGTGGTGGCGGCGCATTTCTCGACCTGTGCTCTTCTCTCCTTTCATCTCTCCGCAGCCCTGGGTACGAAGGGGGGAGAGTCGACTACGAAAGGTGGAATGGAATAGGTGTATCAGGGTCTTGGAATTGTGGATGTTTATTGAAGAGTAGCAAATATTTGTCCTTGTCAAGATCTGAATGAACGTGGTCGGGCGGAGGGAGTTGAACGACAGAGCTTTTTCGTCAGATATCGATGTAGGCGTGCCCTTTCACCCTAGACTCTGCGATGAGTAAATACCCACGTTGAGGAGATGGTGTCACAAGATTGCTGCCGTAGACCCAGATTCGGAGGCTCGTGAGGTCTTTCTGGACCAGGACCCGCGAGTGGTAAACGATCTCGTTCAAAGCAAGTACGTAAGAAATAAATTCGACCCTCAAGTTCGCGGTCTTGTGAGCGCTGCCCAAATCTTGTAAAAAAGCTAGTCAGACGGGCCCTCGAATGACGCCGAAGGTTTTGATCTACTTATCCGAAGGAATCAAGGCGAGGTTGAAATGTTCGAAAAGTCGGCACTGCCACCGAGGCACGTCGGACGAAAGTCCGATTCGAACTGATCCTCTTCCGTCATGGCATTTTCGTCGATTCTTCGAGTTGGCGGAAGTCGAGTAATGCACTTCAGTCGCAGAAGGTTGTTTCAAGACTGTTCGGCACTGCCAGCCTAGGCCTGCCACTTCAACTGCCACCGACTCGGTGGCAGTTCGGAACGTCCAAAGAGGTTTCATTTCGTCGAGTACTAATACACTCTCTCCTCCATTTCGTCCAGTGTCACCAATGATGTTTCGCTTCAAGCGAATTACCTGTTCTCTAAATCTCTTGATGCTCTCCTTGGTAGCTTTCCTTGTCTTGTCCCCCAAGTCGCCGCGCTTCTACGCAGAGAAGCGATCGATCCAGTCAAGTTCCTTCACAGAAACCCAGATTTTACCCCCCGGACTTCACGACGCTTTATCCCCCCGCTAGCCCCTGGCACTTAATGGAGATGATCCAATCCTGCACTTCATCGCGATGACGCCCTTGTCTGCTATTGTTCTAATGGAGCAGCGCGCACATGGCGCGTCTGAGGATAAATCCACGGGACTTGTTCTTTCTCCTCTGGAACTGAAAATCGAATCGAAACGCGCTGCACCCGCTCCAATCTATGCTGATATTGACAGGCTCAGTACATAACCATCACCGATACATCAGGGCATTCCTTTGATTCGTCGCTTCCTTCTAATTTGGAGCGCGTTAAATTATGCGCTCATTTAACGCGCCTTTCCCCGCCAACCCTCGCGCCTCCGACCACGTACCCTCGTGGCCAAAAAAATGACCATCTCCGACCATTCCAGCTCCCAGCCGACCGCCCAGGCACAGCCTGAACCAAAATATAAATCCAACGAGAAGCAGACCGAAGAGGTTCCCGACGTGTCGGAACCCCGCAGACACCACGGATCAGTCCTGATTCTCGCGCGTCAAGGGGTTCAGCAAGATTGCCGGGGCGTATTATTATCCAGAGATGAAGTTGTGGACATCGTCGGGATTCCATAACGTGCTGTTGACATTTTCACATCGGGCCTGGTCTTTTGATTCCATTCCATGCGCATTGGTCTCAACGACACATGTTTACTTGAGGAAAATTACTATAGGGACATTGCTACTAGACGACTGTTGAACGCTGAACGTTGAATCTCGGCGAACTCGGGCTTCTCGGCGACTGGAGTTTCACTTGGACAAGACTAGGATAAATTGATCAGCGCGGTTCCTTTCGCTGAGTTGTAGCGACAGTAAAATTCAACAGAGCTCAACCGCACATTGTGCATGGATGCAGCGGTGGACGATTTCCCATTATTAATTTGTACGCATCAGATTCCCACGGTTGATTTTTGAAACCTTTATTCGGTACAGTGCAGGTTCAACTTATTCATCTCGTTCAATAATCTCGCGAGTTTCAAAAATCGATTGCGCCAAGCCGGCCGCCACACACCCTACGGCAATCGTGAGCGAAACCCTACCATATTGTTGAGAAATAACAACTGTCTTTGATTATTACTCGACTGAATCAATACAATTTAGGCGGGGATCGAGGGGTCTACTCCTTATATCCCGGCTAAGCATTCGCGTTTCAGAATCCGTAAGTCTTCAAGCAAATTTTGGTCAGATTTTGGCAATAGTCTCCACGTTCCCGAAGGTCTGGTGTACGGGATTAGCTTCCCGGGTGCGTGGATTGGGTATACAGGAAATAAAGAGGGCTTACAGCTGGAGTGGTGTGGGCAATGAGAAGGAAAAGTCTGGGGGGAGTAAATGAATGCTGTAAATCATAAGTCAGAACTGAAGGGTCTTGATCTCGTCCGAGATGCCTGAACGCGCAGTTCGAATCTGCGTGGGCGTGGGCGTCAGAAATGAGATAAAGTGAAGAAGAAATCTGAACATACCTGTAGGCATAAGTGTTGTTGCACGGAGAGGTCATTCTAACACGGCAGCGACCCGAAGAACGTAAAATGGTCAGCAAGACGGCACAGAGCAAAACCAACCAAGGGAGGTTTAGACCCGTTGTTCCATCGTGGATAGTTGCCGACCTTCTGGGTTAATGGGCGGAGAGGCTCGTATAAGAGGTTGGGAGATGGTGGTGGTAAGAGGTCAAGAGGCGATGCTTGTTTGGTTCCCGTGTTGCGTTGCTGTTGCTTGCCCGGCAAAATCAATCAGTGTAAAGAAAATACGCGGTCGGACATGATGTGGATAATGTGCATACATACTATAGACAACCCGACGCAACATGTCTTTCACAAGTTGCCCCCGTGTGCGATGTAGGGAATTTTGGTTGAATTAATAGCAAGTGATATTCGGACTCGAGAGCAGGAAATGTATCTGAAGCTCAAAATTCAAGCTCCCTGTACACTTACTTATACCCCTATGGTTCCATCGAAAGGAACCCGGCGGCGCGAAGTCTGAAATCTTGCTGACCCAGATCCCTAATACCCGAAGTTGCGCTTCCAGGGGTATGATTTCTTGGTAGCTCTGGCTCCCTGTGGAGTCTGGACATTTATGCATTATGTATAGCATGCAAGTGAGGGTGCTGCGAATAAGTCTGTGAGTACTGCCCAGGCAGGTTGAATTTCAACAAAATGTGTTGCGAAAACACACAGTCCGCGCGTTCCGTACCATGCCGTGGTGCATGAATAAGTCGGTCTGACCCTACAGACACTTGGCATGGTTTCACAGTACGCGCATTGATGCAGTATGTAAGAGGATCTTCTTCTTGCTTTGGGCGAAAGTGGGATTGCTTCACGTTGTAAGGTAAGCAACTGATGAGCTGGATACAAACACACTGCAGAGAAGGGGTGGACTGGAGAAAGCCCAGCGCAACTTTCGGGTTGCGGGAATTGATGTGAAGTCTGAACGAAGCGAGTACGTCGAGGACCCCGGAATATAGCCTTGGATGCCAGGTACCCCGTCCCGACAAAAATTCAAGGTTTCGAGCGCGAAACCCAGGTTCTGTCCCGACAAAAAGTGAGGGTCGAGGGCAAAAATGCCAGGTCCTGTCCCGACAAAAGTTGGACTTCTTGGTGAACTCGCGGCCCAACTTTCATCGAATTTTTGTGCTAAAACTCCATTTGAGCTCAGGAAATGCGCGAGATCACGGAGAACGGTACAGAAATGATGGCCGAAGGAAATTTGGGTGATTTTATGGCTCGTGGGAGTAGGAAATTACCCGTTTTGGGCAATTACGGGCACCCTCGGCTAGGTCCTGTCCCGACAAAACTGACCGAAACGCGCCAAAAACTGTCCCGACAAAACGCGGCAGATTTTGGACTTTTGGAACCTGGCCTCCAAGGGTATAATCCGGGATTTCAACATTGTGTGATTGCTGAAATGTATGGATGAATTATCGCCGACGGGGCGGAAGAAGAGCTCAATTCAAGTTTGTGGGGCTAAAATATCCCCGGTGAACTAAGCTGCGCTCCCGGACAAGATGACATTGACATTGAACCAACAAGTACTTACCACAGCAGTATTAATATAGAGAATGAAAAACCTTGAACGTGGTGCCTCGCTCCCAAAACACCCCAGCTGACTGCACAGACATCAAGACGGATTCTCGTACGTGTGGGTGCCGTGTGCCTGCCGGCGGCGAGAAAAACATTGAAAAAGCTCTAGAAGAAAGTGAAAACTGCGCTTAAAATTGACATTAAATTTGATGCAGAATGTGCACCATATCCTCGCTCGCGGGACGGCGATACATATAGTCTTTGTTATCGGCGCCGCTGCGCGGCGCCTCCAGGGGTCTAAAACACGAGAAGAGGGTACTGGGTGTGATCACCTAGGATTGCACATCGAGGCGGTACTTGCCTGCCGGCGGCCAACGGCCAAAAGATTTGAAAAAAGTAGAGAGGAAAGTTGAAAAAAACTGCATCAAATGCACAAGAGATTCAAGTACGAACATGCACCATAACCCTTCTCCCGCACGGGAATAAGGTTGTCGGCGCCGCTGTGCGGCGCCTCCTAGGCCTGAGAGCATCCCCAAGGTACAAAGAGGTTGAACCCGGAGCATTGCGTGTGAAGGCGCCGCATGCCGGCCGGCGGCCAAAAAAAATTTGAAAAACCTAGGTAGGAGAGGTTTTTTTTGAAAAAAAAGCAGTTTTGGAAGTAGAATAGGCACCGTAGGTCTGCTTGCGGGAAGGCGATACATATGGTCAAAGGTTGTCGGCGCCTCCGCAAGCTTGAGAGCATTCCCGCAGCACCAAGGTGTTAAACATGGAGCATTACGTGTTGAAACGGGACGTGCCTGCCGGCGGCCAAAAGAATTTGACAAAACTAGAGAGGAAATCAAAAGAGGTACAGTCGGAGTGAGAGTAAATTTGAGGTAGAATGAGCACTGTAGCCCCGCTCGCAGGAACATACATATAGTCAACATTGCCGGCACCCCTGCGCGGTGCCTCCGCAGGCCCCCAACATCTCAAACTCGTAAGGAAATTGATAAAAAGGTTGAGTTCGAAGCCATCCACGTCGAGGTGGGGTGTGCCTGCCGGCAGCCAAAAATTTTGCAAAAGGGTTGAAAAGATTTCAGCCAGAGTGCATCGAGGTTGAAGGCTAGGTTCAGCACCAGTCCAACTTTGATTGCAGGATGCCGATACATGGGCAAATGGGAGAGGGGAGAAGGGGGAAATGAATGCCGGGTGTACGGAAGAAAGAGCGGAGACCCTGAAAGCGGAGGAATCAAAGTACGTAAGAACATGATCTGTACAATTGCGGTTGTGAGATCAAAATTATAAAAAAATACCCACACACGCGGGGAGAACAATGTCGTTTACAGTCAGCAATGTGCTGAGTGAGCGATTTGCTACGCCAAGACAGTCAGAACACTGGGAGAACGGAAGATGTGAGTTGAACAGTCAAACAATTTTACGGAGGTGGGCCGTTGCGTGCTGTCTGGACTAAATTGTTCCAATTGACATGGGTACTATGGTGCAGTGGTAACGTGCTTTATGGCGTAAAGGCCTGGTTTCTCAACGTGCTCGAGTTCGAGTGCTGTGGTTGGTCACTTTTTTGCTGCACAAGCTGAATTATTGTTTTGGCTCCTTCACACGGCTCTAAACAGAGAACTGCACCTCTAAAATGTGCCGCTATGGCCCGTTTTTGCACCGTGGTGACCGATTTTTCGCTCAAGCGCGCCAAAAAAAAAAATCGCGCTTGTCAACGGAGTTTCCTAATTCGGGTGCTACTCCCGTGCCTCAAAAAGGAAATTCCCCGTCGACTCGTTCTTCACCTCAATTCTTGCACGTCAAGATGATACAAAGTATTCATTACGTACACCTCAGTCTTTCAACATGCACTAGAGTGAATTGACGCGCTTTGACGCATCACAGCACACGTTATTCACGGTCGTGATTCAACCCCTATTTTGCCCCGAAACTCTTCCTGGTTCGATCTTGGACTACCAAAGCAACAGTAGATGACGTACGCATGTCACTAATGCGTGTGCCCCCCATACCCGCCCTCCGGGTGCCCGGTGAGGATCCCAGCAACGGGAATCGCGCAAACACATATACCGTGTTTGCGGGGTTTCACCGGGCAGCGGTGGGCTGACCCACTTCATAAATTGATGGGATTCTTACCTTTGACGTGCGCAGTCTGTCATCTTCCGTACACGGATCCTTGGGAACGTTCAGGGCTCTGAACATGAAAAGTGAATCTTTACCTTTTCCTCTACAACTCGTGAGAATAGGCGGGATAGACTCAGACCATCTCCAGCATATTCAAGATGTAATTTTTCACTTCCAATTCCTACTTCACCCCGCGCTATTCCGTCGAACGAGCTCGGCAAAGTTCAACCATGTCCATTTTGGGACATAGGTGAGTAACTCACTCAGTGTCTTGTGCGGTGATCTTGTTCCGCCTCGCGTATTTACTATAAGCTGAATCAGCGCTATGTAATCGCCTCTGAATCTATAAGTACCGACCATACCTTCTCAATTCCTCAGTCAACCGCCTTTTTTCCCACTTCCTCGTACTCCCACCCTCGACTCGCTATCATCCTTCGGCACACCCGGAACCAATTCACTCACAAATCTGTAGCACATTTCGCCTGCCGCTGTCTCTTCTCCCTCGAAGCCGACTTTCACCGTTGGCTGGTGCCTTTCGGCTGAATTCGGCACGAGTTCCCACGACATCTGGTTGACATCAACTACCACCATCTTGCTCGCGGCCGGACATTGCCAGCTAGGTATCCTCTATTTCTACCCTGTCCATTCATTGGCTTACTTATTGAACTTGGTTACAGGCTCTACTGGGACCCTTCAACTTTATTTGACTCCCCTGAAAATCCGGCTCCCTTGCTTTTGGTTTCAGCCCGACTCAACTTGTACATACTGCCCTATGTCCACTATTATTTTGGTATTCTAACTCTCTTCTAGGCTTTGATGTCAATTTATCCAAATTCTCGCAACTCCTTCAAATCCATCGGCACACTTCAAATTTCCACTTCAACACAAGCACTCGACATCCTTCAAGCTTCCATTCAAAGATAGTTCTTTGCTTATCGCCTCCCGCAAACCCTTGGCCATTCACATCCCGGCTGCCGGATTGGCTTCAAGACCCATGCCAACCTTTAAAATCTTCGGCCCGTCCTCAATTCAAGTCTAACCGCCATTTGTGCTTCGCTCCGCGTATTCTCGTGATATTCAATATCTTACCTCGCCACCGGATTTGCGCCGGAACTATCTTCAAATTCACTCACTCCCCTTAGTTTTGTCTCGAGGTATGTGCGTTCGTGCTTACTATTTACAAACATATTAATCTGTTCGCAGATATTCACGACCTGCCTCGACACTCGTTGCAGCTTCAAAATTAATCTTCCATTGACTTCATTTCAATGGGTATGTACTCGTTCACTTCAATTTTCGTCGAGCCGCTAACTCAAAGTTTCTTTATTTTTCAAGATTGACTTGTTCCTCTTCGTCCCCCAACTAGTTCGTGGCCGTTCGCACTCAGATCGAAGTACCTCCCAAACGTATGCCGGCCTTCAAAATTCTCGACCGACTTTCCTCGCGCCGTGTCCGCCGAGACTTTTGTTAAATTGACTCTGCTTCGCGGTGCTGCTTCAGGGTATGTTCTCTTTCACTTGTACACCTTTCCTATTGATAAATATACTCCCACTTTAACTTACTTCAACGTGCGTTAGCTTCCACTTTCCGCGGAAAACTATCTTCAAATTCACTTCCTCCCCCCACTTTCGTCTCGAGTGCTTACTATTCACAAACATACTGATCTGAGCTCACAGATATTCGTCGACTGCCTCAACACTCGTCGCGGCCTCAAATTAATCTTCTATTGCCTTATGTACTGATTCATTTTAGTTTTCGTCGAGCCGCTAACTCAAAGTCAAGATTGACTCGTTCTTCACCGACTTCCTCCGTTCCTCGGCTGGCTCGCGGCCGCTCGCACTCGAAGTACCTCTAAAATACATGCCGGCCTTCAAATTTCTCGGATGCCTCTGAACGGTTTACCCTCGCGCCATATTCGCTGAAACTATCGTGAAATTGACTTGGCTTCGCGGTTCTACCTTCAAAGTATGTGCTCTTTCACCTATACACCTTCACTATTAACAAACATACTGACCTGGCCTCACAGATCTTCGTCGTGTACTTTCACTTCAACTTACTTCAAAGTGCATTCACTTCACCTTCAAGACTTATGTCGGATTCCAACTCGGAAGACCACTATGGCGATCTCAATGTCATATCACATCATTGTTTAGCTCTATAGTCCTCAGCTTGGCATGCACCGTTTCATTTCATGAATCTCCGAGCCGTATTAACTTTGTTCATCTTCCGGAACGTAGCAATGCCCCTGGATTGACCCTGGCTTCGCTTAGATCGTCGCACACGGTCTCCGACTTCAACTAACCGAAGACTATGGCGGGCCGCCAAGAAACTCGAAGTTTCCATCAAGCTTTACTTGTCTTCAATGGTGCGCATTTCTTCAACTCATCCTCTCGCTGACCTTTAACTCATGCAAGAATCCCTGCTCAACCCCGAGTGCCACCAAGATTCACCTCAAACCGTTCAACGACTCGACCTGCACCGAAACGATGGCTCCACTGTGCCCGGAGATTATCGCCAATTTTTTTGCATCTCATCTCTTGACATATTCGAGGTTTGTTGTCCGTCTTTACGTTGGAACTAATCTTCCATCCTTAAATCCTCCGTATCAATTCCATTCAAGTTGACCTAATCAACCTGCTCAACGCATAATGGGCCCCAAACAACGCGAAGATACCGTTGAAAATTGCTGACTAGCTTCGCCCAGAAATTTTGCCCTGCTTGCGCCGAGATTATCGTCAAATTTGCGTTGCCTCTGACCGGATCGAGTTTTAAGGTTCGTGCGTCATTAATTATGGATGATAACTGGTACTAAGCCCCCATGTGTACTCAGATTCTTCGAGGTCCATCCTTGGGTTCGCATGCTTGCTGGTCTTGAGGTAAGTAAGCCTCAATTATTTCTCCGCGATGTAACGTTCCCTTGACTGATTTGCTTCTGCTCAGCTCTAGCACTCATAATGAAGACGGTGCGCTCCATTGGACATCGATCGTTGTCCTCTCAGGTAAGTACTTACCTGTCTCCTTCCCTTTGTTCCATTGACCAAGGCTGACTTACCTTGACGACTTCAGTCTCGCATCTCAAGCTCGAGTTCAAGCTCAACCTTCCCTCGGGGCTTCCTCTTCGTTCAACCAAGGTATGTCTTCATTTTTACCTACCTACCTACCTACCTACCTACCCATACAATATATGTGCTATTAATATTATATTCGGCCTTGCGCACCGATATTCTTCAACATCGATTGGACTGTATCATGTGAACAAGGCTTCATTCAACTCGATACATATGCCCGGACTCTTTTGTTTCTCTTTCACCCGCTTCTTCTGCTCTTCCCTTCAAAGTCAGCGCTCACACCTCTTTTTGAGCAGTCAAAATTCCCAAGGTCAAACTCACTTGATGGTGCATCTCAATTACTTACACAAGGTGAGTTTCGCGGCTATTCATTCAGTTTTCTTTCCTTCTATCCATACATGGAGATCGTTCCGTTAACATACGTTGCTTCGAGGTTGTTTCAACTTGAACCATCGAAGCAACACTTCCTCTTTGAAATTCCAACTCATCTTGCAAGCCTCATCGCTCACTACCCTCTCCTTCGTTCCACAGACTCGATCCACCTACCTCAATCTAATTGAACTCAAGCCGACTTGTCGGTCTTCGGAGCCACGCACACAACCCCTTTTCAACTTCATGTTCAAGTGCCGCTCGTGGTGCGTGTTTGTTTCGCTCGTTTGCACTGCCCTCTCTCGTGCCCAGGCTTCATGCAGCGTTGCAGTAATATTCGCGGCTCCTCTACATTTTCTCCTCATTCTCATCCTTCTTCTCTCCACTTAGCTGTTGTTCTTCCTTCCTTTCAATCCTCGTCCCCGAATCCCATCGTCGTGAGGTTTCCCGCTCCGCATTCTAACAACCATTCTTCCGGATAGATTCAATGCCAAATCCTTCATCCATTCAATCCAGCAAGTACTATCCTCCCCGTCCCTTCAGATCCCTTGCTAACGCGAATCCATATCACACAGTTTTTGAATCCAAAATGAATATATTGACGTCGTTGGTTTACTCACTACGGTTCTTGGAAAGAAAGAATGCGCGCAACGGCGCTGCGCGCGTTGGCAGCGATGCCGCAACCGCGTACATCTGCGCGTAGCGGGACTCGGTGGTAAATGTCGACACGCACGCGCTGGGTTCCTGCGAACGCAACGCGGTGCCGGCGACGCGTGGCGCGCTAGGGACGAGTCGGCCCCCGAGTTCGCGATATTCGGCGCCGCGCCTGCGGGTGGCGTTCCCGCGACGCAGCGACTCGTAGCCCAAGGACGGCGGGCAGGTGGGGGGGAGGAGGTGCCCACGCCGTTGAGTGTCTGCGCGAACTCTGGCACAACGACTCGTAGGCGCACTGCGGATTCCCCGCGAACGCAGCGGAGTCGGCGCCCAAGGGCGGTGCCCGTGGGACGAGGCGCCGGCGATTCCCCGCATGCCGCAGCTGCTGCAGTCCACGTACATGCACGCGCGCGGCTCAATTTCGACTCGCCCGCGGCTCGCGTCCCCGCGGACGTCAGCGCGGAGGACTCGCTCCGATGGCACAAGACCGGCGATCAAGATGAAAGAGATGGGGGGACGGAGAAGGGGAGATATCGAGAGCGTGAGAGGGAGGAGAGGGAAGGGAGTCGGCGCCCAGGGCGACACGTGGGGGAACGAGTCGCCCCGTATGTGCGGGTGCGTGCGTGCCTGCACCGAGGTAGTCTGTACGCGCGCGTGGCGCTGAAATCGACTCGCGCGCGCTCTGCGGATTTCCGCGAACGCAGCGCGGCCATAGCGCAAGGGCGATGGGCCGGGCCCAGTCGGCACCCATTCCCCGCATGCTGCAACCGCCGCAGTCCGCGTACATGCAGGTGCGCAGCGCTGAATTTCGAGCTGCTTGCAGGTGGTGTCCCCGCACGGGGCCGGAGACTGCATAGCGTGCACGCGGCCGATGCGCTGCGGAGCTTCCGCGCCAGCTCGCGGCGCCAGCGTCGACATGGACGTCAGTACGATGGCGCCGTCGACGCGCGGATCGGGGATCAAGAGGGGGAAGGTGTAGAAGGGGGGCAGGGAAGCGTGTAGAAGGAGGCGGAGGGGACAGTGTGGTGGAATTGGATGCGAGCCACACAGATTAGATGGACGCACCGGAATGGAGCGCGCGCCGGCGTCGGCAAGCGTAGGGAACGAGTATGTTGACGTTCCCCGAGCATGTCCAACGTCGTCAGAAAGTGCGGGAGGCGGCATTGGTCAATGTACGCACCTGGTGCTGGCGGTGTTACCTGCGAGACTGACTGCAATTTGTAGCAGACTTGACGGCGTTGGGGCACGGGAGGGACCAGCTAGGTGGGGAGAGATATGAGCGGTGCACGGTGCAGGGAAGCGCGGGTGGGTGTACGCACGTAGATACATTCCATCTCGATGTTGGATGCAGAGGCAGGGCAGGGCGCGATGCAGCAGTTGCGGCGGCGACGAGCTGCTTGGCAGACGACGCGTTGCCAGTCGTCATCGAGTTCCCTGCGCGTGTCGCGATGTGGGTATGCGGAAGACCAGCGGAGGGACTGGCTAGCTGTGAAGAGAGATGAGCGGCACGCGCGGGTAAGGATGAGTGGGTGGACGCACGTAGATGTAGAGTGGCGAAGGGATGCGGAGAGGAGCAAGCCGGGGCGTGGGCGCGATGGGGGCTTCAAGCGGGGATGACGATGAGCTGCTTTGGCGAGAGAAGAAAGCAAGAGGGAGGATGTGGGCATGACGACGGGCTGGGAAAGAGAAGGGAATGGCCTGGTACACCAGCCCAGGATAAAACTCGAGCAGAGACCGGTGGTGACCTTTAGCAAACGGAGGAAACCATCAATAACATGCCGTTGTTTTGTTTGGCTGCAACATTTAATATCAACCACAACTCAGGTACCAATTATCGTGTGATTATCGTCCACCTCCAGCATGTTACACTGCCTACCTCGCTTCTATAATGACTACCAACGACCTTCCCCGCTGTTTATTTCTCCAAGGCAAACCCACTACTCTTGCACCGCCGATCTTCTCCTTGACATTTTTTGTTCATCCCGAGTTTCCATCAAAGATGGACGACGGAAAATGTCGGGCGTTCAGGCTATCCTCGTCGTACATGTATGCGCAGCACGGAAATAGCATACTGCTGCCCCCCCAACACTGCTGGGCATCCGCATCTCGTTGTCTGGGTCAACCAATTTCAAACGCATCAAATAGTTTTTGGTCCGTGTTTGTTTACCAAGTCGTGCCTGGTCAGTGCACTACCGGCCCTCCTACGACTCAAGCCCGATGACCGAGCGCCTTGCAAGTTATGCCAGGTTGTACTTGGGTTATACGTCTCTGGCCTCGCTTGAAACAACGCCCGAATAACCGCCGCCCTGTTCTCGTTGGCCGCCGTATCGGGCAGGGCCTAGGCCTGATGGTCGCCAATTCGCGGAGGTATCCCAACGTCGGGCGCCGATCGAGTCGTCGATCTCGGTTTCGCGGCGTCATAAAGTTTGGCCTCCCACCTCCACCTTGTGCTTCGCGCCGCCCAACAAATTAATCCGACCCAAACTCGCGCCCTCCCGCCCTCCCCTTATGTTCTAAATACACACTCGGATGATGTATCCCCATCCCACCTCCCTTCCAAGTTTGTACATATATTGATTCATGCGGGGGACTGCTCATTCAATTGCGGAGAGCGCAAATATAATAGTCGGCGCTCAGCAGACATACTATTGATATTCCGCACTCAACAACGCAACCTACAGGTGTTGTCGGAACCCCGCAGACACGACCGATTAGTCCTGGTTCAAAGTTGATTCTCGCGCGTCGAGGCGCAAGACTGCTGGCTGGTCATATTATTATGCAGAGATGAAGGTTCAAGTTGTGGACACCGTCGGGATTCCATAACTCATCCTTCTGGCCTCCCACCTCCACCTTTTACTTTACGCCGCCCAACAAGTCAACCCAACCCAAATTCGCGCCCTCCCGCGACGCCGTTGCCTCCCGCTCTTCCTTGTGTTCTAAATACCTCCTTATTATACCGTATCAATGATGTATCCCCATCCCATCCTCGGCGCCTCACTTCCATATTGATTCATCTACATGCATCTGCGGGGGATTGCTCATTCAATTACGGAGAGCGCTTGCAGATGTGTCTGCAGTGGGATAGCTGCATCGACATTTACTTCCCACCGCCGGGAAAACAACTTGGACTTGCACATCATGCCGCCACTTGTTGAACTCGCAATATCGGCGCAAGTTATATGTTGGTCTTCGTTGCAATAAAATAAAATATAATCGGCACTCAGCAGATATACCTCATCCTATTAATATTCCGCACTAGGAACAAACACGTACAGGCGCTGTCGGAACCCCGCAGACACCACGGATCAGTCCTGATTCTCGCGCGTCGAGGGGTTTAGCAAGATTGCCGGGGCATATTATTATCCAGAGATGAAGTTGTGGACATCGTCGGGATTCCATAACGTGCTGTTGATATTTTCACATCGGGCCTGGTCTTTTGATTCCGTTCCATGCGCATTGGTCTCAACGACACATGTTTACTTGAGGAAAATTACTATAGGGACATTGCTACTAGACGACTGTTGAACGCTGAACGTTGAATCTCGGCGTCCTCGGGCTTCTCGGCGACTGGAGTTTCACTTGGATAAGACTAGGATAAATTGATCAGCGCGGTCCCTTTCGGAACATGTAGCGACAGTAAAACTCAACAGAGCTCAACCGCGCATGGATGCAGCAGTGGACAATTTCCCATTAATAATTTAGACGCATCAGATTCCCACGGTTGATTTTTGAAACCTTTATTCGGTACAGTGCCGGTTCAACTTCATCTCGTTCAATAATTTCGCGGGTTTCAAAAATCGATTGCGCCAAGCCCGCCGCGACACAGTTACCGCCCTACGGCTATCGTGAGCGAAACCCTACCATATTGTCCTCCTTGAATTATTGTTGAGAAATCACAACCATTCACCGCCAATTATCACGTAAAATGAGAAGGGGATCGGAACAGGCTATTGTTGTTTTGACTTCTTGTTATTCATATGTACACGCGCGCGCTTAGCGATCCGTTTAAATAGCACAAGACACACACTTGTAGTACCACCACAGGAACTCCTGAGTGCCGCACATCATAGTTTATTGACTCTCAACACACCAGAGCTCTCCACCAGGATTACCAAGTCGTGCGGCACTTCCAAGCTGTGGCCACTGGCGTCAAGTTTCTCAATTGGTCTTTGTGAGTCTGTGGCGACTTCAGTCTCAAGGACGTCGTTCAACTTGGAATCAGAAACATAGGAACATCGTGCGGGGTATCCGCGCTCCATACCTCTCGGGCCTTCAATGTCGACACCTTGGGAGACACCCTTCCGAAGATTAAAGAGCCTGCAGTGGCCGCAGGGAAATCCAGAAACACAGCAACATTAGGGGGGGATCCGCGTTCCACACCTCTAGATCTCGAGCCTTCAATCTCGACAGCTTGGGGGATGTCTTCCGAAGATCAAAGGACTGGCAATGGCCGCAGGAAATCCAGGAAGCATCCCAAATCCGATGCAGTTCGTGCAGCAGTCCGCCGCTACACAACCGAGTGGTGGCGGCGCATTTCTCGACCTGTGCTCTTCTCTCCTTTCATCTCTCCGCAGCCCTGGGTACGAAGGGGGGAGAGTCGACTACGAAAGGTGGAATGGAATAGGTGTATCAGGGTCTTGGAATTGTGGATGTTTATTGAAGAGTAGCAAATATTTGTCCTTGTCAAGATCTGAATGAACGTGGTCGGGGCGGAGGGAGTTGAACGACAGAGCTTTTTCGTCATATATCGATGTAGGCGTGCCCTTTCACCCTAGACTCTGCGATGAGTAAATACCCACGTTGAGGAGATGGTGTCACAAGATTGCTGCCGTAGACCCAGATTCGGAGGCTCGTGAGGTCTTTCTGGACCATGAGCCGCGAGTGGTAAACGATCTCGTTCAAACGATGTTTCGCTTCAAGCGAATTACCTGTTCTCTAAATCTCTTGATGCTCTCCTTGGTAGCTTTCCTTGTCTTGTCCCCCAAGTCGCCGCGCTTCTACGCAGAGAAGCGATCGATCCAGTCAAGTTCCTTCACAGAAACCCAGATTTTACCCCCCGGACTTCACGACGCTTTATCCCCCCGCTAGCCCCTGGCACTTAATGGAGATGATCCAATCCTGCACTTCATCGCGATGACGCCCTTGTCTGCTATTGTTCTAATGGAGCAGCGTCTGGCGCGTCTGAGGATAATCCACGGGACTTGTTCTTTCTCCTCTGGAACTGAAAATCGAATCGAAACGCGCTGCACCCGCTCCAATCTATGCTGATATTGACAGGCTCAGTACATAACCATCACCGATACATCAGGGCATTCCTTTGATTCGTCGCTTCCTTCTAATTTGGAGCGCGTTAAATTATGTGCTCATTTAACGCGCCTTTCCCCGCCAACCTCGCGCCTCCGACCACGTACCCTCATGGCCAAAAAAATGTCCATCTCCGACCATTCCAGCTCCCAGCCGACCGCCCAGGCACAGCCTGAACCAAAATATAAATCCAACGAGAAGCAGACCGAAGAGGTTCCCGACGGCGGGCTTCAAGCATGGGCCACTGTAGCCGGTGGATTTATGCTCTACGTCGCTGGACTTGGGTAACGCACAACTTCCTGCATACCGTGTACACCAACTTAACCGCTCCCAGTTACTTCAATGCATATGGGTATGACTAGTCCTACTCATGTCTCCCATTCTTTTCGGTTTGACCGATGATGCATGCGAAGCGTCTACCAAGGTATCCCGTCGGTCGCGTGCCATCTCTTCAGTCCCTTGACGTTACTCAGATTTCTATGTGCGACAATTCATGACAAGATACAGTCCCGCAGAAATTGCGTTCGTTGCTCTCCAGCTTTTCCTCGTTGCAGACACAAATAATCCTCCAATAGATGGATCGGCAGCTGCCAAATCGCTATTCAATTCATACTCGGTCTCCCAGTAGGAAAACTATTCGATGCAGGCTATTTGTATAATACCTTCAGCCTCGTTGTCCGACAGATCATGCTCACCCACCGACAGCCACCATTTGATGATAGTCGGCTCCATCATCTACTGCTTCTCGCTCTGGGCGCTGAGCCTCGCAAAACCAAATCAGTACTACCTTGCACGTCCAGCCGAACCTCTTCGTTCAACTCCTATAACTTAACTTTATTCCCTAGGTCTTCCTCACCCAAGGCGTCGGTAAGGATTCAGACTCAGCTTATCTTCCTTTTCGTAGCGCAAGTCAAACTGACTTTTCGGGATTCTATGCAGGCATGGGTATCGGTCTGGGCCTCACATTCTTGCCTGCCCTTGCCGTGGCCGCCCACCATTTTTCGCAGCGCCGGGGCTTGGCTATGGGAATAATGACCAGCGGTAGAAACATTCATCTTCTTTTCTGTACTGTACTGAGGAGATACCAGGCGCCTCGATTGGTGGCATCATCTTCCCAATCATGCTCAACAACCTGTTATTTCGGCACGGGTTCGCTGTAGGTGTCCGCGCGACGGCGGCGCTGATCACCGCCCTCATGTATGCTGTTCGGTCCATATCGTTGAAATTCGGCTCACTGTTCATCTCACAGGCTGTTTGCGAATCTACTTATCCGTCCCCGATATCGGAAAAATCAACCAGCTTCGAAGGCGTCGCTGCGAATCATATTAAATGACCTCCCGTATATGATCTTCGTGGCGGCTGGGGTCTTTATCATGCTGGGAATATTTTACCCGAGTTAGATTTTCATCTTTCTCATTTTTTGCTCCCTGAGCTGTCCCTCAGTTTTTTATCTTCAATTGTACGCGATCAAACAAGGGATCCGCGAGAAAATCGCTTTCGACACAGTAGGTGCAGATTCTAACCTGATTGAACTCGCCACTTCATCTCTCCCAGATAGCGTTAATTAATGCAGGTGGGTTAACAAGCATCCCGGCGCTTTGAAAATTTTGTTGAAAACTTTTAAACTAACCAGGTGGCGTCGTGGGTCGAGTCATTCCAAACTTTCTCGCCGATCGCGTCGGGAGCTTCAACGTCATCATCCCCGTCATATTTCTCGCCGCAGGATGCGTTCTGGCTATGCTCGCAGTCGCCCTTAAATCGGGTGAAATCATCGCTGTCTCATTGTTGTACGGGATGATGAACGCTGGCTGTAGGTGCTTGCTCCTCCGTAAATCAGGGTCGTCTGATTTCCGTAAATGTAGTTGTATCGATGAGCCCGGCGCTGTTGGCCGAGCTATCCACAGACAAAAGCGAAATCGGGTTAGTTTCGGTTACATTCCACACCGTCGAGACCTGAGTGCGTCCCAGAATTCGCATGGGTCTTTGGTTCTCCTTCACGGGTGTGTAAAATGCCTTCCACCTGCCCATCTATCGTTATGACCCCCGATTATCTCAAGCTGCTGCGGCAATGGCCGGTCAGCCTCTCAGTGGCGCGCTTATCTTGGGCGATTTTCGATGGTCGACTGTGTTCGCCGGCCTCTGTCTCTGCGTGGGTGGGAGCCTTTCAATTCTGTCGCGCTTTTTCTTCCTTCGAAGACGTCTGGGAGACGGAGGACCTGCATTGTGAATGCGTAACGCACGATGTGCATTGTTTTCGCGCTACCTTTTTTCACGCGGACATTGCCGCAACTTTCCCACCGTTCAAATACTCGTTAAGTAAAATAATACAGATCGTAGATTCAAACATATCGGGACTGCTTCCACTCCAACCCAGAAGACTATAACAATCTCCGAACCTCCCAGGTGCCGTGTCCCCGAGTTTCCAGAGCTTTGGTCATGAGGTCTTTCATCTGTGCCTCCTACCTACCAGCCGCTTCTTGTGAGTCTTTCATCATCCTGTATCATCTGCGGATGGTCGAAATCTAAAATCACCGGCCCCTATCCCCCCTCAAGAAGATGTTCCGGAAGCCCACGGATGGCCACACGGATGGCCACACGGTCCGTTCCTCGAGATCGCGGTGCAAAATACACACGGCGTGAATTGCGCCCAATTTTTTTTTGCATGCATCACTCCCTTTTCATCGATGCGCCTGGCGAAAGGAGCGTGAGGTCCCCGAATAACTGAGATAGTGATTTTTGGCGCTTCTGCGCGGCCTGTCGCGGGGGTTCAAAAAAGGGATCAACGCGCGATTAGGTTCACATTCGGCTTTAAAGCAAAGTGTTGGCAGACTCCGATAAAATCGTGACCTCCCAAGTACCCTGCACGGATCTAGCAATGAATCTTGGCAAAATAACGCTTCTGCTCTCCTTCAAATGCGACGTCGACATGAAATGCGGAAGCGTGTTTGCGCTTGCGGCCATCCGAATAAATTTCAAACGGACGTTGAATTTTGACAAGGGAGGAAATGTCCAGGAGAGGAGGGAGAGAAAACGCTCCCTTCTTCGATGCTCCGACGAGCACGGTGGAAGTTCAGCCAAGGTTGCACGTGAAATCAGTTACAATAAACAATCCAAAATATCTACGAAATTATGTAAGTAATTGTTCTTAAATTGTCGAGGCGCTTTAAAGTGCTACAAGCTGCTGAATGTCTAAGTTACAATAAGAGTAAGGGTATCGAATAAAGGATGAATAAAGATTGAGCCTCTCGTAAAATCACCAGCTGTCATCGGTCTGCAAGTCATGCAGGGGCATTGGGCATTCGGGTAGGAAGTCCGGGCACCCTCCAGACCATTCATGCGCTAGAGCTGCTTTTGCAGATGCTAAGGATGGGTACATCAGCCAGGGCGATAAACCACGAACACGAGAAACAAACCTGTGTTCCGCGACCACACATTTCCGTTGATACTGGTCGCAGCAAGATTGCAGGCTTTCGCGACATCAGACCTGGCACAGCCGGCACCAATTTGTTTTAGGATATCGATACCCCCGGCATTCACAATTTCCTTGCGGATAGAGGTTCCGCCGACGTCGGAAAGTAGAGCAATTGCGTAGGCTAGTTCGATGTGAACCTGAGGGTAGGGCTCATCCGCGGCAGTTCTCAGGGCAGCGAGGAGAGAGTCGACGACGCCCGCATCAACAAGCGCCTTAAGAACAAAAGCATGAGGAAGAGATGCAGAAGTATCAACGCGAACTCACCTTTCGAGTTGTACTTCCCCACTCAGCGCAGCTGAAGCGCTGGATCGCAAATGCAAAAGCGCCCAGCGGCTCGACATCCTCTGTGGTCAGCATGCTGGGCAACCGCGCAAGCCCACGCGCTATTCCAGCATCCAAGAGTGATTTGGCCATGTCACTCGAGTTGGGACGCATCAAACACCCGACTGCGCGCGCGGACCAGAGCAGGACCCGCGAATTCTCAGCCGTCACGAGGAAATGGGCGAGCATTTCTACACAGCCACCCTTTGCGAGCGCCTTGGAGATCTTGATTGAGCGCGAAATCCGCGCCACGGCGTATATCGTCGGGCTATAATCCTCTGGACCGGCAGTGAGGGACTGGGAGCAGCGTTGCATGTGAGTGCACAGAGCGGAAACGGCTCCCATATCCGCAAGAGCATCCGCAAGGCTGTCCGAGCGGACCAAAACCCCCAGGCACCATGCAGAGATGCGCGAGGTTCGTTGCCCACCCTTCAGGCCCTTGTTTAAAAGCAGCTTGCCGATGTTTTGCCTCAGGAGGCCACTGGCGACCTCTGCGCTCCGACATATCCGAGCTAAACACCACACCGCGAGCGAGGCAATATCATCCGACTGCGCGGCGTCTACGATCGCAATGAGGGTCGCAGAGGTATTGGTGCGATATATCGTGTTTGCGGTAATGGGATCATGGCTAACAAGCGCGTGAACGAAGTGCCTTGAGCATAAAGGTCGCTGCAGACGTACGTGAGGATACCCAACGCGAGCAGAACGGTCTCGAGGCCAATGCCATCGACTGCCCGGCTGTTGACTAACATTATGAGGGTCGGAATCGTGCCCGCTGTAACCAGCTTCTGCGCATCTTTGTGCGATTTGAGGCCAAGCCGCTGGATCTTATCCAGATAATCGTCAATTACCTCCCGTTTCCGCCCTTCCCTCACCTCGCTGAGCAGAGCTCCAGCAAGAAGGCTCGGGTTGGGGACTGGCAAGAATGAATAAGGAAGGCAAGGCAAATATAGTGACATACGGTTGTTGGTGCTGAGAGTGCTGGGCTGGCTAAGCACAGACTCTGCATACCCATTCACAGTCGTTCGCGCCGTGCTCGAGCCAAAGTACTCCGACGGGAAGGTGCTGGTGCTCGTTGTGTGCCTCAAAGACTCTGGTTCACGAGTCGGGGAGGGTTTAGAGTAGCCTCGCGTCGTCGGGGACGGGGTTGACGGTAATTGACGCGGAATCTGAGCCCCACGTGGATAAGATTCCTCTTCCCCGATCGAACCGATATTGCTTAGGCGATTTGGAGCATTGCGGGGACCGGAATTGTGTGAGCGGGAGGAGCCACCTGATACCAATGGATTAAAAAGACTGCACTCGGGACGAAACCCGGAACCTACCGGAGGACGAGGTTCGGACCGACGGGGATGGCGCTAGTCGGCGGTCTGGGCTCCACGGTGTATGCGGAGTTTCGGGAGACTGCAGAGTCAGGGCATTGAACATGGGGCTCATACCCTCTTCATCAAAACTATCGCTGGGACTCGCCGACGTGCTCGAAGCATCGCTTGCATCCTGGGCATACTGAGGCCGCGGAGGAGGTGTGAAATCAATCGTCGGTGCTCTTTTTGGCGGTGTGGCAATAGCCGACGCCGTGAATTGCGAAACCGCGGGGGGTGCAGAACCAGGATGCTCGACAAAAGGCGAAACCTCGTAGGCGGGGGGACCGGCACTAGTTTGAGTGATCATGGAAAGAGCATGGCGCGGGCGCTGGGAGTTCAAGAACGCCAAGCTATCTCCAGTATTGAAGGTCTCCGCAGAAGGTCCCGAGTGCCACTGATCAACCGACTCGGTCACCACTAAATTTTGTATTAAATCGAGGGAGAAGGCCGGACAATACACGAACCTTGGACGCGTGGTATGGATGAGCTACTTCCCCGCGTGTCGGCTAGAGTCGTTCTGCTGTAAGTGTGCAGTTGCTGAGCTAAAATCTCGAAAGTAGGTCGCAGACGAGACTCGCGGTGCCAACATTCCTCCATAAACTCCCAAATAAGATCTGTTAGCCCGAAATCTTCATCTGGGCGGTCCGGACGACTGTTTTCCCGAACCACGAGGCGGAAAATTTGCTTCTCGGTCAAAATCCCAAAAGGCGGTTTGGACGTGAATATCTATAGTGATTTTGCTGAGGGGATATCCCACAAGAGAGAAATCGATTCTGGAGACGTACCTCGAGTGCGCTCATAGCCCATGCAAATACGTCTGAAGGACGCGAGATTGTCTGCACCAAAATCATCAGATCACAGATGGAGTTTAAACGCAAGGTGCACGTACCCCCTTCCATGCTTCGGGGCTAAAGGAGGAAAATATTTATTATTGCGGTGGTCCCTGTGAGCAAAAAGGAGGCACTGTACCTAAAGTATCGGTGTCCATGACTGCCACTGGTCTGCACCTCGATCATCCCATAATCCGCAACGCAGGCCTTCCCGCCCACACCCATCAATATGTTCGCGGGCTTCAAACTGCCATGGACAACGTTTCGCTGAATATAGTTCAGACAGATTCACAAGCATATGGACTGACATACTGCATGAAGATATTGCATCCCGAGGACAACATCATAAACCTGTCAACCGGTTAGTCTGGCTTCGCCCTACAAACGGCGCACACTCACGATTCTGGCTCGGTCCGCATCCGGATTTCTCTCCAAAAAACGAAGCACATTACCATCCACTTGGTACTGCGTTACGACGTAGAGTGGATCGGCATCCTCTGGTGAGATGCCAAACATCTGAAGAACATTGGCATGTCGCAAGCTTGTCCAAAGCTCGCCACGCCGATGCAGGACCTGGCACAACGTATCATTTTAACAAGATTTCGAAGCACCATAGGGTTCAGCACGCACACTGGCCTCTGCCTGCTTGGACAGCACCTTGACAATGACAAGACTATTTCTCCATTTACCTTGTGCGATGCGACCGCCGAGATGAGCGTCGTCCTCAAGCTGGAGCTCATCCGGTCGAATGACCCAGGCTGCAGTTGGGGGAAGGACCGGCGGGCCCGACATGGAGTGGGCGAGAAAGCTATTGGTTCCTAGTGTCCCCGCAATGCATTATGTGGCTTTTTCTCCGATAACACCGTGCAATCTATGGGAAACTTCCTAAACATATAGCGCCGGGGAAAAACCAAGACGCCATGGGAGCCAAGAGAGCCTATCCAGAGGGTCAGAGGTTGTGGCTTAGACCCATCTTGATCAACTGACAACGGAATGCGGCGCTTGTGCCGTGAATGAACCAAAATGGTTAGATCCGCGGCGCCGAACTGCGATCTCAAACCGCCGGCGTGTGGCTGTGCTGATGAGATTCTCCGAGAACCCTCTTTCTTTAATAAAGCCATGCATGTCTTCGTGGGTTGCTCCCGCGGTCTTCTTTGGCATCTTTACTTTTCTTCCTGGACTCGCCATGTCCTCTTCTGAGTATGCTCCCAGTGTTCGTCTCTCGTCCCCCACCAAGATCACCAGCGCTCTTTATGGCCCGGGCTCCGAGTCGTATCCTCCGTACACACCGAACGAAGATATGGACAAGGGCATGGATGTAGACCTCCCTCGGCCTGAAAAACGCCCCGAGACTGGACATCAACCCCGCGTCTTGAGTTTCTACCGTTCAATTTCCTGGATCCTAGGTTTTCGCGACAAGTACAGTCTGCTCAATTGTAAGTCCATTGAAGGCGCGGTTTCAGTCAACTGACGTCCCTGGAGGCTTAGTATGGGGTGGAGCTTTGGTAGGGTTTTCCCTGGCAAGGAGCGTAACGATGAATCCAGGTTGGAGTCCAGAATCTGGTTTATCATATTGTCCTAACTTGGTCATCCAGGGCAAATCGCCAACTTGCTGACTCCCGGTGGGTTTCGTTTCTTCGTTATATTCCTTGCACCGATGCTCTTTTCTAAGGGGAATGGTTCTGGTTTCGGCAACCCTTGTACAAAGTTCGGGCAGATATACTTTCCACCTGAAGTCGAACTGAATCCAGCATCATAGGCCAATCTATTTCTCCACATATACTTCTCAACGCGTACGTATAGCTGCATCGTCTCCCCTACTCCACCTTAATTTTCGCAGTCGCTGGTATCTTCGCTTTTCTCCAGTTTCTCCCAGCTATTCGCAGGGTTAGCCCGATTTTTTGTCAGTCAGGAATTATCAAAATCTCATTATAACTCTAGAGAAAAGTCATCCTTCATCGTCTGAACGGTAAATAGTTTCCAGCTGAACAAAACAACAACTCAACTTTCGTCTTCAGGATATGGTGTCTTGTTTTCTCTCCTCGTTTCAAGCGTCTGTGGGGGCATTCTCGGCCGACGATCTTTCGGGGGTGAGCTCAACGTCCAGGCGGCCTACTACATACTGTCAATCATGGTCATCTTCGCTGGTTGCGTCGGTATCTACAACGTTAAAAAAGACACACGACGCCATCGGAAATGGATGCTGCGTATGTTAATGATCTCCCACTTACCGCCTATTGATCCCAGTGTCCTGTAGGCATGGTCTCGTATTTCGCGACCGTAATCACTGCACGCCTGATAATGCTAGCTGCTCGGCAGATCATCACCAACATTGGCACTTATTACTCCGTATGAATTGTTTTTCATCAACTCCTGCTAGCTTGATCACTCAAACTGGTCCATAATTAGATATGGAGATGCGACGAAATATTGAATCTTCTTGGCAACGCCACCTCTTTTCCAGAGTGCATCGCACCAGGTGTAAATCCAGCATCTGTTTGGACCGCTGTACATGCATCTACGCATGATGGTCCGCTCTACGCTTCGTCCTCCGTCCGCGCAGTTGACGGTTCGTTCTCTCTCCGCCCGTCTGCCCGGTCGTGAGAATGCTTGCTTATCAGCCCCAGGGATGGCTTTATGGGTGGCCATGCTTATCCATATCGCTGGAGTCGAAGTCTATGTGCGTGCCATTAAACATGCAATCTTCCGCCACTCAATGCAGCGTTTCTATAGATAAACAAGACCGAATCTTCCAACCAAGTCCGCCTTGGCTATGCGCTTGAGCCTCTCGAGGTTAATGGACCGTCCGGATCATACTAATACCCCCATACCTGGGGTCGCGAGATGCCTATGTACGTTCCAGTCCGATTCGGGTTTCTATATTTAGGACATGGATCTTCTCTGCTACGCGCCATATGATCAGCGTCTTTGCTTCCCTATTTCCGAGACGCTTTACGTCCATCTTGCTTGATTTCCCGCGAATGTAAGTCGGCGAAAGCAAGGTGAAAGAGCATTGGTCTACTAATGTTGCAAAGCCTCGATGCCGTCATCCCGCTGGCCTCATGATATTCTGTCACTCTGTCACCGCCTCTCATATGTCCCACAGCATATGGCCAAGTCTAAACGTTCATAGGCTAGAGACATCCACCGTCTTTACGCCACGGATGGTACGTGGAAGAGCATTGCCCGGACAAACCACCCGGTGTGGCTTCTCCCGCATTCTGGTGCTTCTGATCATCCAGATGGTCGATGTGGAAGCGCGGAGGAGTAGCAAGTTCCTTCTGTGGACGTTTTCTCTCGTCGGGGGCTTCGTAGGTATTGTGCCTGCTCCGGTACTCGGTGTAGCACCTCATGCTCAAGACCTTAGTTGGCACTACGAGGGCACCTATGGCGAGTAGCAAACACATCTCAGATCATTGAGCGACATCTCGCAAAGGTGAGCTTGTATCGCGCCTTTTATACACCCGGGCAGATATTGGACAACTACATCCGACCCCTGTGATCGGCAGCTGTGGACGTTGGCATCCGAGAGCTTCAAGTTGCAAGATATCTGTTGTGCGCTTGCGGCTGTTAATAGCTAGCTGTAACCGACGGCAGCTCGCCGACGTTCAAATACTTTCCAGCCGCCCACTACAGAGCATGCAAGAAGATAAAAGACGTACATGAAGAATTACTTCGGCAGAAACTAATCATAAAATAATTCTCTCTTACAGTGCGCTGGTGCGGCCCCGGGCCTTCGGTCCGAGCAGTCAGGTTCACAACATGTACAAAGCGACCTGATTTGGACCTGATTCTTAGACGTTCTCCACGACATGCAAGGAACTCCAGGAACTAGAAAACGCGGCTCGTTTGACGCAGATGCTGATGTTACGTCAAATAAAAAAGCCAAGAGCGCACAAGTTGTACGCGATTCTGTGTTCTACAAACCCGGCGGCGACTGCAAGATACGAGTAGAAGACACCGTTTTTTGCGTAAATTACTCTCGAGACTCGATATGTCGCGTTTTTGACACTTTTTTTTTTTTTCCAGATTCACCGCTTCCTCCTCGAGCGCGATTCGGCGACGTTCCAAACCATGTTTGAACTGCCCCAAGGCATAGAGAAGCCTCAGGGTTCTACTGACGGGGACCCTATTGTCCTCGCGGGGGATACTTTAGAAGAGTTTCGAGCGCTTTGTTGGGCCCTATATGCGTTGTAGGTCTCAAGAACACTGTAACTCAGCGAAACCCATAGTAATCTTCTGACAGCCCCAACGAGATTGTGGACGAAAATGAAGATAGAAAATCACTAGAAAAACTAGCAAATCTGGCGATGATAGCTCATAAATATCAACTGGGCGCATTTCAGTCTTGGTCTATGACTGCGATCCGAAAAAAATGCCACACGCCTGACGGCGCTCTGGAATCTTGCCCATCTCGTCTCCTGCCTACTATTATCCGCCTTTCACTTCGCTATCATGACGATGCTCTCAAAAGTCGTGTCATCAGCGCATGGATATCTCGCCTATCCAACGCTACCTCACCTCTGCCTTCCTTCAGCCCTCTCCCTACTTCCGAATTTTCCGATGCACTCGAGTTTGCAGAGGAAAACAGTCTTCGCCAGTTTCTTGGGAAGCTGTACTACGCCAAACTGATAGTTGCCCATCGCGACCTGGACAAGTCGGTTTTCCCATCGGTTAATTTCCCCTTCGAAGGTTTAGACCCTAGACATATGCAGCGTATTCTGCGGGGATCGTGGTCGCTTTCTGCGTATTGGCAGCACCTGAGTTGCTCCAAAGCGGTTCTCCCTGGGGCCTCTTGCATCCACGGACTGCGGTGTCAGGCAAAGCGGACTGCATCCTGGGCCCTCGCCGAGCAAGAGGGGCCCACAGATGTTTTGGGCAGGCTCAAACTCATCAACGACTCTCTATTTGGAGTTCATTCCAAGAAATTCGTGGATTCCTCCGACTCCGATGATTCGGAGTTTGTTGACAAACAAGGTGGCCGCCTCATCGCTAAATTTCCCTGTGCCAAGAAGGAGAGCGAAATCTTGAAGTCTCTAATTACTCAGCTGGAGGGGGCTTTACCCGATTATTTCTTAGGGCCTCCATAGTTTCCACCCATCCATTAGTGCGATAATCGCGTGAAATACGTAGCGTAAAGACAAGGGTGAAAAAGGCACAACGGATTCGTTGATAAACAAACAAAAGAACGAAGTAAGTTGGGTGAACGAATGAAAGATATTTCAGAATGGGTATGGTGGTGGGCACCCCGGAACAGGCAGCGGGCGGATACGTCGAGAGCTGGCGACCGGGCTTCCTTGAATGGAGACACTCCGTCGAACGGCGGTGTTCACCACGACAGACGCAACTCTGTTTTCGGGCACCGCGGGCAAGGCACGAGAAGCCCGATGTTTAATCGCGCTTTTGGCGGGCGGGGTCGGCGACGATTGCGCAGGCACAGTTGTGATGGTTGTGATGATTCTCTGGGCGCCCGGGAGCGAGGACGAGCGTGGATAGTACACACGCGGGCGGCCTGCATCAGGCGCACTCTGTGTGGCAGTGGTCTGCGTCGAGACGAGAATCTGGATGATCTGGGTGTGGTCGCCAGACTCATCTCTTTGTCCAAACGGCGCCATCCTAGACATGGACTTGGATTTAGATTTGGACTTTGACGCGGTGCGCTTCACGCCCGAGCGAGCGAAGAATTCGCGGGGGCGGCGCGTGGCAGGGGAACGAGGGAGAGACCGAGTGGGAGTCGCAAGATGCTGCGAGCCGTTGTGGGGATAATTACCGCCTCGCTTAGGGCTCCGCGCGGGCTTTTCAGACTCGCTAGCAACCCGCGTACAACCGACGCCCAGAGAGCCGTGCATGCAGCCGTTTTCAGAGCCGGGAGGGTGCACGATGACGGGAATCGCCACGGCGAGACGTGGCTTGGGAGGCGGGCTGGGGGGCCCGTCGTAGGGCCCCTGGGAAGTGGGTGTATGGGGAAGGGCTTTCCCTACGGTATAATAGCCGATGAATATTTCGCGTGTGCGGCCGTCGTGTGAGCACTCGCCATGGTCGTCCTCGTTCTCGTCCTCAAATCCGACCTCGTACAATCTCGTGTCATGATAGGGACTTGTCGCATTTGCGCACCCATAATCGTTATACTCCCGACTGGGGGAGTGCTCTGAGACGGCCGCGCAGGATAACATTCAACCTACTGTTTCAACCAAATGTAGAGGTAGATTCAGTCCTTGTTAGGTTGATTTTCACCGACCGTTGGATGAATCACAACCAAGTAACAACCAAACCTAGGTTGCCACGGCTAGGTTAATTACCCCTCTAAAACCGTCAAAACCAACCTATTCTAGGTTAGAGCATTTGGGGCCCTTATGGATGACCTCCAACCTAGCGCTAGTTGTTTTACTGATATTTAGGTATTCCAATAGCTCTTCAATCAGCAGCAGAGATGTATTGAATATGGAACTACACGATCTAAATAACCGCGCCGGCGCGCACGCCACACGCCCGCATGCATACGCAGCGCGTGCATCGCATCCAACTCACGTTTACCCTCTCCGTGTACTAGGGCGGCACTGTCGGCTTCAAGCGGGGCCATGCACGCGGCGTGGGACGAGTTGGACTCGCCGCGCTGTTCGATGATGACGCGCAGGCGCTCGAGCTCGTCCTTGTCGCAGTCAGCATGGAGGGTGTCGGCGGAGTTGTCGGGGGGGCCGTGGCGGATGTGAGCTATATATATGATGTCTGTTGGTAGTGACATACCGAACAACTCATTCCTGCTGGTTCCGCGCCCTTGCCGTCCCTGCTAATTCCGCTGGTCTTCCCACTTTCGCACTCGGTCAACTTGTGCTTTGAAGCTTGCGCCAGATCTCCAGGGAAGCAGTATTTGTTTGTTTGAAGGGAGGTACCTCGATAACCGAGTGGTCCAGTGGTCTGCAGACTTCGAGCAACTTTGAGGGATCTTGGGGCATAGCAGTTCTTGTCGCCGCGGCAGTCCTTGTTGCCCGTTCGCACTTGAGGGGTTCCTTGCAGCCCACTTGCGCTGGGCAGATGTAGTCTTGTAAGCTTGCAGAGATTTGATACGCTTGCGCCAGAGAGCAGGAGAAAGCAGATGGTGGGAGGAGGAAGGCGACGTGCGATGACAATCAGTCACCCGATCGACATCAACATGCACGTGCTTGTCGGAGTTTAAATGACTTGCGCTTCAACTCTCTTCGACCTCCGATTATGAATTTTGAAATGTAACACATCCAAGTCATTAACGGATGAAAGCAAATGAGTTGGAGCATGGTATTTAAAATTACCCCGCCTGGAATTTTCAAACTGGCATAGGTTGATGTGGGGATAGTTATGCGTTGGACAAGTGGGTGACTTCCCATAAGGGTAGAATATAGTTTCCAGGTTTTCCGAGCTTATTTGAGGGTGCCAGTGATGGTAGCCCAGTTTAGAATATTCAACCTACGCGTCAAAAGCCAACTGTTCACACGAATAAAATCGCAATATGAGTTCAGCCGTTTTGGAAGAAGTCAGGCCGGAATGGGCTCCGAGACGCGACGAGAGCCCACTGAATTTTTCATGGGGCAAATTGGCCACTTGGACGTCGAAGACAACGGCGGGAAGCATCGTTGCAACGCCAAACAGTTTATTCATATTTATTCTAATCTGGAGAGGGGGGGGGTACCCCTCTCCAGATTATAGTAGATTCGAATAAATCCTTACCGCTTTTGTGTCCCCCGAAGTGATGGGGTCCTGACAGCTGCCTCGGCATCGCTGCCGGAAATGCGAAAATATTCAAAAGAAAAACTTCTATCCTTATGGGAAGTCAACCAGTATCCTACTACATATCATACTCCGATAGGATAGAATTCAAAGGTTAGGATTTATCCTATTTTCATAGGTTAAATGAAATCAACCTACTACCAGCCGGAAATAGGTTGAACGATGGTTTTCATCCTACATTAAGTTGAACAACATCCAAAGGTAGCTCCATAGTGGTGTTCCTGTTCCTACATAAATCAGTATAAATCAGTATGAAAGACCAACAAGACCACCAGATAGCTCACCTGCGCCAGCGCCAGCCATTCCGTCACCGTCCAACGCCCCATCGGAAAAAAAAAGTGAATAGAAGAATTAAAAAAGAAAAAGGAATCAATCCCAGTTTAGTCCATTCCGGCGGCGGCTTTAATACGAATCCAAATTTGTTCGGATCTGTCAGAAAGGTAAAACAGATCGGGGGTTTCGCTGAATTCGAAAGATGTGGACGAGTTGGAAGTGAACAGAAGCGAATTCTGTGTAGGGAACGGCTTTTGGCTAGGGAGTGATATGAATTAACCATCGTCGGGAGCTCTAATACCCAGGAGAATGTAGAAGTGCAAGCATCTAGGCTGCGAGGGAGGTGTGCCTGGATGGAGAGAATGTCGTTATTGATCGGCAGATCCTGTCATAGTAAACTTACCTTTTTTGAACCTTTTCGATTTGAAGCTAATAGGGCCCCCGGTCACTCAGTACTCAGTCAAATGCGACTTTTTCCCTATGAAAATTGGTCCGTCGAGGCAGTTTCACTCTATGACGGACCGCTTTTTTTTTTGCCCCCCCACCCCCCTTCGTGCGTTGCTAGCTTATGTTTCGCGCCCGCTTAACGTTTTTTGACTGTCTTATGCGTTACAAACTGGGCGAAAGTGGGGTGAAAAAAAAATCTCGAGGCCCACAGATTCACTCTATCCCAGACAGACCTTCGTGATTTTGGGGCAGTTTCACTCCGGACCCAAAAACCTAAATTTTCGCCCCCCATTTTCGCTCTATTCTGGACCGTTCGAGTAGGTGACTGGGGGCCTACGCTGATTGAAGTTTGAAAGTTATTCGGGGCATCTCCAGAGTTAAGTAGGATTCGTGTATCCGGCGTTCCTAAGCGGGACCGGCCGTGTCCTACCTGCCTACCAAGTGTTCGGGTGTAAGGTGAATTCCACTTTTTGTTCGGCAAAAAGGGTGTTGGTCTGTGTTGGTGCCAAGGAGATCGTGGTACCGAGTGATTGGCGGCCTCGCGAGCGAGCAAGGTCAAACAACCAACACAAGAAGACCAAGCGGAATTGACTGGAATTGAGCGGAACTTCAGGAAGACCAGTCTCCGGATAGAATACCGTCCCAATTTTTTGAGACAATTACGGTGTGGTCTTGAAAACATTTACGAACCGTGTGGCTTGGCATAAATCGTTTGAGAGGTGGACGTAGATACAGGGTGTGTCTGGAATAAAAATAATCATCACAAATCTAACGCACCAAGCATCACCGTGTCCCGACGCGCATCAGCTTGGCCAAACGACGAACCAGAGTAAGCATCCGCCCCCAGAGTCTCCGCATCCATGACCAATCCAAGCCCTCACTAACCGCATTCTTATTATTCTTGTCACCTCGTCCTCGCAACGCCGAGTCTCTCCCCCGCGCCCGTTCCGCCACCGCGCGCGCCACCTCCTCCTCCGCACGGGCATACACACCCGCGAGCTCCGCTTCGAGCGCATAGAGCGGCCGCCGCACCGCGTACGGCGCCATCGCGTTGTACTTGCGCACGCGATCATTCACCTCCGTGAGCGCGGCGGCATGGTAGCTCGCCTCACGCGTCGCCCACGCGGGGTCGCGGAACGCACGCGACGCCGCATCAGCTCCTGCGCCGGGTACACCGTGGAGCGTCAGCGCGCGCACGGCGTGGCGCGTCCAGCCGTCAAGTAACAGGTGGCGGAAGGTGTGCAGGGAGGCGTCGAGCTCTAATACAGGATATGAATGAGAGTGCCTGAGAGATTTGGTGCGGACGACGGACCGGCTTGGAGCTGCACCCACGGGGGTGCGGCCCCGTTTCGCTTCACAATCCGGTTCACGAGAAACTCTTCTCGGGCGATGAAGGGGTTGGACTCCTCCGGCGCACGGACGATGGGCTTGCCGCGTCCCTTCACAGAGGCAAACAGGCCGGCGCGGCGGGCTTGCTGATGGGTCGCATTAGCATCTCACAAATCATTCACTACTATGGAAGCAGTGACACCTCAATCCTGTCCTCGATGAGACTCGTCCAACCCTTCATATTGACGGGATTTACGCGCGGAGAGCCACCAGTCCGATTAGCGTGCGGGCCCAGACCGAGACGGTAATCCAGCGTGGAGTCCCGCGCGCGAGCGAGCCGCCCAAGTTTCTTATTCAGCTCCTTCTCGGTCTTACGCGTTTGTTCTATATCGCCGAGGTGCGTAGCTCGCGGGCTGTGGGAAGGAAGAGGGAAGCGCGCCAGGCGGACAGAGGACGTTGCATGGTCAGGGACCTTGAATTCCGTGTGCCACGGGCGGTGGTCAGGTGGGCCTGGCGGGAGAAGCGGGACAGATGCCCACGAGCCACCAGGTGGAGGGGTGCTTGCGACCGGCCGCGTGGCAGGGGTGATTGAAGGGGCATCTGGATGGTACTCCTGGACACGAGGTGGGGACTTGCGCAGCTTCTGCTCGGCGGTTTGGATGGTTCCCGTTCGCAAAGGCTTGTATTTGTCTACAAGCATACGAAGGACCTGCATGCGATGAGAACTAGTCTCCAACGGAATTTCGTACCCACCGTGTCCTCTATTCGCTCATCCCCGGTCCAATTGGGCTCCTCAAGCCGCTCGTGAATGCGTCGAGGAACGGCGGAGTCTGATTCTTCCTCCTCCCGAGCCGCGTCTGCGAACAATTTTGCACTTCCAACCGGTGCAGCATGATCTACAGGCCTACGGGCAGAAGCAAAAGTTGAAAAACGCGGGCGGCATAGAAAGGATAAGCGAACCCGATGCAGCATGCAAGATGTACTCTTATTTGGACTTGATTTGGACCGGAAGAGATTGTGATTCGGTGGCTGTGCTGACAATTTGCCTGGAACCCGTCCAAACAACGCCTTGACGCGAAACCACAATGTCTGAATTTTCTTCGCTGTGCCCTGGATACAAACAGGTGCAGCAATTCGGCGCTGACGACGAATACGAGGAGGAGGAAGTCACCTATGTCACTCTTGACCTTGGAAACGTCGAGCCGACGCTAATCCCAAACTCTTCCCATTACCGCCTTATCGTGCGTTGAAACAATGCTGGAGCAATTCTTGCTGAGCCGACGGTAGGGTCTGGACACTCCAAGTCCATTTCTGCAATTGTCTGGCACGATATTCAAGGGCCGATACGACACGCTCTTGGGGACCGAGCTCTTGTTTACCGATGGAAAAGGTAGGTGGTTTCTGTCTTGTAGGGCGGATTACAGACTGCGCGTTAGACCCGTCGGACTGGAGCAAGCGCGCTATCACGCATGTTGCGAATACCGAGCAGCGAATCAACTTTAAAGAAGTTCAGCTGAAGCCGAAAAAAGCGAAAGGACCCGCTGTTGTTGTTGAGGTGGAGGTGGACGAGGAAAGCATAGTGGACCAGGTGACTGGGAAGAACGCGCCTCTTGCCCCAACACCGCGTGGAAAAAGAAAGGGACGCGTTATTGCAGAGAAAGACGCGCCGGTCGAAGAGGCTGTTGACAAACAAGTGTAAACTGTAATTTTCTGTTCCCGATTTTCATGTCGCGCGCCGCTCCTCCGCACTGGGTGCAGGCAACAAATGTTGTGCAAAAAGTCTCCCAGATGGCGTACCAGTCGGCGCTCCCGCAGAAAAGCTCCCCTCGTTTGGGTAGAAAGGGTTTCTTATATTTGCAAAAAACTGCCCCGACCGAGGTCAAAGCGGCCGAGAGAGTTCGTATCATTGCCCGGCGAATGTTGAAGGCGGAGCGAGACGAGCGTATGGATATTACACAGTCTCTGACGGTGGTAAAACAGTGCGTTCATTAATGTGGATCTTCCGTGAAAATCTCCCTGATTTTGTCTTAGATACATGGCCGGGTTTACGCGTCCCAGAGACCTACGGACCTCAAATTGGTTTCCGGGCGGCGCATACATTTCACGGGAAAAATCCTACGAATCTCCCCCAGAAGATGCCTACAAGTCCCATACCGTGTTCTTGCTAGAATCCCGGTACAACATATTATATGGTGTCGGACGCGTGGACGCTCCAGAGTATATCTATGGCGTATGTCGGGAACAAGACCTCCCTGGCGTCCTCAGAGACTTCAATTCGTCCCGTGCGGATCGCTCCGTGTTGGAAGCCATGGACAACGCGCGGTGGCCGGAGGGCCCTCAAATCAATCCTCAACGCCGGCAAAAATGGTGGATAGACCGGCAAGACCTTACGGATACACTGAGTGAGATGGGTTTGGCTGATAGAAAACACGAAAAGGACGAAAAGTTTGAGATCGAAGAGGACGGAGACGGCGGCGAAGTAAAGAAATCCACGAAGAAATCTAAACGGGTCACGGCGCTCAATCCAATAGCATCTTCCCCCAAGGCGAGCCTCATACCGGACGCTATCATCTCTACCTCGTCGCCTTCGACGTCACGACGGTCCGTTCGCGTCTTGCACTCTTCATCCGTCCTTCTCAGCGCCGATGAACGAGTGCCGCAGCTGCATCATTCTCCCTCTTTGATGGACCCTGCGTCGGACGCGGTCGAGGTTTCCACCCGTCCCCAGGATTCCAAGATTCCTTCAGAAGTAATCGACGCCGATGGTGTTCGCGTCCATCCCTCTGGCTTCGTTGTCCCGACGGCCACCCAGCAGACGCGCAAACAGCGCCACAGAGATCCTACTCGGCAAACTGGGTCGGTCGCTGAGCGAGTCGCGGAAGAGAAGGATCTCGAGGGCGTGACGGCGGAGACGTCACCGCAAGGCGGGAAGGTGCCTTACGAAGTTCGCGGCTCCGATGGGACGGTAACCCACCCGAGTGGGTTCGAGCCCACAACGCCTGCGGACGGGTTTGAACACGGCGGAAACTTCACGGTCGACTCACGCATCGGACAACAGCCGCTTGTGCTGCCTGGCAAGCGCGGATTCCACACCACCGCCTCCCCGCACGCTGAAGAGGTGGAAGTGGCAGTGGAGGAGGTGCAATGGGATTTTGCGCGCGCTCGCGAGCAGCTAGCCGCTACTTCCAGCAAAAAGTTCGTGTCCCGTCAGGAGTACCTCCCCAAACTCGCAGCTGAGCCCTTCTGGCGGCCCCTCATAACCGTCACTCTCCCCACGCGCCCACTTGCCCACTCACTCGTCCGCCTCGCCAAGGGGCTCCCCACAGGTCGCCCGTATCACGCCGATATCAACAACGACGACAAAAAGTGCCGCATATCGATGACGCACCGTATGCGCGGGCTGCGGCTAAATCGGATACAGGACCTCGCGATAGAGACGGCCCAGAAACTCGCGGGCATGCGCGGCGGTTTCATCGGCCTCCGATTCGAGACCGACAGCCTTGGGCGCGGCGTCGGCGGCGAAGGCCTCGCTAACCCTGTCCCGAGTGAGAGGCGTCTTATCGATGTCGGCGTGGGGAACTGGTACCGCCTCGCAGACGAGACGAGGGAGCTGTTCCGCCTTCGGGCCGCGGCGGAGGTCTTAGCGCCTAAACCCTTTAACGTGTGGGGGCTGGATGATTTTGGGCGGCGGCTGAACGAGGGCGGGGAGGTTGTGCCTTGGCGGCAGCCTACTGAGTCGATCGTGCAACGAACGTTACGCGAAGAGTGGTACAAGGAGTACTCCCTCTTGGTGAAAGCGCTAGGTGAGTATGCAGCGTACTCGCGGTCTCTCTCCGCCTCGCTCGACCCAAAGCCGAAGCAATCCCCCGTGGTTTTAGACCGCCCGTCGCACGAAGAGGACCTGGAGGAGGATTTTGAGGACGAGAATGTCGGGGATTCGCCTGCAGACCGCCCGAAAAATCCCAGGGTTTTCATGCGCCCGGGCGAAAATGTGAACGCGCAGGTGCAAGCCCGAGTGACCGACCCTGAGATCAACCTACACGACCCTAATTCACTTCCCCCACTCGACTTCGTCGTGTGCTCTGGGAAGGGGCAACCGCTTCTTGGTCCGGTCGTCGACGAAACGGGGGCGATCTCCATGGAGGGCTTCACCCATGAAGTGCCGATTGGTTTGGGGAGACAACTGGTAGGGCAGCGGCACGACATGTACTGTCTTTCAAGAACGAACCAGATTGCCCAGGCAATGGCCGCACGAGGAAGGAACGTTTCCTACCCTAAGGGCAAGTTTTCAAGCACAAAACCTAGCACGGAAACTTAATTGCCTACTGCACTACGTATACGCATTATAATAAACACATTGTACCACTTCCACATGCAAACGCAGAACACTATTCACTCACTTGACGTGCTCACTCAGCGAGGACGACGATACAGACATGCAATTAAAGTACTCGCCGGAGCGTCGTACGATAGATTCCGCGCAAAAATGGTGACAATGAATCGAAGGGAAACCAAAAAATGTAAACGAGTGGACAGCGTTTTGTAGGGTATACTAAGACAAACACGTTTTGCACCGGTAGCAGGAATGAGTGAGGCAAATATCCAAGCAGAGACGATTATCCGGACGGCGCGCGGGACAGAAACCCCAACGCGGAGGTGGGAGGTTTTTGCACCAGAAAAGGCGCTAGGCCGGAAACCGCTCATCGCCTGTTGGTGCCGCGGCCGTAGCCGACCTGCAGGTTGTCGAGCTCGGCCTCGAGCTGCTTGATAGCGCTGTGCGCAAGCTCGAGGTCTTTGTTGAGACGGTCGCGCTCGGCGATGAGCTGCAAAGAAGAAAACACATTAGCATTGACCGAAATAGAAAAGACAGAAGCGCTTACATGTTGCTCCCATTGCCTGAAGCGCGACTCCTCCGCCTTGACCTGCTCCGTGAACCGCTTGCGCAGCTGCTCCTCCTCGTCCTTGAACTTGGGGTTGTCGCTCTTCTTGACCTTGGGCTCTCCGAATTTGCGCGTCTCCATCTGCTGCTGACGGTAGTTCTCATAGTGCGACTCCTCCGTAGTCGAGATGAGGTCGAGCATGTGCGTGCGAATGAGGAGTGATCGCAGCTTCTTGAAGTCGCAGTGGTTCTCGTTCTCAACTGCGGAGGAATCGCTGAGCTTGAAACAAAAGACTTGCAGCGAAAGACGCACCCTCGGCCACTCCCCATTGGTATTCCCGTCCCTTAACGACCCGGCCGTCGGCGGTCTTGACGTCCTCCGTGGAGCCGATAATGGAGAAGGGGATCGCGTCGGTGAGGATGCGTGCGTGGTCGGCGCTCTCATCGTCGGCCTCGACAGGGGGTGTGTAGATACGGATACCCTGGGCAGCGACGACCTCGCGAACCTACGAATAGAAGCTTAACAGGGGACGAAGGTTGAGACTAACGTACGTACACGCTGCTTGAAGGTGAAGAGGTCGTTCTGGGTGAGCGTGTCGGCCTTGGCCACGACGGGAATGAGGTTGACACGGGTACCGAGCCGCTTCATGATCTCAATGTCGAGAGGTTTGAGACTATGGGGATTGAGGTTGAGAAAGAAAAAGAACTTTGAATGAACCTACGTGTGTCCGGTCGGTCGGATGAAGTATAGACATGCATGCACCCGAAGGTCAGTCTTCTCCTGGCGCTGGGGCTGCTGCTCCTGGCGCATGTAAGCCTCATGCTGGTCGTCGATGAACTCGACGATAGGGGACCAGGAGTCGCGGTTGTTGACGTAGTCGCCGAACCCGGGGGTGTCGATGACAGTCAATTTGACCTTGAACTGCTTCTCCTCGAGCTCGGCCTTGATGATCTCGACCTCGGTGAGTTTATCCAGCTGCTTGTGGTGACGCTTGCTGTAGTTCTTTGCCGGCGACAGCTCAGTGGAAAAGAGGGTGTTGATGAGGGTGGTCTTGCCCAGCCCCGACTCGCCTGCGGCCAGTAAGCACACCATCCAGTCACTCCAGTTTTCTGGACCGCACCAACGACCATGATCGTGAAATGTGCCCCCCGTTTCGCGACGATCTTGTGTTTTTGGTTGGGCAAATTTGCGATTCCAATTCCATCTACAATGGGTGCAGGGGCGGCCATTTTTGAGTCCTAGTTCGAGTTTTAGGCTCTGGGAATGAGACAGAACGGCGAGCTAGAAACTGAGCTTTACCTGGAAGTCGAGCAAAAGTACGGACGAGGAATCGTGCGTGAGAACCCGACTGTTTTGTTCAGAGGCCAACGAACTATGCGACAAATAGATGCACATCTACGCCTACGCGGCCACGTGATGACCATCCTGTTCACGAGTCTCGACTCTCGACTCTCGGTCGCCACAGTGAACGGCGCCGGCGAGAAGTCCGCACTGGCTGGTTTCCCGCATCATGCCCAGTGTTGTGAGCACGATGCTCATGTCCGACTTTCTGGCAGTTTCAGTCTCCCTTCTCCGCCGTCCTGACTCCGAGTCCTGGCCTGTCCTGGCTCTTCACTGCGAGTCTGCGATTGGTTAGACTTTCCCCGAGCTCCATTTCCACCCGTTGGTTCCATGCCGCACGTTCTCGATCACTCTGTATTCTAGCGATAACTTTTTCGACTACACCTTTGGCCGGTGGATGATTCTATGGCATGTGCTTGTCTAACATCTTCCATGGTGCTCTTCGCCGCGCAGACCGCAGACGCGTCTTTAACGTCGATGGACTACGTTAACTTGAAGCGCACCCCTTGGATCGGAGGCCTGATGATATCGTCGACTTCTCAATCTTGAAGCTCGCTGAGGGCCGATTTAATGGCAACTTCCTAATCGCCATGCGCGACGACTTCCAAACAGTGGCGCGTATTCCCTACCCGGCCACGCTTCCCAAGTACCACGCTGTTGCCAGTGAAGCGGCCACCACCTTACTCAAGTCCTTCGAGCTGCCTACAGTAATAAACCGGGAAGCGCAACAGTCTCGATATTTTGATAATATCTCGGCCAAATTCGACTCAAATCCCTAGGTTTAAGTTCGCATAGTATGCATCACTTGGATGCCTAATCCACATTGAAAATTACCCCTACCGACTGCGTTCAGTGGTTGTCTAGAACGAGGTCAATCTTTGTGCGCTACCGAATTTGCACAAATAGGAAGTGCAACACTTTGTGGCTTACAGTTAAGCATCTTACGTGGGATATTTTGGCCTAAAAGCATCATGGGTGTTCTTAGGGAACCAGAGAACTGTAGTACATCTGAAGCCTCTCTCTCTGCGAGTACTATAAAGCGAAAATTGGTTGGTTTTGGTGCAATCAGGCCTGTTTGATCTCACCACACAAACACCTGTTTTTCCCCGGCCTCACAGGCTCCTGATCCTTTTTTGACCTCCATTATGCGATGTCTGTCGAAGTCCGGTGAATTTTTCAGGATTCTCCCTGCCCCGCAACGCAGCGAACAGCGAGCGTCGCGCTCTACGTTATGTTGCGCTTCCCGGTTTACCACTGTATCAGGGGAAATTTTCTTTGACAACGGCGCCAATTACCTGTTCAAAGTGCATATGCGGTAGAGGTAATCCTTCAGCACTTTCGCTCAAGTCTCGAAACGAAGATGGGGGAGGCTGGTCAAAGCGGGATTTGCAGATCACTGATCCGCATGCCGTACACACCCACGTATGTTTTCGACCATCATCGGCGACTGGTCCACCACCATCTCCCTGATATTCGGCGGCTGCTGCAGGTGAGATTTAATTCTACCAAACAGGCATACATTGAACGATGCTAGTAATGCAATCACGCTAGAACAACTAACAACTCAATACCCACTTTCCGGCTCATTGATCACGGCCTTCCAGTTCCTCATCATCTCCTTACACGGAATACCTACGCATATAAAATGGACGACCTATGGACCCCGATTCAGAGAGCACCGTATACCATTGACCCCGTACCTCGTTCAGGTTGCCCTTTTTTATTTGATTTCGTTGCTCAATAATGCTGCATTTTCGTACCGGATACCCATGTCTGTTCACATCATCTTCCGCAGCGGCGGTCTGGTGATTAGTATGATTCTCGGCTGGCTCATCAGTGGGAAGAGGTTTGATCTTTAATTATTATATATCGCGGCAGCATAACAAAACATTTCGACCAGATACACATTCGCGCAAGTAACATCCGTGCTGGCGGTCACTCTAGGCGTCCTTCTGACTACGTTGTCTTCCTCCGCCGTCAACTCTGCCTCTTCTGACACGGACGCGGATTTCTCCACCTACCTCCAAGGCATTGCAATCCTGACCCTCGCGCTCCTGTTCTCTGGATTTCTAGGATTGGTCCAGGACTACACGTACTCGCGTTACGGACGCCCCGCGCCAGGGGCACCAAAGACCGCTGACACGCCCACATGGCAAGAGTCGATGTTCTTCCTCCACTTCCTCGCCCTTCCGATGTTTTTCCTCGTGCAAAAGGACATCACAACACAGCTCGCGTCTATCAACGTCGGCCCTCGCGCCTCGTTCCCTATACCGCTCCCCTCCAGCGTCATATCCGCGCTGGCCATCCCGCCTCCGTTCGCCCTGCCGTTCTCCTCTGTCCTGTCAAGTAGTCGACCGCAGGTCGAAAAAGCTTCCCACCCAATTACCCTGCAGAAGACGGCCACCGGCCTGACCCTCGCCGTACCACGGGCGTACCTCCCGCTCCTGCTGAACACGATGACGCAACTCGTATGCGTCGCAGGTGTGCACCGGCTCACGACCCGCGTCAGCGCGCTGACAGTGACGCTCGTTCTCGTCGTGCGCAAGGCCGCGAGCCTCGTAATCAGCGTGTGGATGGGCCGCGGGCGGGGCGGGAGCGCGGTGGATCTAAAGCTGATGTGGACGGGGGCGGCGCTGGTGTTGGCAGGGACGGTGGGGTACTCGGCCGCTACCGGAAGGGCAAGGGAGACGAAGGAGAAAAAGAAATAAATAGATGTATTTCGCAACCCAGGTCAGCTAGGAACTATTACTGAGGATTTCACCCGGGACAAGATAAAACCAAGTGATGCATGTCCCAACAAAACGGGTGATAAAAGCACACATTTCGTCCTCACCAAGGGCCTCGGATGACGACTTTCGCGCGCGATATTATTCCCGATTTACGTCTTACCGACTGCAGCCTGTCTTCAGGTCTACGCGCGGTCAATCTCAGTCTGTTCCACAAACCAAGCCGCTAACCCTAGAAGGTGCGATTCCTGAGGGCTGACTTTATCTGATTTTATTTGAATCGGCGGCGTCATTCGAGTGCATTTGGGAGTTCAGAATACCGGCACACCGGGATACACCGGGCTCATGATCGGCTATGTCTCAGTCATCGGCCGGAGATGCCGCACTGAAATGATGATGCGGCATGGCGTCGGCCCGACGTAAACAATACTTCATACTTCGTTGAACTAGTTGTAATTGAGCTATATGAGCCATTCAAACAGAGAGATAGATAGAGCGTGTCCATTGGTAGTTCAACAATTGACAACCAAACAACTGAAGGTTAATCCCCCTATCTCGTGCGCTGGGAACTTGAGACATGGAGTAATACATGAAAATACTCGTATTTTTTTGAGGTTGGAG
Source organism: Mycena alexandri (assembly GCA_029233265.1). NCBI lineage: Eukaryota > Fungi > Basidiomycota > Agaricomycetes > Agaricales > Mycenaceae > Mycena > Mycena alexandri. The sequence continues at coordinate 186,007 of JARJCM010000055.1, read as the reverse complement.
CAGGGATTACCCTGGCAAAGCCTGCAAGAGTCCCTCAAACTGATTATATAAAATAAAAATGCCAGTGCACAACCCTGATGAGCTTCGTTGAACAGAGTTATCGAAGGCTGAAAATTTCAAAGGGTAGCCAGAAGTCATGTTTGTCTCCATGCACTGTAGGCGACCAGCAATAAGGCAATCAGCGAAGTCCTACAGTAAGCCAAGCGGGAAACATCAATGGCATCAATGACATCAAACCTCCCTTTGGGTGCCGCGTTGCCGCCGGTGAACACAGCCCCCCGGTATTCCGGTATTCTCAGCTCCCAAACTTTGTGCGTCATTCCGTCCCTTTGTTTGCGAAATCAAAATCCCGGCCCGCCTCCATCGACACACCCGGGCCGCTCGGTTGAAATTTGCTTTCAACTTGACCACCACCACATCAAGTTGCACTCCAACTCATTCCGATGTCTTATCCTGTGAGTCAATGGTCAAATTGCTTTGCATTGGCAAAAGCGGCGATCGAGAAACACGTCGAAGCGCACAAGCAGTACCTTTCCGACTTGGAGTCTGTGCCACCAACCAACCATGTACCACGGCTGGTCGATCTGGCTGCGCAACGACTGGCGGCCTTTTCAATGCAACAGGATTCGTTGGATGATATACCATCCGTCATCCTTGGCATGTACCTCTGGAAGTGGCACAATATCGCGTATTCAGCATTCCGTCGCGGGCTGCTGCGTGTCCCAGAATCTACGTCAGGGGATCCGATCGAAAGTATCGATGAATGGTAACCAGCTGAGACCGACCATCTTTCGTCTTTGTGCTCATCGGTTGCAGGATCCTTTCCAACGAGAAGTGGCTCCGAGACAAAGGAGGAAAATGGCAGGACGGCCTCGTAACATTGAGCCAGGCCGACAGTGTATTCCCAAATTCTCTCGCGAGCCCTGCGGGTCGTACGATACAACGGCCAGATTCTCTTCCTGGTCATGAGATCATATGTGCAGCCCGGGAACCGCACATCACCATCCAGCCCTCTGTGAAAGCCTTCAAAAATACTTTTGCTCGCATCTCAGATGGCCTGCTGAAAAACCTGAATTGGAATAATATCTTGGTCGCAGGCGGCATCGTCCTTGGCACCCTTCTTTCCGTGGACTTGCCGGATGGCCAACCGCACACAGATCCGCGCTGGAAGTCTTCCGATATCGACATTTACATCTACGGGCTCTCTGCAGACGAGGCAAATCAGAAGGTGGAACACATATTCAAAACGTTTTGCGCCAACCTCCCGCCGGGGACACCAAGGCTTGTCGTCCGAAATTGCACGACCATCACACTCTATGCGCGGTATCCACTGCGGCGAATTCAAATCGTGCTCAAATTGGTCAAGTCGCCGAAGACGGTGCTGCTCAATTTCGACCTCGACATATGCGCGATGGGGTGGGATGGTCACACAATTTGGATGCTTCCACGTGCTGCCCGTGCCCTTGAAAGTGTGTACCACCGTTACTTATCTTGTTATCACCCTCTGAGATAGTGATTAGCGGGATGCAATGTTTTCACGATGGATCTCATCCACGGGCATTACTTGTCCAATCGCCGGGCGAGTACGTCAGAGCGGTAGGTGTCATTTTCTCTCATAGAACAGCTCTCAACGCAGGTCCTGTAGAATCTTCAAATATGCGGACAAGGTCACTCCTCCTTTACTGCTGTGTGCTGCTTCTTATTTCGTTCAGGGCTACGGTATCCGTATTTTGCCTTCTTATTTTTCGTCCATTGCAGCACGGAAATTACCTCTCACTCTGACTGATCGTCTTGGCAAACCGCGCGAGGGTACTCTCGAGCTTATTTCCCTCATCCACGAAGAGCAGGAATGGACGGTCACGGAAGCGACTGGAAAAGCTGGTCGACCTCGACCTGTTTTCCAGAACATGCTGCCCAAGGGATATCGGCCTACACGCAGTTTGACAGGACTCTGCGGCTTCGTTCGCAGCGCGACTTTGTGGGAAATGGGACACCGGGGCGAGATCAGGTGAAGCTTCCGCGAAGCTCCCAGTCTTCCACTGACTAAGCATGTTCTTAGTCTTAAAGGAAATACTATCTGGGCGGCGAGCGAGTATCAAGACGCGGTGCGGAATCACGAGGAATTTTTTCCTCCTTGTCGCTCATGAAGCCTCGCAGATGACAACATATGACGAGACTCCGCGATCACAGTAATGCCCTCTTCTAGACTCGCCGCCTTGTGTTTTAACAGACATCTGCAGATACAAATGGGACGAGAACTTCAATGTCAATGCACTCGAAGGATATATCTATGCGGCGAACTTGAGCGAGATCTCGGCGTGGATTGAGACCGATTTCAACAGCCGCCTGACTCCGCATGGCGTCGAGATGGACTGCGGGGACGACGAAGCAGAGCTCAAGTCCTTCCGACGGATGGTGTGCGCGCCAACCGTCGACGCTCTCCTGAGCAAGAAAAGAGACCTGAGGCTACAGATTCTCCTTCCATGCGAGTTTGCCGTTTACGCGAACGATCTCGTCAGCCAAGCGCAGGTAGAGGCAGGCCTCCCCAAGACTAAACTCCTTACGCCCGCGGTCCGCGAGTGCAACTTCCTCGGGAACCCAGATCCCCAGACGGACGGGCTGTTTTTCTGGCGCATCGGGAAGGATTTGATGTGGCAGCAGCTCGACTGCCGTGTCGATGAGTATGTGTAGTTTCGTCTTATAGCGATTCACTGACCCGGCACCTAGGGTGTTCGAGATCCTGTACGCCTTCCGGCGGGTGAACGAGCAGCTTCGCAGCGGTGACCGGCGTCAGGCTTCTCGTTACCCGCGATGAATTGGCGCGGCGCGAAGTTTACAACGAATTTGACGCCTTCGCAGACTGGGTGCAAGGTGGTCCGCGGTTGAGATATCACCATTTCACTACATAGAACAAGCATATAACAAGCAAAAGGAAAGGAAGCAAAAACTCATTCCTCCTGGCCGCTGTGCGATCATTTCTCTTTCATCAAGGTGTGGGCGCTCGGAAATGAATCCAACGGTCTTGCGCTTTGCGGAGCTGAACCAGAGAATCTGCCCACTGTCGTCCGCTCGGCCCGGGCCCGGCTTCCTGGAAGAATGGTCCGAGCGCCGCGGCCAAGCGGAGTTTGAATTACCTCTTGAATTCGACCTGCACGACCAACAATCCTCCACTGTGCTTTCTTCACCGTTTTTCGAGGGCTTGTGAATTCTGGATTCCGGTCATGGACTTGTCGTCCCATCTTTCTGTCAAGCGCGAAATTGGAGATCCAGGCGCCAAAATGTTGGAGCGTCCGACTTTCTGATGTCCAAAATTATATGTTATCGATGATGTAACTTGTTTTTGTTCTCCGTCTTACAGCCGTTCGCTGCGCCCATCCAAAAGCAACTGCAGTGGTACCAACCGCCAACTTCGATGCCATCCGACTCCCGTCGTCCTTATACCGCGCTAACTCCAAATCAAACCGATTTTGCGCTTCAGCAATTCACTGAGTCCTCGACATCCGTTAACACGTTTTTGTCGCCAGGCGACCCCCACAGTAAATGGACATCTGTATTCCTCTCCCGTCTTCGTGAATTTGTTGCTTTGAATGCTGGGCTTCTACTGGTCACCGCGGCCCAAGCCGTGTTTTCTTTGGTTAATGTCGCCGTAAAAACACTTCAAAGTCTTGACGAACCGGTCTCGACTCTAGAGGTACGCTACCACGAGTTATACTGGCCCTCGAGTAATCCGGATTTTTCTCTCTAGCTAATTATCGTTCGCATGGTGGGCACCTTATATTCAGTGACCGCATTGGCTGATATTTCTTTAAGGGGATCACTTATATCTGCAGTGTTGCATATATGTAATTCATGAGCCTCTCCCGGCGTAACCGCGTAACCCCTCATTCACGTTTTATTCAGGCTCATCCAAAAAGTTGAACATCCTTTCATCGGGCCTCCAGGCGTTCGCACACTGCTTGTATTCCGAGGTGTAACAGGGTATGTCACTTCTTCAGTAATCCTCCCAGCTAACGTCCCCCAGTTTCATTGGGCTCAATGGAACCTATTTTTCGTTACAGTACCTCTCCCTCTCTGATGTCACTGTGCTGTCGTTCCTGGTGCCGATGAGTACAGCTATCGCTGGTAGTTTATTCTTAAAAGAGGTGTTTACAAAGAGAGAAGCACTTGCCGGCCGTGAGCCTCTCGCTCATGTTCGCACAACTCTTATACTCATGGAGAACAGTATGCAGCTTATTCGGCGTGGTACTAATCGCAAGGCCCGACTTTTTGTTTGGGACTCCGAAAGGGTCGTCCGAAGTCGAGGAGAGACATAGAATGCTTGCGATTGGGTGCGTCCAAGTGGAGTATTTTTCAAGCCTCTCTACCTACCATCTCCATTTCATAGGATTGCTCTTTGCGGAGTCCTAGGATCGACAGGCGCTAGTGAGTTTGTTCTGCGTAGTGAGGTGTCAGAGACCTAACATTCGCCTACAGTGACAACAATTCGTGCCATTGGCCAGCGCGCGCACCCAATGCACCTCTTGGCCTTCTTCTCACTTCAATCAGTTATCGCGGCGTCGATCATGTAAGATGCTCGCCGTTTAAAGAGTCCGCCGACTGACGTTATATTAAGCATGGCCATTCTACGACAACCAATTGTCATTCCAACGCGTCCCGCATGGCTAGGGCTCCTCGCCGTGATCGGTATCTTGGGCTTTGGTGCCCAGATCTTGCTCACGATGGGATTTCAGCGTGAGACCGCGGGTCGGGCGAGCATGGCGCTGTACACACAGGTTGGTGTCTACTTTATTAGCATATCGCTTTTATCCCTTTCTATAGATCATCTTCGCCTCAGTACTCGAACGAATATTCTTCCATACCACGCCTACCTTCCTGTCCCTCCTTGGGACGTCCATAATCATAGCCTCTGCTGTATACGTTGCGGTAATTCTTCCGATCTACCGATTCCGGTTTATGTTTAACCGAGTTTATATAGCTGACGAAGAAAAATTCCCTCCAAACGGACCAGGCAGATGGAAGGAACCGTCCCGACGCCATCTCGTTAGAATTAGAGGAAGGGCTGCTCCAGAATTCCAAGACCAGGGACAATCCTGAGGACGAAGATGATCATTCGTCTAGATCGTCGACCAATGACTAGTGATGGCCGGTAGAGGGAATGGAGACCGGTGTTTTCCCCTCCTTCAAGTTGTACACTAAGGCTCCGAAAATCTATGGTCGGAGGTGGGTGTCGGTACGAATCCAATGCGGGTTTTAAAATGACGACGGTCACGGTCTAATATTTTCCCACCATACAGCAGCGTTCTTCACGCAAATCGGTCCATGCGCGCCAGCCAGAAACCTCAGTTCGAAAATCTTCAAATGGTCAAGGGATGAAGGTATTCGGAGCATACAATTGATGTAGTACACGTCGTCCAATTTATTCCTTTTCGTTTCTCAACCAACGGGGCGCAGTGAAATTCGGTATTTCAGTTTCGAAGAACCGTTTTTATTTTGCACATCAAGTACGTGGAGTAAAATAATAGCGGGTCGCTCAAACTACAGGGCGCCTCAGCTGACGGTTTACCAATAGTCTGAAGTACTCACTGGTAAGATTAAAGCTGCATCCGAGGCAGAGGCAGCGCGCGTCTTCGGGCTCAGTAAAGTAACTCCGAAATTCAGCAATTTCCTCGGCGGTTCCGCTGGAGCATAACTGAGCCTGCATCGAGCGCAGCTTGGGAGGGGTCCCGGGGCCGCCACTGCGGGCGCGCGCAATAGGGAGGATATCTGCGAGACGCAGTGGGATGTCCAGACACAGATGGATAAGGGACGGGCAGAGCCAGCCGTCGACGACGGGGCCCGCACCGTCCGGGGCTGCCAATGCCGGAGTGAGGACATTCCAAGTGGGGACATTCCACACCTCATCGTCTTGCGAGATTGTGAGGCGGAGAAGTGCCGGCAGGCGGGAAAGCCAGCCGATGAAGAAAGGAAAGTCGTCCGACGAGAGGGAGTTCGAGAGTTCGAGGCTCTGTAAGCCGGCCGGCAAAAACCCCGCTTGACTCCATTGCGAGAAGACAGGACCCATTTGCCCGGTGCAGTCGCGGATGCTGAGTGTCCGCAGTGCTGGCGCACGGACGTGCAGGAGCAACGGCGTCAGATCGTGAACGCGCGTGAGCTCGAGGTTGTGCAGGTGAGAGAGCAAAACAACCACCGGGGAGGCCGACAGGGGAAGGAAATATATGACTGGGAGGCTGAGGGTATGGACATTGGGAACGAGGGAGAGGTACTGCTGAATCGTCGAAGCTGGGACGCCGCGGTCGAGACGCGCGATTTCCAGATACGTGATACTTGGTCCGAGGAACCTGGTCATCCATTCTTCGGGCAGACCTGAGGCTGCGAATGAGTGTAAACTCGACCGCGTGTATGTTTCGCTGGAGGACTCGGACTCGGCGAAGAAGTTTTCCGCCGAGCTCTCCCCGCCTCCATGAAAACGAAGGCTCAGCGCCTCCATCCGCCGCATGTCGGTCCAGCGCGTCAGAGAGATAACATTGGTTGGCATATCCACCCGCACCCAATTATGAGCAAGGGCCGCGAGATTAGCCGTGAAGTGGCGCGTGTTCTTGTGCCCACTGTGCCATCCTTTGCGGGTAAAGGTGATCCTGAGGTCAGTCTCCTTCGCTTTAGCAAGTTGTTGGTTCATCAATGAGATGGAACGGTTCTTGTCCACGACGATTATACCCCATAGACTAGGGGTCGACACGACGACGCCGTAGCATGCTGAGGATACGAGGCATATTGTTGAGAGAAATCCAACTCCCCAGGCCTCGGTTGCAATTTCCAACACTCGGCCGAAGATTTCTGGTGGAAGCAAGTCGAGCATGAAAGGGTGAAGAGAGATATTGAATATTGAGGCCTGAATATTGAGGTTTGAGGGGTGAAGACGTCGTCCGCATTTTATCCAGGAGCGGTGACAACTGCGGCACCGCATCTGACATCGCCGTTTCGACCATGGCAGCCTTGTAGCAGACCGTCGAATCATTGCCTCTCATCGTAAATCCGTTCGGAACCGGCCTGGGAGAGATATTGAATGGTCAGAATACTTACCAAAACAAACAGGAAAGAGTTGTAAAGGCGGACCGCGACTAGCCGGTCCGACTTAATTCGGAATTCTACACTTTTTCTGCAATTATGTGGGCTGCCCCACCAGTGAGATGGTATTGTAAATCTATATACTCGACTACAACTCTCCGCAACTCGGCAGAACAAACAGCGCTGTCAATGTACGCTAATTGCTACGCTGACGCCGCCGGTTTTTGTTTGGCTTCCTCTGCAGTGGCATGACTCGCAGCAGCATCGGGAATCGCACCGTCGGCAGGCGCTTGGGCGTTCTTTCCCTTGCCGGGGGGAGGGGGGTGGTACACTTTGGGCTGTAGATCGCAATGTGGGTTTGTGATGGGAAACCGAAGTATTGCAACAAACCTTCTTCTGCTTCTTCTCCTTCGCGGGGTACGCGAGCTTCTCGATCTGTTGAGCCTCCTCGTCATCCGCAAAGGATTTCCGAATGGGATCCAACAGCCTGTTAATGGCATTGGCGACGGAGGTCTTCAAGTCCTTCGGATGTAGCTTCTTCTCCGCAAAGTCGTTCTTCAGATCCTCGTACGACGCATAGTGGGTCGACCCGCCGAACTGTTCGTCCCGCTCGATCGTGAAAACTGTTCCCTCGGGCGCATCGTCCGTCGCGAACGGCTTGAGATCCCCTGTGGGCTCCAATAGCGAGCCCCCCTTCTTTGCGTTCTCGAGACGCAGCTCGCTAACGGGGATGAGGACGGTCTTGACGAACGCCAGAATACCGTTCTCCGTAACGTTGCCCTCTTCGCAAAACGCGGCTTTGATCTTCTTGCGCACCACTTCTGGCGCGTCGAGGAAGTCGATTTTAGAATTGGGGTCAGAGGAGGACATTTTTCCGCCGGCGAGGCCGGGCACCATCTCATTCATCAAGTGCGCGCGCTTCTTGTAGCCGAGCCGCGGGAGGTAGAGCTCGGCGAAGGTGAAGATTTTTCGCTGCGTCCGCATTAGCCCGAATATTCAAAGTAGCGAAGAGATGATGCACCTGGTCCACCCCACCGAACTGAAAGTCGACACCGAGGTACTGCTCGTCAAGCGCCTGCAAACCAGGATAGAGCAGGCCACTGAGGAGCGCGCTGTCGACCTGCTTCACAACCTCTGCGCCGGCTTTCTTCGCGTCATGCTCAGTCACGGTCGCGCATAGCCGGTAGTTGTCCATATTGAACTCTTTCGTCAGCTGGTGGTCGGATCCGAGTGCGAATTTTAACTTGGAGGTCGGGATGCCGAGGGATTTGAACACGCTGAGAAGAATGAATTTGTAGTATTTCGTTCGGTACTCGATCAGTTCCAATGGAGCCTTCATGTTGTCCAGGAAGGCGTGGATGTCTAACCGTCGGCTAAGTAGTGGAATCTGCGAATCAAAATTTTGACCTGCCTGCAAGGTAGATGGTCATCTGCGCGACGTGAGTTGGGTTCATTCCGAGGAAACAAAAGACACACCTCTGCATCTGCTTGCAGGAAATCCGCGACCTTGGTCAATGGCACAAAGTACCCAATATGCGCTGGTCGCGAGATTCATTGCCAAGTCACACGTCCAGACACATATGCTCACGTCTACCAGTGCAGGCGGTTCCTGCAGATAAACCGTCAATTCCTGGACGCGATCAAGCAAGATCACAGTATACGCGCCCCAGTAGCCTTTAGGAGTTTTGCCTTCTGCAAGGATTGCTTTTATTATATCGCCACCGAGAGTTTCCTGGAGTCTCCGGGTTATCAGTTCGTATTTTTCCTCTGCCATAGGTGAGTTCTAGCTGTAGATGGGCGAAAAAGAGAAAAGTAAAGTGTGACTCGATTTGGAAAGTGGTCGTGTTTGTTTATGGTCCGGATCAAGCCAACCGTTGCCGGCAACTTGCCGGAGGACACAAACTTGAACGCGATAATTTTCTTAGAAATGGCTCACCTTTCCAACCCCACTCGATATGTCGCCAATGTCCCCGTAATGGAGTGCCAGAGACGCAAGCTTCGAGGCGTCCCCGACCTAGCAATCAAAGTATACATACAGCGCTGCTTATCTAGAGCTGTAACCGAGTATTATGGTCTAGATATACAATACTATCCTGCAGGGGATGTTACAGATGAAAGAAATCACCCTCGCGGCGGACTCCGCCGTCTACTCTGGCCACCGGCGCTACTCCTCCGCGTCTCGATCCGCACGTACTCGCTGTCGTCGCCGATCGCTTGCCCTTCTTTCGTGACATTTGCGTAGGCCTCGCAAAGAGAATAAGCTTATGATCAAGCCAACTTTGGTAGGAAGGGGGATTACCTCGCCGAGCATTTGCATCGCGACTGCGCGCAGGTTAGCCTTTTCCCGGGTGATGGACGGGTCCTCTAGGACGCGCTCGCATGTTTCGCGCAAGACAGACTCAATCTCCAGTTTCGCGCCCTTCAAGCATAACGACGTTAGCACAACTGCAGAAAGAAGAATCAATACAAGGCAAGGTACCTTGAACAGCGCCTGAAGCCCCTTCTCTGCCGCCTGCTCCTCGAGCTTCTTCTTGTCCTCGGGACTCAGGTTCCCTGCCCGTTCGGCTGCTTGGATCTGGTCGAACACAGACTTGAGCTCGATTGCAGAACGTAACGTCGAGACGCTGTACGAATAAGAATAAGGTTTATCACCGAGGCAGAGGAGTAGACCTACGTCTCGCTGAAGACATGGTATTTGCCCTGTACGTTATGCAGCCACCCACCGACCCCGAGGAAGGTCTGGTTCGTGGCGAGGTGGTGCTTGGCTTTGGAGACGTACACAAAGCCGATGGCTTGCAGGAGCTCGACACCGTACGATTCCTGCTTGAGTTGCCTATTTATGACTTCAGCTTACTTGACGGGAAAACGACGCGAGAAAGAACGTACTCTGCTTCCAGCGCACATATCGTCCGCCAGCTCGACGTAACGTCCGGATCATCTGGCCCCGTCGCTGACTCAGTAAAAATGCTGAGTTTCCGATCCAGGTTTTCCACGAGCTTTTTGATGCGCTCCTCCCGCATCTTGGCCTTCTCCGCGCTCTTCACCCGATCTTTGAGCTCCTTCGCTGCCCTTTCCTCGTCGCTCAAGACCGGCCGCCCCTTGGCGTCGAGAATACGTGTCCCCGCCCGCTCCTGCTCCTCCTGCTCTGCCTCATCCGCCTCCTGCAGCGCCGCTTTCATGTCGCGCGCAAGGCTGATGGTCCCGATTATGGGTATGAAGCGGTCGCCGCCGAATATCGCGCCAAATACCTCCTCGGGATCGACGAACCCGCCCTCCGGCGCACTCTCCTTCGGACCATACTCGTTGTATTTCTTCCGTAGCGCGTCGTCTGATAGTGTCTGCAAATGATTTAATCGTGCAAGCTTCCAATGAAAAGAACGGGCGGCTAGGGAAAAAAAAAAAAAAAAAAAGAACGGGCGGAGTATACCTGGTACGCGATCGCGATTTCTTTGAACCGTTCCTCAGCCAGTGGGTCTGCAATATGGGTTAGATTATTTGCAACACACCCTGACAATTTATTCACCATCCGGGTTTTTGTCTGGGTGGTGCTTGATCGCCATTCGGCCTGCTTTGAATTAGCATTCTATGCTATCAGGATCGTAGACAGCGCGCACGATAGGCCTTCTTCACTTCATCGGTTGTTGCGGTTGGAGTTATTCCCAAGATATCATAGTACCCTGTCTCCAGTGGTCTTTCTTGCGTCCCAAATTTGCGTCCCTTCCTCGCAGGCGGCGGTTGTCCTTGATTCGACTGCCCCGCACCAGCATTCGACGACGAGGACGCAACTCCGAACGAAGAGGGTATTTGCGTTGCATAAAAAACGTGCGGGATGACATGGTTGCATGAAAAACATCGGATTTGGAGTTGTGTCCCAGAACGTGGATGGGGTGTCGGCACTGGGAATTCCAGCGCTGCTTTGCACTTGGGGCATCCCGATATTATGTGGATGTGTGGGATCGCAGGGCGCGAGGATATGACTGAGGTCGAAGCCGAGCTCATCATGGCAAGACGCAAGCAGCACAAATGCGGTGCCAGACGGCGCCGTGCCAAGCCGAGCCTTTGCGTAGCCGCCCATAAATTATTTCGGGTTGAATACCCCCGCAGCATCCCTTAACCGCCTGCTAGATCGTTTGAAACCCAGAGCCAGCGAAATTGCAAAGACAAAGTGCAGGTTATTTGCCGATACGGCAAGTTCTGATCGCATTGAAAAATTCATCTTCGCGTCGCGACCGCGGTTCGGGAAGCAATACATGTGGGCAACGTTTCGCAAAACGGAAAGGCATATTATTTCTCATGTCGTGAAGAGACGAACGATAAAAACCCGCAGTTGAAAAACAGCCTCAAAAAAGGGAAGTCTCCGTGAACCTTCCGGACCATCTTCCAACTTCCTCAGTAGTCTCGTGCACAGCCTCTCTCGACATCCCAATCTGGGAACCCTGTCGTGAGAGTCTGGGCCTAAGCCAGCCGAATAACCGTACCATTGCACTATCAAAAAATGATTTATTTTCTGAAGCTTTTGACATAAGTTCCCACCGGTTAGACGTCGGCCCGAGACTTTTATCACATTTTTCCCATCACGTGTGTCGTCGATGTCCCTCTGCTACACTTCCTGAGGCGTACCGGGGCTCACTACTCACATTTGTGGGGCTTCACTCTGATTATACCTTTGTCAACCTTAGAAACTTTTGTCCTGAACCCTTTACCATTATCCTTCCTATGCAACACGAAATGAACAGCTTCTTCGATATTACTTTCATCCTTCCTTTGGGCTGCCGGGAATCCGATCTCAAGAAGAACAAAACTCTGGTTTATTGTGATGATATTGAACTCCTCACAGATATGTTCTGGTGGGCATTTTCCAGAGCAGCATCAATCCAGATACCAACGAGGGCAATTGATATTATCCAAAATCCCGGGCCGACGTCTAACCGGTGGGAACTTATGTCAAAAGCTTCAGAAAATAAATCATTTTTTGATAGTGCAATGGTACGGTTATTCGGCTGGCTTAGGCCCAGACTCTCACGACAGGGTTCCCAGATTGGGATGTCGAGAGAGGCTGTGCACGAGACTACTTCCTCAGTGGGGTAAGAAAATGACGCATGCGGATGAACTTTGTAAGATTTGAAGCGGCGTGAGCCACCTTTACGAACCATAAGTGGGTACAACGCGCGTCATAAAACCGCAATGTACTCTATTTTAACAGGTTCAAGTCAGGTTCCTAGGCGGGACATCAGCACCAACATATGCCAAAAAATCCGCCAACTGACCTCGATACCAGAGTACGGCTCAAACAGGCGAACACAGCGGGGCTCTGGCGCATCCCACTCCTCCATGGAGAACGGTGAACCGGGAATGTAACACGACTCCTGCGGTAGTCGTTGAAATTATAGTAAATTATGTTCGAGGGCAGGGCACATACCTCGATCTCGCATGCAGGCCGACATTTTGTCCAGAGGGACCAGTCGAGCCAGCTCATGAGGCCATCTACCCAGGATTTCCACTTGGCCGTCAGGGATTCCGAGAGTGTGGGCGAATCACGGAGGTTAATGACGCCTTCCGCCCACATCCCGACCAGGATGCGGCAGATCTCACGGGTCGTTTCTTGCGCGGAGGTCAAGAGCAAGTACTCCGAGGTAGTTAGTTTGCTTTGTATAGACTCGATGAACGAAGTGTGAGACTGGGCACAAAGTCGGAAGACCGGTGCCGCCCACGCGGTGTCCGACCCAGTAGGAGGCGGGACCGCGGAATACAACCTGTATGGCGAGAGGGCCATCTTTACGATTACAAAGGCGCGGGGCGCGGCGGCTTTATCCGTCGCGAGGATATTTTGGAGCACCTCGAGCCGGGTCGCATAGCGGTCTCGGATGACCTTGAACAGCATACTCCAATCGATCCCGCTTTGGGATGGAGTTGCGGAGGGTATTGCTCGAACGCGTTGTAGAACTGCATTCACGTCGCGTTCGTCGATCCCAAGGACGCGATGCGCCCGTCGCTCCTGTCCATAGCGAACTGAAACCAGACTCGGCGCCACCTCGACATCGTACAAGGAAACTAACTGTGTGAGATCGAGCTGAATGCGCGTTTCACCGGGATAGTGGTCATACCATGCGCTTGCATGAAGAAAATTGTACGCGTGGTGCGGGAAGCGCTCCTCGTCCTCAAGCCTAGAAAGGGTCACGGTCTGCAGGCCATCTGTGAAGTTACACAGCATCACCTCGCTGGCACACTCATAAGCTGATTGGTGGGAAAAGGAGAGAATCTTACAAGTTGGCCTGCATTCTGTGTCGAACGTGGTTTGTTTAACTGAGGTCCGACCGCAGACGAGCTTACTTACCTTATGTATGCGTCAATGCCGATCGAGTCTCCCAGATCACATAGTCGGTGCAGCCGCTCATAATCCCAGGGAACACTTTTGGCACGTTCCGGCAGCACAGCGCCCCAAGTAAGTAGGTCTTGCGTATCAATTGGACCATCACCATTCTTCGTCGCGCTGCTGCCGTCGAAATATAGCACACGCAGTGGTCGTGTGGTAACAAGGGTCAGAAACCAGCAGTCTACAGGCTCGGCGCAGAAGATGCGCGCGAATTCGCTGTCGAACGACGCCCATTCACGCGTAGTCGGCACATCAGAGTCTTGCCGCCCATGATATAGGAGCGTGCCTGTTGGAATTGTGCCGGGAATAATGTTATGACCTTCAAGCGGTAATTGCAGTTGTGCTCAGAGGCTATTTGAGGTCTACAAACCGCTGTGGTATCGAGTATTCGACCAGTGCTGTAGGAGCGAAGCAACCGTGTCGAAGACGAACCGACCGGTAGCGTTGGGATTCGGCACTGCATTCAAATCCCAATCATCCGTCGTTGAATCGGCAAGTGGCACTTGAGTAAATTGGACTCCATCGGAGGTGATAGGCAGTAAGAAAACAAGAGGCCTAAAATTCCAGTGCATTGAACAGGAAGAGATCAAGATACCAACAGATACAAGCAGAGATGCACAGCAACCTACGTGACCGTTCAACGTTCAACGCCAACTCCTCTGTTCAGCTCTCCGACGACTGTTGGACTGAACAGTGAGTATCGGGGTGTTATTCACAAGTTGTTTAGCAGAATTGACTCCTCGCAGATCTCTGTCGCCCGGCACCTTTTCTAGCTGATTCGAGCTTCCCCAGCGTTCCCCGCGACTCCCGCAACCTGATGCATATATGGGTCGTTATGTGCAGATCCCAAGTTCATCAGCCGAGATGAGTAATCGCGTGTTTGTCAAATAACCATTTACTCGTCCTCTGACCTCGGTATTCAAATGACAATCTGCCAGGCAACCTGTTTCCTCCTGTGTCTTCCTGTTTCTCTCAAAGTCTGTGTTTGAAGGGCGACGTGCATCAGACAATGACTTCGAACCTGCGGCGTTGAAAAAGAATCTGCTGTACAAGGCCGTCGATAAACGTTCAAACACCCGACGACTCTGCTCAGTCCTTTCCACGCATGGCGGTCGGTTTTGAACTTCCAAACTCCGAGAGCAACTCCACTCGAGGTGGTCTGACTCAAATGGGCGCCTGATGCATTTTCTGATTTACCTGATTTACTTGATGAAAAATCGACAGACAAACGGCAGGGCATCTCTCATGTCAAAGCACGTAGGTACACGTTTTAAAGCAGTCGACGTCCGCCCATCGAGTGACTTATTTCCAGGCTTTTTGTGGACTGAACATTCATCCTAAACGCAGACTGTTTGCCGCCCAGAACGCACGAAACGCGATACATCGGAGCGAACGGTAAGTGATCTTCGAACAACCTCAATCAGCCTCAATCATCTCTTTCCTCGATTTTAGCCCAGTTGAGCATGTCCGAACGATGTTCATTTTCGGTTAACCACTTGTGAGAACTTGTGGGAACTCGGGGGGTCACTGCCGTCGGCTCCAAACGATCGCTCACAGGGAAAGAATCAGCTGCTAATTTGACCGTTTGCAGGCACAACACCACAGGCCACACCCTGTTCGTCTGGGAAATTTTCAGTTTAGCTTATTTCTACGAGACGGATTTGACGCGGATCTGAACTTGGAAGCACTTCCAACTTGACTTTCAATCCACGTCTTCTCCAGAAACCTTTTCCCATTGGGACATGGATCACTCGGCGATGTCGTCTAATTCTAAAACCTGACAGTTTAGCATCTGAGCATACGGCGGTCGGTCCATTAAATTTGACTCTATTTGAACGATCGTATTACGATCGTTGTAACTCGGGAGTCGGAAAGCCAACCCGCAGTGACTGTCGAGATTTCTTGGTCCCGATTGTCCGCCCTTTTGATAGGGGGGCTGATTGTCGCCCAACAACGGCTGTCAATTGGGATATGTTGATCTCGGTTGTGCAAGTAATTACCATCAAGATGGCATCAGCTTATCGGTCTGCTTTAAGGGGGCGACCCACGTCCGCTTCTATATTCCCCTTTCTTTTCTTTTCTTTCTCCCTCCCCAGCCGCCCGCCCTCTCCCCCGCCGTCAGAAGACACCCGCCTGGTGTGAGTTGCGCTTTCCTCATTGGTGTTCTGCCTTCTGACCCCACACTCTAGATCTCGCGACTCTTCACGGCTTCATTAAACCCGCCCTTTGTATTTTAATTCTTTACACTACACCACTTGTTCACCTTCGACCACACCAACTTTATTCGACTTCTTTCAAATGTCTTCTTTCAACGCTACCCCTCCTTCTCCTACATCATCTGCCTCGTCAGGCTCTACGGGCCCACGCACTCCGTCTCCGACAACATCGTACCCGCCACACCTTTCCCTGCCCGTGCTGCCTGACCTCGATGGCCATCTTCTATCCAATCTGGACAGCTACGAAGACAGCAGCGCCGGCGGTGCGAAGCGTACCCTGAAAATGAAGCAGCGTGCCAACACGGCCGAGCGTCGCGCATCCCACAACGCTGTCGAGAGACAGCGACGTGAGGCGCTCAATGCGCGTTTCCTCGTATGTTTCATGTTTAAATGGATCCAGGATTTAGACTGATATGATTCACCACCCAGGACTTGGCTGCTGTCCTTCCCAACTTGGCCCAGGTCCGGCGGCCGTCGAAATCGAGCATCGTCAACTCATCGATTGCCCACGTCCACGCGTCCCGCCGCCACAGGATCCTCGCCGCGCAGCAGCTCCGTCTGCTCGCGAGCGAGTGTGATTCTCTTCGCAGAGAGGCGAATGAATGGCGTGCGCGCGCTGGTGTGATGCGCCTCGACACTCCTTTAAGAGGAGATTCTTTTTCGACGGTCATTGGCGAGGAACTGCACTACGAGGTGGGTGACCTCCAGGGTGTGTGTGAAGAGGAGGACGGCGACGACTACGCAGTCAGCGCAGTGCCGGGATACCGGATGGAGGACGAGATGATGCGTCTGCAGATGCTGCAGGCACAACAGGCGGCCCAGTCCCCCTTCGCCCACAACGTCCCCGCTATCATGACGCATCCTCCCCGCTCTGCGCCCCACCCGCGGTCGTCCTCGGGCTCTCCTCACGCGCACGGCTTCGCGGACCACCCATACGCGTACGCCGTCCACCCGCAGTCGCTCTCCCCAATGATTGCTTCCCCGACTGCATACGACAACTACGACCAACAACTGCAGCTCCAGCAGTTGATGATGCAGCAGGAGGCCGACGAGAAATGGGCCTTCCAGCAGCAGATGATGCATGCACAGGGTGCACTAGAAACACAGCAGATCCTGACGCAGGACCGGAGCCCGCTGGGCTCTGCTGGTGTTTGGTGAATCTTCCCTGTGCTTCTTGGACTTGGATTGGGACTTTTTTGTTTTTCATGTGAATCATTGTCACTCACTAGCAGACTCGGTACGATACATTATATCATTATAATCCGGACACTCTGTATTTTACACACACCTTTATATTAATCATTACCTAATAAACCCTCAACCACATAACCACTTGAAGGTATCTGGGTGTCTCTCCCTGGCCTCGAAGGTACTTCAAGAACATCGTCCTAAACGTTTGCGAACAATTATTTCGGGCATTGTTTGGTTCTCAAGTCGCAGACAGATCAACCCTGCCGTTAACCTTCAGCTTTTCAATTGCAACGTAGACGCGTCGAAGCTCGAAAAATGCACCGGTGGCCGGTTTGGGGCCTTCCAGCAACAGCTCTATTTTTTTCCCTCGTATTTCTCGTGCGGTTGAACCGCAATTCAATTATTTTGAGCATGTTTCATACTTGCACTGTCTCACTTGCAATGAGGACCTCGTCCTGTTCGTTTATGAAGCTGTCCAGAAGAATGAAATGTGAAATGTGAGACACTTTATTTATTTATTCGATCGATTCGCGCATCATGCTTGTTCGTATTCCTTATTGTTCTCTGAGCTCGTCTGGCCACCTTGATTTCTTCAATGACTTCTACCCTGCGCCCAGTGCCAACGGACGCGTTCCCGACTCCCACATCGTCCAGCCAGGCGGAGACCGAGAAAGTTCTGCTAGAGCATCTGCCAGCCGAAGATAAAGCGGAGCCAACTCTACAGAAGAATGCGCATATGCAATTTCTCATTCGGAATCTCGTGCAGGGATTTCCTGCCCGCTACACGAGCCAGGACGCTAGCCAGTCATGGCTGATCTACTGGACTCTGCAGGCTTTCAGCGTTCTGCAAGTTGGTTTGGATCCCAGTAATAAGCAGAAGTAAGCACCTTCGGCGTCCATACTTGCGCAATGGCCGATTTCGCCTCCCCAGAGCGGTTGATATGATAATGGCTTGGCAGCACCCTGACGGTGGCTTTGGCGGTGGTCCGAGGCAAGCCGCGCATCTGCTCCCAACATACGCGGCGGTCTGCGCGTTGGCTATCGCCGGAAAACCTGGAGAAGGCGGCGGTTGGGACCAGATCGACCGGTGAGTATTGCTGCCTCCTCGATGCATATCCTAACGAGCCGCAAAGAAAGAAGATGTACAATTTCTTCATGTCTCTCAAACAATCTGATGGATCGTTCTTGGTCGCCCACCACTCCGAAGTTGACGTCCGGTACGGCTTGCTCCAGTTTGCGGCCGTTGCAGCATTTCGACCCACATGCTGACCCACCCTATCTTAGCGGAATCTATTGTCTTCTCGTTACTGCGACTCTTCTCGACATCATTACTCCCGAACTCGTCGACGGCACCGCCGGGTTTGTTGCCTCCTGCCAGACATACGAGGGCGGTTTCTCCTCCGCGTCTCAGCCGTACTATGCACCCGCTTCCGCTCCCAACGCACCGCCGAAACTCTTGGAAACTCCGCGGCCTCCCCTGGGCGAAGCACACGGCGGTTACACTTTCTGCGCCCTTGCATCATGGGTGATATTGCAGCCATTCCTGCCATCCACGTCGTCGCCATCGCAGCCCAAGATCAACAAGAATTCTCTTCTCCGCTGGCTCGTACAAATGCAAGGCGCGCCGGTAGAGCTCGGCGGCTTCAAGGGGCGGACGAACAAACTCGTTGACGGATGCTACTCGTGGTGGGTCGGCGGCGGATTTGCGCTCCTTGAGTCGATTGGAATCAGCCCTGCCGCTCTCCCCGCCCCTGCTGAGAAAGGACACGAGGGGAAAGATGGTGAGTGGGACGATATTGACGGTATTCTCGTTTGAATTTCACCGCCCTGATTCACCCTAACGATACGACGACCAGATGCCCTCTTCAACCGCAAAGCGCTGCAGGAATACATCCTGTATGCTGGGCAACATCCGGCTGGTGGCCTGCGCGACAAGCCCCCGAAGTAAGCACTATTTCAACAGGCGACAGGTTATTCTAATATTCTGTCCTTACAGGAACGCTGACGCGTACCACACATTATATTGTCTCGCCGGGCTGTCGTCTGCACAGCACAAAGTCTCTCCGTCGCCTACACGGCGAAAGGAGCTTCTGGATTCCTGGATAGGTAGCGATCGTGATTTTAATTGTTATTCCATGTATGCCTCTAAATGTGTACAACAGATGCCGACTCCACGACCGACGAGTTCCGGAAGCGCATCTTCATAGATGCCCTGTGCTATACCGAAGAAGAGGGCACGGAGAAAATTGTAGGCGGCGCGGCTAACCGAGTGGTTTGTCATTTCGCTGTCTGACTTACATTTCGAGTTCTAACCAACCGTTGAACGCATAGAACGCAACGCACCCGGTCTTCAATCTCACGATTACTCACATCGAGGGTATCATGGCGCACTTCTACAAGCAAACGGTGCCCCCTCGGATATTCAAGTCGGCGGCAACGGCGAAGACTTAAGTCGAGTATGCTCTGTGGTGGGACAATTGACGAAAGACTATTTGTACGGAATGTGGCATGTATCATACTCTCTTCGTTTTCTTCTGCTGTACTTTTTTTGACCCGGAGCACTTGCAATAACATGTCAATTCACGACGATTGTATTTCTGAGGTGAAGGAAATTGTTCATACAAAAGCAATACAAAAGTACATTTACTGTTCTATCAAATATCAAAAGCCGAACTCTTCCAGCCTGGGCTCTGCTTCTCCTTTGCAGACTTCTCGTCTACACTACGTCGGAAGGACTTCACTTGTTCATGCCCCTCCCCAACCAAACCTTTCACGTGCTCTGCTGCCGGCTTCCCCGTCCTCTCATCCGCCGGAGCTCCATGAACCGGTTGTCCATCCCGCTGCTCCAAGCTTTGAGAACCCGTCCCCAAGGGTCCGTGTTTATCCCCACTCAAAACCTGCGGCTCGGCACCCATCGCGAATTTCGCCCCACTCTGCTCCTCGACCACCACGCCCGTGCCCGTTGCGCGCAACTCCACGCTATACGAGCGGGTCAAGCGCCCGATTTCAGACCAAATAGCCGCGGCTAAGGCCGCGCCACGCCCCGCGCCCATATCTGCAAACACCTCCGTGCGCTGCCCGACATCCCACGCGATGGCGTCGAGCCGGTTTAGCGCGACGCGGAGTTGCTGTGCGAGCGAACGCCCGAGCGCCTCGCGGAAACGTTTGTTGAAGATTGGCTTGAAGATCGTACGCGTGATCTCGTGGTTGCTCTTGCGGATATTCAGCTCGACGTCATTCGATATCTGCACCGTGAGCCCTTCGATGTTGTGGTAGGCTTTCTTCTCCTCGCGCTCCTTCCCAGGGGGGATAAGTCTGATCTTGATGTCGATATCGAGGCCCTGCGCCGGCATCTTCATCGCGAGGAGCCCAGTGAATTTATTGAGCGGAAGCTTCGAGTCCTTGTCCCGGTAGTAGAAGGAGACATCCTGGAGTGTAAGCTGCACCGCCTGCAACTGGATGTGGGTGAATGTCCCAACGGTTGTGTCCGCTTCTGCGCCAGCCGACGTGTGCACATCGAGATCGGTGGTATTGCGAACGAAAATATGTGCGGGGTTAAGCGCCAACGATGAGATGTCGAGATTCTCGAGGACGAACTCGATATCGTCGTCGGTATACTCGGTGCGCGGGATAGGGATATCTTTGAGCATCGCCAAGAAACGCTGGGATGGTGCTCATGAGAACAAATCCACGGAGTAAGATGAAGTACTAACCGGTGCATATACCGCGAAGAGGTCGCGCCAGAACCACAACGCTTGTTGAACGACTGCATTCGATTCCATTCCTGCCTGCACGAGTCCATGCTGCGCGTCCTTTCCTAGCTGCCTGTGCGCGGCTCGAACGCGCTCGACGTCTGTATCTGCCAGCAATGCCGCTCCGAATGTTTGCGCCGCCTCCTGCAACTCGATCCAGGCACGCCCCGCCTCCGTATCGGGATCAAGAAGCGCGCGACCGCGCTCACCCAGCTGACCCCGCACACCACGGGCCTCGTCCGAACGTGGGTACTCGGCGTTGTCCAAGCTACGGAAGGCGTACTCGAAGAACAAATCCACCCACGCCTTGAATTCGGGGGAATTGGCTCGCACTATGGTTACGAAGCGCTGTGTCGTATCAAGGAGCGCGTCGACAGAACTTTCTGGATTGGCGAGGCGGTCCAGGAGTGTCTTTAGTTCACTGAGGGCTTGGTGGATGTGTTGTTCGGGAGAGGGATCCTCAATGAAGGTATCGAGGGTGAGGGGCTGGTCCGAAGCGACGTCGAATGCCTTGGAAACCCATTTGTGAACGGTGTCGAAGAGGGTGGAAAGCGCATCGTGGTAAGCTTTGTCTTTTTGAGCACGTTCGCAAGCCTGTGAAATGATCAGCTAGCGGAAGTCTTTTATTTCCTCGAGAAAAGTACCTTGTAATACGCATCCTGAAGTTGCTCGGTCGTGCGATCAGACATGACCTTGGTTTTCTCCTTCGCCGACTGGCCTACGCCAATAGCACGAGAACCAGCGTCCTTCAAGGTCTCCATCCTGTGCTCAAATGCCACGCGCTTATCCTTCTCCTCCTCGAGACGCTCCTTGTCGCGGCCAAGGCTGTCGCGTTGGCCCTCCTGTACTTCCTGCTCGACGTCACGAAGCCCATCCTTCGTACGACTCGCCTGGTCCTGTACGACCTCGGCCACATCCGAAAGAGCGAGGAGGGCGAAGGAGCTCAGATCTTTTGGCAGGAAACTGCCGTCTGAGGAAAGGCTGCTCCAAACTACATCGAGGATGGTTCGCAGCGAGCTGCGAACGTGCTTAATGTCGGCGGAGGCCTGCTGTTGCCCAGATGAGTCAACATTTGCGTTGACGTCGCCCTCAGTGAGATGCCAAATGGCGTCTTGCAGTAAATTGTCACCTGAAAACAATCAGAACATATAAAGAGCGGCGTTACAAGACCACGGACCATTTTTATTCGAGTTAAGGAGCTTGTAAGAATTGAGGATCTTGCCAACATCTTCGGCCAAGACACGCCCGTGACCGCTCAAAGCGCCCTCATGTGGCTGAGCAGCAGGAATCGCAAAGTTTGTAAGCCAGTCGAAATAGTCATTGAGCTGCTGGGTTGAAGGAATCTTGCCAGCGTTAAACGCAGCGGCAAGTCGAGCAAGGTTTTCCATGGTAGGGGGTTTGAGGAGCAGACGATAACTGAACGTGCAGACTTTATGGACCAAGTTTAGAGAATGAGCTGGACATGACGTCGTGGAAGCACGGGGAAGAAAGTTAGAGAGAGAAATGCTATCATGGATGATGTAAAAGCGAGCAAGGTGGACGCCTGGCAGCGGGAATCAGCGTGCAAGCACTGCAAGCCTCAAGGCGCTCAATTGGTCAAGTTAAAGACTCCAGAAGAGGTTTGGTGGAAACTCGGGCAGATAGGGCGACGTGAGGGCCGTGGACAGCAAGAGACCGAGAGGTTTTCATAGCATTCGAGTATGTTGCCACCTTTCTGAGCGCGCACCCGGACCAGACTCGGATACTAGACGGGGAAATTTGAATGGGCTTGAGCAACAGACAATAACAAACGCTCTCAGCCAGATTTGGTAATTGTGGTCCGAAGAAATCGCCGGAACGATCGAAGGGAAAACGTGAAAGTATTTTCTCTTAGCTAGTGCGACACCTCAAAATACGGTACTGATGCAAACAACGGACAGACGACGAAAGCGTTCTGTGAAGGGGCGAATTCAAGGGCGAATTCAAGATCGACATAATTTGACATCCGTTGATCGATCACCGCTGTCAACCCTATTATCGACTATTATCAAACAAACCCCTATATTCATCCTCGGAGTCGAGATGAGCTTCACCCTCAACGTCGTCCATGGGAGCTTCAAATCCCAGCCCGCAGGACTCAGTTACAGTCTGCGGAAGCTATCATGCTCGTCGGACTGGACGCCCAGAAATCTCATCCAAAAGTATAATGAGCGAGTTCAGGAGGACGGGAAGGAAGTACCGGCCCTGGCGCCACACATATACTTTGTATGTGCAGAACTCCATACACGTCAAGCAATCTCAAACATTTTCCACAGATGGCTCCCGCGTTACCGGTTTTGGACTATGCTATTGCCGCTTTGGTCCCCAACAGCGAGGACATCCTAACACATTGGCTCGAGGAGTTGACCGATAAGGCCTCCCGTGGCGAGTCGGGCGTTGTTTTTGGCGCGCTGGAACGGTCAATACCAGGAGGGTCCGCCGTCTTATGGGGGGAGGGGTTCTCTCTCGGGGAAGTAGCCCACTCACCCTACGCCGACTTCAGTGGTGCTGGGGTCCACGCCATCCTGGTCCCTCAAACACTCAAGCGCTCTGCGCCAGATTTGGTTGAGGACGGACCCACGAAAAAACAGAACACCTTCCAGGGCGCTACACTACCTACCAGCGTCTCCAACGAGACAGCCACTACAGACGGTCTGCTTGAACACTATTCGCCTCCCAGCTCTCTCTCATAATCTTTTCAGAGGACACCCGTCAACGAATCGTGGAGCGCGTAGATCGTGTTCTCGATGCGGTGAAGTCGCAGGCCGAGATCGATCACGACCCCTCCGCCACCACCGACCTCCCGCTCCCATCCATCCACGCGGACATGACCGAATGGGGTGGACGCTTCCCCATCTCTGTGCTGAACACCAGCGAAATTTCCTACTACTCGTACCGTGGCAGGAATCGGAGTATCTTCGATGAAATCTTGACGAAGATCAGGCGATTGACTGAGGCCAAGGGCGGGCAACTGAAGCTTGGCCTGTTCGGTACCAGAGGCGGCGGCAAGGCGCACGTAGCAACAGCAGTGGCATCTGAGCTACTGCGGG
The DNA here is from genome assembly GCA_029233265.1 of Mycena alexandri. Classification (NCBI taxonomy): domain Eukaryota; kingdom Fungi; phylum Basidiomycota; class Agaricomycetes; order Agaricales; family Mycenaceae; genus Mycena; species Mycena alexandri. The sequence goes on along the minus strand of JARJCM010000055.1, from coordinate 162,342 downwards.
CGGGTCATCCCGTCGTCTTCCTCGGATTCTCCCAAACGGCACCAAGAAGGGTGGAAATTCGTGACGCGATTCTCCTCGCCTTGAGGGTTCAGCCGAAGCATGCTGTTCATGCCGCTACGTTATTTGACCACTGTGTCAAGTACCCTAACGAGCACCAGGGGGTCATCAGGTTTTGCAATCACCTGCAACATAGACGTGTTCAACTTTTTTTCGTCGCGCTGGGTCTCGACGCGCTTTCTGACAAGGACGAAGCGGCCTTTTGGTCCATGACCCAAGGTCACATCGTGCTGTTTACTGCTAGTGCCAACAGCGCGGTGTGTCGGCGCATGGAGGGCGCAATCGGCCCAGGGTACTCAGAATGGGATAACCAGGCCATGTATTTGAATGGTGGACTGGACGAAGTAAGTATTTGTTTCGCTCAAGTTTCACACTTCTCACCTTGAATTGGAAAATAAATTAGAACGACGTCGAACATTGGTTCCAGCAGTACGAAAAAGAGTCGGAAAACCCTGCCGCCGTCTTCAACTCGCGCGAGAAAATCCAGGCGCTCACGGGGAACGTCCCGTCCCTTTTAGAGACCGTCTTCACATCCATCAGAAAGAAAGGGCCTGAGGCCTTTATTGTCGGCCAAGACGGACAAGACGAGGTCGACATGTCGCAGCTTGATATGGAAGATTCCGCAATCTTCTCTGATATCAAACAGTTTGTCAAGGCGCAGAGCCGGGAGGATGCCGTGTACGTGCGCTGTATTTCTTGTATCATTTCATGTCTCACCTATTATGCGCAGTCGAGTACGCAAGATCTTAATGGCTGCTATGGGCAACAGTTCGGAGGGGTTCAACTCCCTCGAGTTAGCCGATCGTCGGTATATCTACCTCGACGCCCAGAAAAGGTGGCGATATTCCGGCGAAATCGTGTTCCGAGCGATCTTCAAACTCGCCGTGGAATTGGAAGATTGTATGCAGTACTTCCACGTTCAGCATTGGCTGAACTGCATCCCGCTGGTGCGGAACAATCCTGCAATGCTCGACTATGCTATCGAGTACGCCCTCACGGCCGAGCTACGCAACGGATTGCGCGTCGGTTCCAAAGATTTTTTTCCTGCGATTCCTCTCCGATCACTTCCCGCCGGCGGCCGACCATCGAAACTCGCTGAGTCAGGGATCTATGTACCGATGGAATTTAATCATCGCTACATTGATTGCGTGGCCGTTTTCCTTGATCCCAGAAACTCCACATCCGAGATCACCATATTCCAAATCTCAAACGTTCAGCGGTCTAGCGACCATTCGGATTCCGAAGCAAAATTCTTTGAAGATTCTGGCGATTACCTACTTTGGCAGGAGGCCATGCCCGATGATTTCAAACTCACTTGGAATTTCGTGTGGCTCATCAACACACCCGCCGGCGTGCCTCCGCCCGCTCCATACCACAAGAAAAAAGGTCCAAAGATTACAGACGGGCCCCCGGCGCGTACAGTATATACTGTCGGGATAAAGAGTGTCTCGAAAGCGGTCGACGATGCCCTACGCTCATTGTAAAGTGAGTAAAGCTCATTTGCTTAAATTATTTTTCAATGACGCTTGCGCCAGGACACGGTCGTCGGAACAAGAATTCTTCTACGAAGGCCGGCAGTCACGACGGGAGCTAATCCTTGACCGGAGGAGGAGGCTGCATTTTTGATCTGAAGTATATTACATGCGTTTTGGCCAGCGATTGAAGAGAGAATGAAGGAAAATTAGATCATGAGAAGGGATGATATTGTTCGTAAAAGTACATGTTGCCTATGTTAAACTACAGTTTTGATTGTGAAGGACACGCAACCCTAGATATCAAACGCTTGGCTCTTCCAGCCCGGGTTCTTCTTCTCCGCTGCAGACTTATCCTCGACGCTACGGCGGAACGACCGCACCTGCCTCTTCCCCTCCCGAATCACCCCCTGCAGATGTGCCTTCACGTCCTGAGCACCCTCCTGCACCGCCTGCTTCGCATCCCCCGGCGACCCCGCCTGACCGGTAACCGCATCGACCGCCTCCCCAACGCGCTTCTGCAAGCTCTCCGACCCAGTCCCGATCGGCCCACGCTTCTCTCCACTCAACACTTGCGGCTCCACGCCCATCGCAAACTTCGCCCCGCCCTGGGCACTGTCCTCGAGCACAACGCCTGTACCAGTGGCGCGCCAGCCGGACGTCCGCTCGCGACTGATGCGGCCGATCTCGGACCACACCGCAGCCGCGAGCGACGCCCCGCGCCCGACGCCCGCATCCCCAAACACCTCCGCGCGCTTCCCGACATCCCACGCGACGTGGTCGAGCCAGTCAAGCCCCACGCGCAGCTGCTCGCCCAACGAGCGCCCGAGCGCCTCGCGGAAGCGCATGTTGAAGATCGGCTTGAAGAGCGTGAGCATGATGGCGTGGTTGCTGTCGCGCACGTCGACCTCGACGTTGTCCGAGATCTCGACGGTCAGGAGCTCGATGTGGTGGTACGCGCGCTGCGCCTCGCGTTCCTTGGCCGACGGGATGAGCCGGATCTTGATGTCGACGTCGATACCCTGCGGCGGCATCTTGAGCGCGAGTAGCCCAGTGAACTCGTTGGGCGGCAGCGTCGAGGTCTTGTCCTTGTAGTAGAAGGAGACGTCCTCGAGCGAGAGTTGGACCGCCTGGAGACGGATGTGCGTGAATGTGCCGACGCCGGTGACGGCTGGCGCAGTCTCCGATGTGCGCACGTCGACGTCGGTGATGTTCCGGACGAAGATGTGGGCGGGGTTGAGGCCGAATGATGAAATGTCGAGGTTCTCGAGGACGAGATCGATATCGTTGTCGGAGTATTCTGTCCGCGGGATGGGGACGTCCTTGAGCATCCCGAGCACGCGCTGGAATGGGATTGATCAGTACAAATCCAACGCAAGGAAGGTAGCAGACCAACCGGCGCATAGACAGCGAAGAGATCGCGCCAGAACCACGCAGCCCGCTCCAACACCGCCTGTACCCCCGTCTCTGCCTCTTCGCCCGCCTCCACGAGCCCACTCTCCACATCCTCTCCCAGCCGCACATGCGCCACACGCACACGTTCGACGTCCTCATCTTCAACGAGCGCAGCCCCGAACCTCCTCACCGAGTCCTTCAGCTCGGCCCATTTGCGTCCCGCATCCGTGTTCGCATCAAGCAGCGTACGCCCACGCTTGCGCAGATCGCGCCGCACAATCTTGGCCTCCTCTGAACGGGGGTACCCCGGGTCGTCCAAGCTCTTGTGCGCATGAGCGAAAAACTTGTCCACCCATGCCTTCACTTCAACGGAGTCACCGCGGACGGCGTTGATGAAGTGCTGGGCCCTGAGGAGGATGGCGTCGACGGAGCTGTCCGGCTTGGCGAAGCGGTCGACCAACGTCTTGAGCGCATTCAGCGCTTTGTGGACGTGTTGCTCGGGGGTGGTGTCCTCGATGAATGTGTTGAGGGTGAAGGATTGGTCGGTAGCGCTGTCGAACGCCTTGTTGACCCACTTGTGCAGAGTATTGAAAAGCGTGGAGAGAGAGGAGCGGTAAGCTGGGTCTTTTTGAGCACGTTCGCAAGCCTGCTCATAGAGGTTAATGTAGTTCGACAACAGATAACTGAAACAAACCTTGTAATAAACGGCTTGGAGGCGGGAGGTGGTGCGCTCCGAGAGCTCCTCGGCTGTTTCTTTCGCTGATTGACCTGCACCGATAACACTAGAGCCAGTGTCCTTCAGCGTGTCCATCCCGTGTTCGAAGGCCACGCGAAGGTCTTCTTCCTCCTCGAGGCGCTTCTTGTCGCGGCCGAGGTTATCGCGCTGACCATCCTGGACACCCTGCTCGATGTTGCGCAGACTACCGGCGGCGCGGCCGGCCTGGTCTTGTAAGACCTCCGCAGCATCAGCGAGTGCGAGGCGGGTGAAAGAAGCAAAATCGTTGAGCAGGAAGCCGCCCTCAGAGGAGACGCTCTGCCAGACGATGGAGAGGATGGTGCGAAGTGAGCTGCGAACAGCGTCAACGTCCGAGGATAGTTGCTTCTGGTCGACGACGTCGGCGGCAGAGTCGACAGTAGTGGTGATTTCGCCCTCTGAGAGATGCCAGATGGCCTCCTGCAGCAGATCGTCCTCTAGGGAAAAAATAGTCAGAAAATAGATGAAAAGTGGAGGCACACGACGTACTGTTTTTGTTCGAGTTCAGGGATTTGTATGCCTCGAGCACATTGCGAATGTCCTTCGCCAAGAGGCGACCTTGGCCGCTCAAGCTGTCCTCGGGCTGCACGACAGGAATTGCTACGCGAGTGAACCAGTCGATGAGCGCATTAAGCTGCTCGGTGGATGGTATTTTGCCTGCGTCCAATGCCGCAGTTACAGAGCTGATTCTTTCCATGATAGATGTTTAGAGGGTGTTTTGTAACTCAAAGCTCAGCGGCCAAGGACGCCTATATACAAACTCCAATCAGGGGGAATGAGCGGGACATGACGTCGTCGGGGCGGAACGTGAGCGTGGCGGGAATGGAGGATGCTCTCATGCATGACGGCAGACGGCCTTGGCTCCGTCCGTTCCATTTTGCGGAGTCACTGAGACCGTTGGCCTAGGGCCAGCCGGGGCCGTGATACTAGAGAAGTTCAAGGCTAAAAATTCTAGAGTCGATCCAATCGAGATTTGTTGAGACTCGGTCAACCAGATTCACAGAGGCCATTGAGAGAAAATTCGTTGCAGTATTGAGATTCGAGCGACCAGTAGAGTCCACAGAACCAGAACGAGGAACAACGAGAAAATTAAAAGAGAAAATCATCCCTTGATCCGTAATAAACACCTCAAAACAAACGCTCTTGGACGGATCGGGTAATTCAATTTTTCCCGCCTATGCTCGAGCCTCAGAGGCACTTCAATTGGGCGAACTCGACGAGCGGTCCGGTAACGCGAGGACAGCGGTGACGCGTGCGAGGTAGAATCAACAATGGTTTATAGCTTAATCTCTATCATAGGCATGGGCGCCTCATACAAGGTACAAGACGAGTAATGGGATACATGTACAATGGGCAATGAAGAAAGAAAAGCCGGACGGTGGTGGTGCTGTAGAACAAACAAGGAAGAATGAGCGACAGTGCGTGAGCAACGAGGAAGGGCACGCACGCGACACGCGACGAATCATGCGCCGAAACCGTAGAGCGTGCGGCCGGAGCGCTTGAGGGCGTAGACGACGTCGAGGGCCGTGACGGTTTTGCTGGAGGACGGTGAGGGTATCATCAGACGATGAGCAAAGAAAGGAGAGGGTGGCACGCACCGCTTAGCGTGCTCAGTGTAGGTGACTGAGTCCCGGATGACATTCTCAAGGAAGATTTTGAGGACACCGCGGGTCTCTTCGTAGATGAGGCCAGAGATACGCTTCACACCTCCACGGCGGGCGAGACGACGGATGGCGGGCTTGGTGATACCTGCGAGACCTGAGCTGAGAAACGTGACGACAGAATGGGCAGACGCACCTTGGATGTTGTCGCGAAGAATCTTGCGGTGGCGCTTGGCTCCGCCCTTTCCGAGACCCTGGAGTGGTAAGGCGAGTGTTGAGCAAGAGGAAGAGAACGCGAGGATGGGGAGCATACTTTGCCGCCTTTTCCGCGTCCAGACATGATGTGAGATAGGTGGCGGTGGTCTTGAAGAAGCCTAAGGCAGTGGTGGTGGTGGTTGCAGAGAAAGATGCGTGGTAAACAAGTCACCAAACACCGCTTTTATAACGCGTTCGCGTTGTTGTGAGCTGTTAACGCATCATGCCGAATCCCCTTCGGGCCTACTAGGCAGCTCGGCACTTGCCGGCTTGATCGCAAAATTTCTGTCCACAACAGTCACCTTAGGTGCGTCTTTTTTTGTTTCCATCTGCTCGTTCTCCGTCTAACACCCCTCCAGTCACCTTCTAACTCATTCCCATATCTAACAATGAGTTACGTCGCTAAGGGAGAAAAAGAATACGACGCTACGGGTGCCCCCCTCCCCGGCGTGAAGCTGCACAAGATCAGAATCACGCTCACCAGCAGCAACGTCAAGAACCTCGAGAAGTGTACGCTCTCTTCCAGCGCCCTGTATCGGCGGATGGATAGCTGACGGAAAAAAAATCAGTCTCCACCGACCTCATCAACCGCGCCAAGGACAAGCAGCTCCGTGTCAAGGGCCCCGTCCGCCTTCCCACCAAGGTCCTCCGCATCACCACCCGCAAGACGGTGCGTCCTGCGTCTCCTCGGTTTGCTTTATTAGTGCGTCGCTGACAGTCCACGTAGCCGTGTGGTGAGGGGTCCAAGACCTGGGACCGCTACGAGCTCAAGGTGCACAAGCGCCTCATCGACCTGCACTCCTCCAGCGAGATCGTCAAGCAGATCGTGAGCAATCCTTTCCGTCCTATAGCTCCGGTCTGACCTTGGCCGCAGACCAGCATCAGCTTGGAGCCCGGTGTCGAGGTCGAGGTTACCATCTCCGCTTAAATCCTAGGTTCTTCATGTTGTTATGCTTGTGGTTATGAACACGCATCCGCGGTGCTATGATCTATTCCTGCGTTCTTAAGTGTGCGGCAGTTGGGTCGTTTCTATATCTGCCTCACGGGGTCGTCAAATATTTCAGCGCCCTTCAGAAGTCAATGTGGAGATTCAAGTCGAAGATCGACGACATTCTTGGACCAATGCGAAGTCTCGTCTCTACGTTGGACACGTGCGGTTGAAAGCACTTCGCCGAGATCGACCCTCTGAGTCGTTCGAGTCGTCCTGGCGATGTAGCCTTGCCTTTTGGCAAGCGAGCCGTGCTGGACTCTTCTCAGACTTTCTCAGACTTGCTGGTCTCTCCAAAACTTCGATTCTGTTGTTCCTCGTTTGGTACTTTCCGGTAAATCCGGGCCGACGTTCCTTGGACATTCCCGCGACGGTTTGAATCTTGAATCCGGAGTAGACCTTCGTACTCAAGTCGTATTCCTGCTTTGTACGACTCGACCAGCCCGCACACACCATTCCAAAGTAAGCTAATATCACCGTCTCCTGACGCCATATCTCGACGCCGGCCTGCTGACTTTGACCGACTTCTGCTGACGCATGCGCTGCTTGCTGACTGTTAGATATGCTACAGCGAAGACTATTAAAGGCCGGTCGAACCGTTTTCCTCCAAAGAGCAATGGTTTCGTCTGTAGCTATTGTTGCCGGTATTTATCTCATCCCTTACCCTCTTTTACGACTATTAAACACGGTATTCAGGGCTTGGGAACGGTTCGGGGACTGGCGGAGCTGCAGCGTATGTTTTTCTTCCAATTTATGGTCTGGTACGCTCAGTCCTTGCAGTCGCCTGTTTGCGAAAGAGGGATATGCTGTTGCACTCATCTCGCGGGGATCAGAGTCTCTAAATGCGCTCGCAAGCTCGATCAAGGAATCCGGCGGAAAGGTGCGGCTTCGTGCCCGGAATCTTCCCGCTCTGATTTCGTTCAGGCAAACACTTTCCCCGTGGCGGCCTACGGCCCCGACGAAATCGCCGCCGCCTTTTCAGCGATCCACGAGCAATATCCGTCGTCCGAATACGCCATCAGAGTTGCGATTTTCAACATCGGGCAGGGCTTGTGGAAGCCCTTCCTCCAACTGACAGCCGAGGATATCCGCGAATCGAACAAGATAAACATAGAGTCGTCTTTCGCGTTTGCGCGTGGGGCGATTTTGGCCTTCCAGGAGAACGAAGGCGCGACGTCGACGGGGAAGGGAACTTTGGTATTCACCGGTGCGACGGCGAGTACGAGGGGCAATGTCACCACGAGCGGGTTTGCAGCCGGCAAGTTCGCTATCCGCGCACTTGCGCAGAGCCTCGCAAAGGAGTTCGGCAAGCAAGATATCCATGTGCGTGCGGTGCTGGCCTTTCTTTCCCATTTTATTGCTAAGATAGCGCGTACAGGTCGCCCATGTGAGCTGCTGTCCTATATTTTCTGCCTTGTAATGCTATAACCTTTCCCCGACCTTCAGGCTATTATTGACGGAGGTACACAATTGACTTGCCTCCCCAACCTTTCTAACATTCTGGCATAGGTATTGCAACTGGAAATGTCCGGGGGGATAGAAACTCTCCCCCAAGTGGGCCAGTTGAAAATCCCACTCCGGAGTCGAAACTGAGCCCAGAAAGTATTGCGACAGTTGGTGCATTCCATGCCGGCTTTCATACGTGTTGACTCTTTTTTGTGCAGGCCTATCTTTATCTCGTGAACCAGGACAGGTCCGCGTGGACCTGGGAGCTCGACCGTCAGTGTTTCTTCTTTCAACCAAAGTTCGAAAACTGAACCCGAGCAGTTCGTCCAGCGCATGAGAAGTGGTAAAGCTTTGCTTTGCTGTATTTAAGCGTAAACTTGTGTGCAGATATGTGTATGTATTTCTTTTGTTGAAATGAATCACCTAGGTCCTAGGCCTCCATTGTCAGCCGAGAATTTGCAGAACGGAAGTTATGGGGTCCATCGGATCAATGACGCGCGGGCCCGGTAGCCGCAGGCCTGGCCCGCTGTGCCAAGTTGTACGGAGGCACCACGGTCACGGGTAACGGGCCACCCCTATTTTCTGGAGTAGAGGGTGTATTCCTCTAATGATGGTATGCCGGCATGACAGCTTCTGGCCCAGAACACGGCCTAACACGGCCAGAAGCTGTATACCATCAGCGCATCGAGCGGCAACGCGGCAACACAACGGCAACGTCCCCAACAAACCTCTGGCCACCGCAGCATGAGGAATAAATAGAACTACACCATATCTTTAAGCTTACACTCAGCCGAGACATACATATCGACCTGGAGAGTGACTATCTGTGGCTGCCGGGGCTGTGGGGATTTATCCCTCCAGAGTATTTCAAAGCCTTTAAAAAAATGATCTGGAATCCTCCATATTGCACAGAGATACCAAGTTACATTCCTTCCACGTTTTTCTGTCTTATTTGGCTATGCTTTAGTGAATAGTGCATTGAAGAAAGGCGGGTTGAATTCGGCTTATTCAGGCCGTGATCGACGCGTGATCCTAAAGCGAAGCCATGATTGATTGACAGTTGATTTGACAGCGAAGTTTTCTTTCGTTTCTTTTTTCTTTGAGTGATTGGTCAAATCACATCGAAACCTCAAAAAAAGTAAGGCTAAATACTCTCAAGACCACTCCCTGTTGCTTCAAAGGCTCTAGGTGCTCTTTATTGAAGCCCGGCACAAACCGCGGATCGCTTCTGAGCAGGAAGCGTTGTCATGCCGGCATGCCATCATTAGAGGAATGCACCCCTTCCTCTATTTTCTGGCACGGTACCGGTAGGGTCGGTTTCCTTAAAAAAATCGTGACATTGTGAAAATCGAAAGAAAAATCGAAAAAAAATGTACAATCTGGTTGCCTAGATAGGCAACGGTCACGATAACGCCGTTGCTTATTTCTAGGCAACCGGTTTATCACGGTCCTCCGAGTCAGGCCAGGTCAGGCCGTTGCCTCCCTACAACTTGGCACAGTATAAGTACCGCCGATCTGCAATCGCGGAAGCACTTCAGTCCCATCTCGGTTCGCAATGCCTGGCACTAAAGTAATCATCGTTGGGTGTGGTATAGCTGGCCCAATTCTTGCCCTCTTGCTCAAGCAAAAGGGCTACGAGCCTGTCGTATACGAGCGCGGAAAGCGTTCTCCGGACAATGCTGGGCTCAGTCTCATGTAATTTCAGTGTTTTACCCTTTGAATTCGATCGTTTACCATACCTCAGGCTCCAGCTTAACGGTCTCCGCATTCTCTCTCTAATCCCTGGGCTAATTGAACAGCTCCCTGGGATGACCGTTGACCAGGCTACAACCTACTCCATCGTCCCCTCTGATGAGCGTGTGTTGGGCCAGTCCACCTATCCTGCGGACCTCCGGCGGGAAAATGGCTACGGCCTCGTTGGAGTCCGTCGTCCAAAATTCTTAGCGCTTCTCTCCGACGTGGCACTTGCTCATGGAATTGAGATCCACTTTGAGCGCCAGGTTGTCGCTGTGGAGCAGACAGATGAATATGCTCGTGTGCGCTTGAATACTGGCGAGACCGACACTGCGAGCTTCGTCGTAGGGTGCGACGGGCTGCACAGCAACGTGCGGATAGCGCTCTTCGGTAAGGAGGAGGCAACGTTCACAGGTCTCACGCAGGTTCGTACTTCATCCAGAAGAGAATCTTACTTACCTGTCCTTGCTGGAAGACTGGAGGTGTCGCACCGGTCGCCTTTACAGGCCAAAAGCCGACCATGTTCAATTTCTACGGAGATGGCGTCCACATGATCACGTACCCCATTTCGCAGACCGCTTACTCCTGGGCGTTCGTATTATACCATCTTATCAATTTGGCAATTGTCCTGATCTTATTCGTGCGCTAGTATTACACAACGCGAAGCAGAAACAAAAGAGACGTGGCGGGCGATGGATACAGATGCACAGGAAGCTGTTCGAACGGGACCCTTTTCGCAACTTCCATTTGGCGCAGGTGATCTCGTCCGCAGCTCGGAGAAATTTATAAAGGTTCGAAAGTTCAACCGCTCCATGCAGTGGCGCCAAAATCTAACCGGTCGTGAAGTACGGGTTGTACGATCGCCCTGAATTAAAGTCGTGGCATGACGGCCGCGTCGTGCTCATTGGCGACGCTGCACATCCCACCAGTCCGGTGCGTCCAATATCCTTTTCTCTCTCATAGGCCACCTCCTTAAGTTACTCTCAGCACCTGGGCCAAGGCGCGAACCAAGCCTTCGAAGATGCGTATCACTTTGTGCGACTCCTCCTGCAACACCACCCTACGGCGGGCACCGAGCCCTCACTTACGACGTTATCCGCTGTTTTCAATGAGTTTGAGGCAAGGCGCATGGAGCGCACGGCTATGTTAGTCAAAGGGGCGCGCACGACAGGCGAGTTGCGCGTCGTGGAGGGTGCGGAGAAGTCGCGCGAGCGAAACAACATTGTGTACGAGCAGTGGGCTGACTCTGGGGCTGTCTTGCGTAAGGCACAAGAGATGCTCGGGGTGGAGTGGGAAGGATGGGGTGCAGAGCAGTAGTCGCGTCCTAATTTCCCTACTGCTTTTCGTCGTTCGACAGCGTACTATGTAGCCACCATCGTCTAATCGTTATCCATTATCGCTCCTCGTGCGCTGGATGAACTGTCCTGGGTTCAATTTTTTGAACTCCGGTTGAAAGAGAAAAGGACTAACGATCGCTCCCAGGTTGCTGAAAAAGTGAGTGCAGAGCTGAGCGGAGCGGAAATAACGAAACGCCTACTCATCTCTGCCTACTGAGAATTAACTTGAAACGGGACTCCTTGAGAGCGGCCGAGAATGCCGAAGAAGAGCCGTACCAAGCCGGACAGTGAGCCATGATGCCGATGCGGCCGCCGCGTGTCCATTTTCTTTTTCAACTTTGTCCAACTCCAGGTTGCGATTTCGATTTCCGATGCTCACAAAGTACGGAGGCACAGGACGAAAATTGAATTCACTTTTATTTCATGCAAACACGCGTGCGGACGCAAAGGCCATCGCACCGACGCCGGCACGCACAGCAGAGGGCGCAGGCTGAGGGCTATCAGCCGATTCATCCGTTCGTCCATGGTTTTCCCGATTGAGCACAACAAAGGTGAGGGCAAGACGCCGTCCAAATAGCAGTCGCGGTAAACCAAATAGCAGTCGCGGTAAAAGTCGCGCTTCAAAGACCCTTCCACCCACGACAAAGAAAGTAGCCCTCCTTCGACTCCGTCCGACTGGCGTTGGGCTTGATGTACCGCACGTCGTTGAAGTTGGGCTCCAAGTGCTTCTGTCAGAAAAGATACAGCAGCGGGTGCACAAAGTGCTTAATCCTGTTGCCGTGTCGTTGAGTGACGCACAAAGAAAACAAAGCGAAAAAAGAACTAACAGCAACGCTCCGCCCATAGCCCGCCCCACGCTCTCCGCCGAGCGTATATGCCGCTTGGTAAACTCAAACACAGAGTCGCATATCGCAAGACTGTCCTCAATGTCGCGGAACGCGTTCCCCGTCGCGTTCGCCGCCATATCGCACAGAATCACGTCCGCCTTCCCCGCGGGGCCCGCCTGGTGCGCAATGAGGCCGCGCAGCAGCACCTCTGTGTCCGCCTCGAGAAAATCCGCCTGGATGAACTGCACGCCGGCAATGGGCGGCATGTGCAGGCGGTCGACCGCGATGATCGTGCCCCGTCCAAGTCCGCCCGAGTTTCCGCCGCTTGCCTCCAAGTCTGAGATATCGAGCGGGTTGAAGTCTTCGGGCTTTGAACTCCAGTTGGTACCAGCCTCGGGGTACGGCGTGCACCGCTCGGACATGCGCGGCGCACGCGCGTTGTCCCAGCCGAGCTTCTGCGCGACGACCTGGCTCCATCCGCCGGGCGCTGAGCCGAGGTTGAGCACGACCTGGACGTCGCGGTGGTCGAGAAAATGCCATTTCTCGTCCATCTCGAGCAGTTTGAAGGCGGAGCGCGAGCGATAAGAGGGTGAGGCTACAGAGGCATTTGGCGATGAGCGGAGTCGGACATAAGGATCTCGCGCTTGTCTAGCGAGCCAAACGGATGACTAGGGCCGAGGGACGAAAGGGCATAGACTCAGACAAGATTTGGAGCCAGGTTCGCTGTTGACCTAGTGGAGGTAGGAGGAAAGATCATAAAGGCCATGTTTGGTTAAATACGATTTGAAGGAAATCTGGGCAGCGACGAGAAACTGTCTTGACCAGACCTCAATATTCAATATCCTCAATATCCAACGGCTTCACCGACTACTCGATCGATGTCGCACATGAAATTTGAGGTCTTTTTCTGCTTTGTTTGTGGTACTCGCGGTCGATGAACACCAAAATGTCAATTATATGATACATACATACACCGTACGCATTCTCAGGTGACAATACAACAGCGAGAAAGTTCATGACGAGAGAAAAAAGAATCCACTCTGGATGGCCTGGTCTGTGCGCAAAGCCGAAACTTGTCACGGTTTAGGCACCGAAACCGTAGAGCGTGCGACCGGAGCGCTTGAGGGCGTAGACGACGTCGAGGGCGGTGACGGTTTTGCTGCAAAGAGAATGAGACAAACATTACGAAGTAAGACGTGGTCTGGACGCACCGCTTAGCGTGCTCGGTGTAGGTGACCGAGTCGCGGATGACGTTCTCGAGGAAGATCTTGAGGACACCGCGAGTTTCTTCGTAGATGAGGCCAGAGATACGCTTCACACCTCCACGGCGGGCGAGACGACGAATGGCGGGCTTGGTGATACCTGCGAGGCGTGTCAATGAGCTGAGGAGCGCGACGATAGAATGGGGAGACGCACCCTGGATGTTGTCGCGAAGAATCTTGCGGTGGCGCTTGGCTCCGCCCTTTCCGAGACCCTGGAGTGGTAAGACTGTAAGTAAAATGCTACCAAAGGCGGGAAATGGACTCAGAATTACCTTGCCACCTTTTCCGCGTCCAGACATGTCGATATAAAGTGAGGTAGGTGGTGGTCTTGAGGATGCCTTGAGGCGATGGTGGTGGTTGCGGAGAGAGAGGCGTGGTAAATCAACCGCGTCGCGTAAATACCTACAAGCACCTGTCAACTCCCTCGTGATCCAGATCACTGCTTGAAGTTGATTCTCGATAACTCGATGGTGTCCGTCCTTGCGCTGCCCTTCGATGTCATGTCCCAGATATTTGTTCTCGCTCTCCCTCCGGAATCCCTCCTCTTACCCTCGACACCGATTCCTCCTGGTCCCTTGCTTTTCGCAAGCATATGTCGGCAGTGGAGAGAATTTGCGTTCGCCACCCACGAGCTGTGGAATACCGTCGACCTCGAACTCTCCCCGAATTCAATCAAGGAGATAAGCCGACTCCTGAAAATCTGGATTCCGCGCGCCGGGAATCTTGTTGTTTCGATGAGCCTGAGGTTCAAACGCAGAGCCCTTGAATCCAACTATCGAACGAAAATTCTGCGACCGCTGGAGAAGCTTCTCGCCCGTTATGCCCCGCAGTGGATCAGCATCAATTTGCCGCTACCCATGCTGGCATTAACTAGGCTCAAATATCCTGAAGAGGGTTTTGCGTCGTTGCAGAAGCTGATATTGACTCGCGCGGTGAATGATGTGCCCAACGGGCGCGTCAACGCGTTTTCTCCGTCCAGGGAGCTACGAGATGTGTCCATCGTCGGCGGCACAATTAAAAACCTCGTTCTTCCCTGGGAGCAGCTAACGACTCTCAATCTCCACTACGCATCGGTTGCGGAATGCGTGCAGACCCTGGCGCTCGTCACCAACCTCGTACAATTTACAGCCAACGTTGCGTCTTCCGGTAGTCCCTTCCCCGCACCCCCTCTCTCCCATCTCGTATCCCTCACATTGCGAGGAAGTCCGCCGCTTTCGAGTTATCTGCTCGATTTTTTAACCCTCCCGACCCTCCAGCATCTCGAGCTCGACTTTTATGGCTCGCAGCCTATTACGAGCCTCCCCTCTCTGATCGCGCGCTCTCGCTGTTCCCTCCGCCGACTCTCGGTACATCCGGGGCGGCTCTGGACCAAGGACCAATATATGGAGATTTTTAGCGCACTAGACTCCCTCGAGGAGCTCGAAATCAGGAAACCACCCCCCTCGCTGGACCGGGGGATCTGTGTGCTGAAAGCGCAACAACCCCACTTGCTCCTCCCGCATCTCACATCGCTGAGCATCGAGTCCTTCAGCAATGAAGGAGACGTGACGCTGTTGGTGGATGTCATCGTCTCGAGGTGGAATACCGCAGCTGCATTGCCAGTCCGATTGAAGTCCTTCAGGTTCACGTCGGGGGCCCTGCGCTTTGCAGCGTTCGCCCGACTACGGTGCTTGGAAGAGGAGGGGTTGATGGTTCGAATTCTACAGCTAGTACTCGAGGTTGGCGATTCGACTGACGCCCTTGAGTATTATTGATTCATGGAATACGAGTGAGTACATGGGTATAATTGTTCAACAGCGTGAATTTCCATCCATCCAACCGAGAAAAAAACAAGCAGTCGCTGCATTTAAGTTGGACCCACACCGTGTGTCACTGATTCAAATGGACCCAGTGTTTCCCGATGAGACAAATGTCCGCCCTGCCACTGTACGATGCGCCCTATGGCTCATACCCTAAAGACGCCCACTGGGAGTCCGTCAGACCTCCTCCAGGCTCACCGTACCCCCTTTCTATCGGAGTCTTTGGTCGCGTAGACAAATTCCCCCAACTTGGGGTTGTCACAAAAAACATCAACGGTACATTGCATCTCGAGCGGATGTGGAACCTCATGCAGCTTCCCGGGGATTGCTCAATTTCCCTCGTTGGCAGACTTTTCGAATGCGGGCCGCCAGCGGTTTCTTCTTCCTCCCACAGTCTTCCTCCGGGTGGCTAATCATTCTTCCCTAGAGGCGCAACGTCAGAGGCATGCACACGACCCCAAAATCAGACATACAACTCATGCCTCGCAATAGCGTGCCTGAGCTAGCAGCAAGGTAGGTGATCATCGGCTGGCGGACTCGTGAGGGGAGGAAGAGGAGACGGGTGAGCGCTCGGTGCTTCGCACCTGAGCTGTGAGATGAGAGAGAGGGGAGAGAGTGCGGTAGAGAGTGTGTGGGTGTGCGGGGGGGTCGGCCGTTCCGGCCGCCTGGGCTCCAGCGTGCAATGCAGCGGGAGAACCCGAGGCGGAACGGAACGCGGAACGGCCGAGCCCGGGACGCAAAGGCGACTGAGGGTCCGTGAGGAGGAGACCCAAAGCCACCAAGCTGGAGCGAAGCTCCCAGAGCCCAAAGGGCTTGCGCGAGGGCGAAACGGCCCGAAGACCCGCGGAGAGACAGAAAGAACAATTATAAAGCAAGAGAAATGTCGAGCTCGAAGACTCGGAATGAGGTCGTACGAGACTACGAGGAATGGTGTTCTGTGAGCCAGAAGTGAGGCGAGGCAAAATCGAGAAATGGGGACAAGGTCGGGCCGCCATGTGAAGAGATGCGAGTGCATGTGGACGAGATGAATGAGGGAAGATGAGTCAAGGAAAGGCTTCTGCAGGTGCAACAGGAGTACGTGTAACGCAATTGAGTTGGGAAGCAGCGGCGTATAGAAAATTGGAAAGAGAAGGTGCTGCGAGGCAGTGGACATTGAGAGGTGCATGTTATGCGCTGAGAGAGGCCGCATCACAGGGAGAGAGAGAGGGGGGGGCGGCTGAGAGAGAGAAGCCGCGAGGCAGCCGTGCGACGCACACATCGAGAGATGTGCGCGTTACACCCAGAGAGAGAAGTGGCCGCAACGCGGGGCAGCCGAGAGAGAGAAGCCGCGAGGCAGTCGTGCGACGTGCACATCAAGTGAGATGTGCATGTTACACCGAGAGAGAGAAGTGGACGCGAGGGGGTGCGATATGCACATAGAGAGATGCGCGTTGAGGCAAGTGGTACAAAAATGAAAATAGCATACCTGGATAGATGAATTCCAAAGCAGTTGTGTGAGATGCAGAAAGGAGCTGCAATGTAGCGGCGCGATGCGTGGGTGGATGATTCACAAGGCATAAAACTACGATGCAACAGTGCGACACACGGAGGGATGAGATACGCAGAGAGAGAGGTTGGCGCGAGAGCGCAGGGAAGTGCTTGGCCCAAGGGGGCACGGAGAAAGATCATAGAGAACGAGGGCCCGAGAGGGCAGAGAGAGGTTGGACCAAGAGGGTGCGAGGGCAAAAGATAGGTTCGCCCGAGGGCGGAGAGAGAGAGGCTGCACGCGACGTGCACATCGAGAGATGTACACGTTGCGAGGCTGCAAGGCAGCGGTGTGATACGCGCATCGAGAGATGGCGTAATTCACACCCAGAGAGAGAGAGTGAGGCTGCACGCGACGCGCACATTGGGAGATGTACGCGATGCGAGGCTGCAAGGCAGCGGCATGATGCACGTATCGAGGATACGCGCAGTGCACACCCAGCGAGAGAGAGTGAGGCTGCGACGCGCACATCGAAAGATGTACGCGAGGTACAGAGAGAGAAAGTGCAGGGTGAGAGCGTGAGAATGCAGAGAGAGGGCACGACAGCACAGGGTTCGAAGTGAGGAAGAAAGCGCGATGAGAGGCTTTGATACAGCGGGCTGGCGGCGCGATGGACAGAGACACAGAGAGGGGGAAATACGTGATCCGTCCATGGAATGCGCTAATGGAGGACAACGTCGGGTTAGAATGAGTGAAGATCGTGTTTAGATAGGAAATATTCGACAGCAGACACCGTGAAGATAGTACAATAGGGTCCCCGTCCGATAGCTTGAAAGGCTGGACAAAGGCGGCCCAGAATGTGTTTAACGTAGACTAGTTTGTTTTATTCTTCGCCTTTTCCGCGCTATGTCGGGTCGTGGGACGTCTGCCGGACGCGTTCGACGTCGCGTACCCTGGCGGCGAGAGCAACATCCTGGAGGTCAACAGGCAGAGGAGAGAGCTGTCCAGAGAGAGATGTGTCTAGGAGACGAGGAGAGCGATTGAAGGAGAAAGAAGAGGAAAGAAAAAGAAATGGCTGAAAGGCGAGGAGGACGATGGAGGCAGGAGGAAGCCGAGAGGTGGCTGTGTAGATGAGATTGACATAATCTAATCTACACAGCGGAACGACGGGAAGAGTCCTGCACGACTCTCACTACCTTGCCTATCACTGCCTGAGCTAGCACCAAGCCCCGGCCATCATTCTGGCCATCATTACTTAACCGTGGCGCCGCCGCGGAGAACTTTCGCGTGCCGCATTTGGACTTCCCAACCTCTCCGCAACCACCATGCATGCTGGACCGCTGGGCTCCTTTATATCCTCCCTTATATTACTGGGTTCGGGATCGCAAGAGGCTCCTGCAGCAGAGGCCCCTGGAGCAGTAACGACCGCCCCCTCGACTAATACCGCTCAACCTTCTACTGAAACTGTCATCACCGTTCCTATACAATCATATTCTTTCTCTGCGTCTCCTCTACCTTCCCAGGCTGCTGTCGCTGGTGGTGCGCGTCAGTCTTGGTCCAAATTTCTAAGCTGAGAGCTTTGTAGTCTCCCCCTTTACGGACCCTCGCGAACCTCCACCCGTTGGCTCGTCAGTCGTTCCGGACTTTGGCCAAGCATGGGCTGGTGCGTACCAGGAGGCGAAGAACAAGGTCAGTACTCGCCTCGCCTTTCGTGCATGGACTCGGTCCGAGTTTATTTATCAACGCATCAATATTCTTCTCGCGGCGTCTCGTTGACATTGTCACGTAGGTTGCAGGATTTACCATCGATGAAAAGGTCAGTGTGGGTACTGGTGTCGGCTGGATGGGTGGGCGCTGTGTTGTGAGTGTCTATATAGCTCTGCCGGTATTTTTTGGACCATTTTACAGGGTAACACCCCTCCGATCGGTGAAAACGGAACCAAATTCCCTGGCCTATGCCTCGAGGTTGGTGCAGCATGTCTATTCTTTATTCCGACGCTCATATTTCATCTTAGGACTCACCTTTAGGTCGGCCCCACTGTTAAGCACCATTCGGCCGCTAACCGACCCGTTAGGCATCCGTTTCGCGGACTTTGTCACCGCATTCCCCACTGGAGTCAACACCGCGGCGACCTTCAACCGCAAGCTCATTCGCCGGCGCGGCCTCTTCATGGGCCGCGAGCACGTCGGCAAGGGCGTCAACGTCGCGCTCGGCCCGATGATGAACATCGGTCGCGTCGCCCAGGGCGGCCGCAACTGGGAGGGCTTTGGCGCGGACCCGTTTCTTGCCGGGGAGGCCGCGTACGAGACCATCCTTGGCATGCAGGAGGGCGGTGTGCAGGCGTGCGCCAAGCATCTGATTAACAAGTATGTATATGATTACGGTCACAACTGCCCGCCGTTGACATGCATCCAGCGAGCAGGAGCATTTCCGTACCCAGGAGAGCTCGGATGTGGACGACCGGACGCAGCATGAGATTTACGCGCACCCGTTCCTGCGGAGTATCATGGCCGGCGTTGCAAGCATCATGTGCAGCTATAGTAGGTCCTAAGATTTTCACAACGGCGTCTACTGAACCGCGACAGACCTGATCAACGGAACTTATGCGTGCGAGAACGACAAAATCATGAACGACATTATCAAGGTAATTTTTGTTGTCACTTCCGGCCGTTGCTACAATTTGTTTTAGCGTGAATTTGGCTTCCAAGGATGTGAGTTTTCCAGGAAGATATGATTAAAGGTCATTCGCTCATCTAAATCACAGATGTCATGTCTGACTGGGGTGGTGCGTCTGCATTCGAAATTATTGTAAGCTACATAACTAACACTCAACAGCTACCCACTCCACGATCTCGGTCGCGACGGGGCTCGACGTAAACAACCTGGTTCTGTAGCTCAGAGTACGCGCCCTGATGCTCTCCTATAGATGACCATGCCCGGCGACATCACATTCGGGTCCGGAACCACGGTAGGCACTTTAATACCTCAGAGGTCTCGAGGGGATTTAACATTTCAGTTCGGTCACAGTATTTCGGCCCTACCCTCACCGCGTACGTGCAGAACAACACCATCGCGGAGGCGCGCCTCGATGATATGGGTGCGTTGTAGTCACATAAATGAATTGATTCCGCGGATCGCTGAATGATTCACGTAGCGACGCGCATCATCGCTGGGTGGTACTTTCTGCACCAGGACGCGGGAAACTACCCGACGACCAACTTTGACGCGTTCAACCCCGCGAACGAGGACACGAACGAGCACGTCGATGTTCAGGTGCGTTGTTGTTACATCCAACAGACTTGAGTTGATTCTAATGCCGCATTTGGTAGGAGGACCACTACAAGGTCGTGCGCGAGATCGGCGCGGCGAGCACGGTGCTGCTGAAGAACACGAACGGGGCGCTGCCGCTGAAGAAGCCGCGCAGCATTGTGCTCGTTGGGAGCGATGCCGGTCCTGGAAAGGTTGGCCCGAATGAGTTTGCGGACCAGGCGCGTGTTGCTTGACATTCGCGATTCGACGCGATTCTCATCCGGTTCATTTGCAGGGCGGTCTCGACGGGATCCTCGCGATGGGTTGGGGATCTGGGTGAGTCTGCCTCGAATTCTTTACCGTTGTGTGCTGAGACATGTATGTAGGACGGCCAACTTCACGTACCTTGTTTCCGTGCGCTATCGTCTTGCCATTTTCTGCTCGGAGTGTTCGCTAAATTATTTGCCTGCAGCCACTGGAGGCTATCCAAAGACGCGCGAGGGATGACCGTACCAGCGTGTCGTGGATTCTGGATGACTTCGACACCGACCGGGCAGGGAACATGGCTATTGGACGGTCCGCAGCGCTTGTGTTCATTTCGTCCGACTCCGGCGAAGACTACATCACCGTCGACGGCAATGAGGGCGACCGGAAAAATCTGACGGCATGGTTCGTGACCGCCTCGAAACTGAAATGGTGTAACCTCTGACCCCCCACCACAGGCACAGCGGAGACGATCTCGTACTTGCTATCGCCGCGCAGAACAACAACACGATCGTCGTGGTACACTCTGTCGGGCCCCTCATCGTCGAGCCGTGGATTGACCATCCGAACGTATCCGCGGTAAGTAGAGCATTGTTGGGCACCTCGTGCAATACTTATGAGCGAGCAGGTTTTGTGGGCGGGTGTGCCTGGGCAAGAGGCGGGCAACTCGATCATGGACGTGCTTTACGGCGCCTGGAACCCGTCTGGCCGTCTCCCGTACACCATCGCGAAGCAGCCGTCTGACTACTCCGCCCAACTTGTCCTCGGCGGGCAGCCCACGGACATCCTGAGCATCCCGTACACGGAGGGGTGCGTTCTTTCGACTTTAGTTGCTTGCTGCGAGCTGACATCGTGGCCAGCCTGAACGTCGACTACCGTCATTTCGATAGCTTCAATATCACACCGCGGTTCGAGTTTGGCTTCGGGTTGAGCTACACGAATTTCACATATAGCAAGCTGCACATTGCCAAGGTAGGACACCAGGCATCAACGGACGCGGCGCTCGAGAAGTCGTGGGCCGCTGGGAATGCGACCCCGATAGGAGAGGGTTCGTCGACGGCGCTCTGGTATGATCATCTGCCTTCCTTCTTCCGTTCGGCGCCGGTTGATCCTGAGAACAGGCTACATCGCCCGCTATACAACGTGACATTCGAGGTCAAGAACACCGGGCCTGTTTGGGGCGGGGATGTGCGTAGTTTCAGTTGTTTTTTGGACTACCGCTGACTCGCAGCCCACAGGTCCCCCAGCTCTATCTGCACATGCCCGCCTCGGCTGGTGAACCGCCTTCCCTCCTGAAGGGCTTCACGAACGTCGAGGTGCTTCCGCAGGAGCAGAAGAAGGTTTCGATCACTCTCTCCCGGTACGACTTGAGCTTCTGGGACACCGTCGCGCAGGGCTGGCGGAGGCCGAATGGGACGATTGGGGTGTCAATTGGGACGAGCTCAAGGGATGTACGGTTGTCGGGCAATATCACGATCACATAACACGGACAACACACGAGGACAGTTTGAACGAGTGCTGGACTAATATACATAGACAGACATTTAAACCCTAGCACTCGACGGACTTGTATTTAGGCACAATATAATGTAGAGTGTGCTGAGATCAAGGCGAACATCGTCAGAGTCTTCGTTTTTGGCAGCGCTCTACCACTGAGCTAAAGAGGCCCCTGAAGTGTTCTGGGGTTGGTAGGTCCAATTCGGAGTGGAACAGGTCCAAGAAAGGTTGAGGATAAAGAGCTGGATAAAGGGCGGACGTGAGACTTCGTAAGAAGGACTCGGAAAGTTAGTCATTTTTTGCAGCGCTCTACCACTGAGCTAAAGAGGCCCCTGAAGTGTTCTGGGGTTGGTAGGTCCAATTCGGAGTGGAACAGGTCCAAGAAAGGTCGAGGATAAAGAGCTGGATAAAGGGCGGACGAGATATGATGAGATATGATGAGACTTGGAAAGTCAGTCATTTTTTTGCAGCGCTCTACCACTGAGCTAAAGAGGCTATGAAGTGTTCTGGGGTTGGTGGGTCCAATTCGGAGTAGAACAGGTCCAAGAAAGTTCAAGAAGGGAGCGATACTTGAAAACTTGCAACGCCAATTTAAAAGGTGTGTGGCTGGTTCGTGGGCTTGGATATGGCACTTCAGACGGTTCCAACGGCAAGACATGGAGGAAAATGTTCTCCATGGCCGCGTGGTAGTGGGTCAGTGAACCAGAAACGAAGAAATGCCACGGTCCGCTGCGCCAGTCTGATCCGCCGATGCCCTTACCTGCCTTCAACGTTCGACTTTTCGCTATCGGCAACTTGCTGGCGTCTTTGAAATGTTAATGGGATCTCCTTTTTCTCCTCAACATCCCGGAGGAACGATTCAAAACTTCAACTCGACGGCGGCCTTCGACAATTGACTCTACCTAGGCAGACGATGGCACTCGGGTTTCGAAGCACACCGAAGCTTTCGATGGCTCTCGCACATACACAAAGCCTACTGTATTGTTTCAGTTTTGGACGCAATGTGCTATCCTAGCAGGGCGTGTAAGATAGAAAAAACAAAACATCAACAAAAGACTGGCGAACAGCTGATTCCCGCTAGCCGATTTGAACGACTGACCTCGTCATTGCATGAAAACGTACTAGTGACGCGCTCTACCAACCGAGCTAAGAGGGAGACTCTACTCTGTAAAGCTTCAATACTCTAAAATGTGTGGTTGGCGGTTGAAATGGTGGCCCAACGGTCCGCTCCATCGGTCTGATCCAACTGCTGATGCCATCACCGGCCTTCAAGTTGTTGACTTTCCCAGTAATAAACCCGGAGGTCACCCGGTGCCCGGCAGGCAGCGGCCCGCGGCGGCCGCCGGCGGCAAATAGATCTCAACATTGATCCTTGATGACTGCCATAGAACAGCCGTTCAAAGTCAGCGCCAGTCGCTGACTCGTGTTGACTTTCCAAAAAGTACCAAGTCGCCGACTGTCAGCGACGTTGAAAAATCTCAATGCCGCCGACTGTCAACGACCTTTGAGAAATCCCAAAGCCGCCGACTGTCAACGACTTTTGAAAGAATCCAAATGCCGCCGACTGGCGACGACTCTCAGTCTTCTTCAAAAGTCGTTGACAGTCAACGAACGTCACTGTCTTTTCATTCTATTCTATGACTTGAAGTGTTGTTTTGAAAACTTCACGGTACAACTTTTAGTTATTGCCGTCAACATCCATATTCCCCACACCATTTACCTCATCCCAGAAGTCCTCTGTCAGCTCCTTCTTTTTCTCCAACACTCCTTTTTCGATATTCTCGCTGTAAATCATCATCAATACATGGATGAAAAAGTCGTAGTTGACTTCAGTCATCTGCCGGAGTTGAGACTCAAAACCATTGAGCCATGAGTTCAACTGTTCTGCAGTTTCGGTGTTGAACGCGCGTGTTTGATGAGTGACACCATGATCGTCTTGCACCGTAAGCACCAAGTCCGGTTGGGAGCCATCGGCCGGGGCGGGATTACATCTCGTCCTGCAGAGAATGTCGGTGGCTCGATGGCCAATATAGTGCCAGGCATCAACAACAAATTTTGTCGTCTGAAGCCACAAGTCGTTTGGGTTTTGTGTCACGATATGCCGGAGAAGATCACAGGCTTTGTCGTACACCATGAAGCTAGGCCTGGACCTGGGATTGTCTTTCCAGATTTCGTTCAGGATGGCTAGGACCTGGGGCGTGCTTTCCGAACGATAACATTTCCCCCACCCAATGGGCATCCCACACGCCCATTGCACTGTTTGAAGGCAGTAGATAGACTTGGCTTTGAACGTATGCACCACTTGTTCACCAGGAGTGTCACCCAGAGCCTGCAGCTGCACTTGCAAAGATGGGCCGCCCATCCCAGGAACTCCTTCTTCTCCATTTTGGCGGCGAATGACCCTTTGGACACCGGGAAACGAAAGTCTGTGGAAACGATCTTCGTACCGCTTATGCCAGTCGATATGGGCCTGATTATTGCATGTAAGTGCACCCGATGAATGGACGGGGCGGCCGCATGGAATAATTCCACAGATATCCCGCATGTGGAGGTGGGTCTCGCAGAACCGACCATTCTTGTAATTCACGAGAGGTCCTCGACAATCGTCCAGAGCACATTTCTATTAACAAGATAAGTTTCAATGATCATCATATTCCTCGTAAACGCACACGATATTTCAAGGACTTTCCATCCATGACAGCGAGTCTTACGTGGCCTTTTGGAGATCCATCGACTGGGGCCTCCTGTTGTGCCAGTGCTGGAGGTAAGTTTGCGGGTAGAGGTTGTTGCTCAAGTGCCGCTGGATCAACCTGAAATATCGGGTAAACATGGATATCTCTGAGCGGCAAAAAAGGGAATAATAACCCCGTCTGCTGGGCCCGCCTCTGAGCCAACAATTTCAGCATCTCCAGCGAGGACTGGACCCTCCCGCACAAGATCGGACTTGTACCGTTTCACATGTGTGCAGTCCATGCAGCCATGGGACATTGCAGCGGGAATTACTCCGCCGTTCTCGCCGATAGCTTTCCGTACAGCAACTGCCAGGGAGTCGGCGGTCGCATGAGCTTCGCAAGTAAAGTCGGAATCTTCCTCATGAGCAACAAGAAGACGTCTCGCGAAGTGCTCCAAGAAGAGGCGTTTAGATTGCCTATAGGTGATTTTTATGTTTATGTCGTTTGTCGAATCATTGACCCAGTCTGCAAAATTTGACCAGCCCGAATGAAATCGATGCAAGGCCTTCTCCTGAGCGACAGCGATTTTTCTGTGAACCCAAATTCCGCTTTTTGACACTCGAAGATATTCTGCGTCATATTCAAGCACCTGGGAACGATGGAAGCTCCCAGGCGCCTCTTTGACGGTGATGATATCGGGATAATAGTCTGCCTTGCATTTTCCGCAATGCGCAACAACTAGATCTGCAGACACCCATTGGAAGGTCGCGTCTAAGAGCCAGACTTTTTGGGCACCATCATTTTTCCTGCGGCTTTTCCTCCGGCGAAGTGAAGGCACCAGATTGCGATCCCCCGGAGGACAGAATTTGCAATCCAGTCTCCTTGTAGTGAGAATGGGGCGTGGACGGCGAAAGAGAAATGATGAGAGGTCATCTGGGCTTGCATTGAAGAGGCCCAACTGCGTGTATAGTGTGTCGATATCGGTGCAGATGTATTCTGTGTACTCCTGTGCCAAGCTGATACCCGTTGTCCACGCCTCGACATTGTCTGCCTCGTCCCCAAACGACCTGGTCAGAAGAGTTTTGATTGTTCTCTTCCAGCCAGTGAGAGGGGATTGACGACGAGCTTCATTGAGCTGATTGGAATGAAGTCGGAACAGCGGGTACAGTGATATTAGAACACCCAGGACATAGATGGCCTGCTGGACTGCCAATTCCGGAGGGAAAAAGAGCTGAAGAATCAAGATGAGCTGCCGCACAGACGCCGGCATGAGGAACGAGGTTGAGAATTTTAAAGGCAATGAATTCTAATATTAACAAAGCATAATACAAGGTATCGCGGAATGGACCGCCAAAATGTCGTGTATTGCACCTGGGATTGCAGGCTGAGGGACATCTCAGGGAAGTGCTAGGCGTGAAGTCAAGCAGGAACTAGAGAACTGGGTTAGATAAAGTCGGTGTTGTGAAATGTCAGTAAAATCACATACCCCGGGATCGGCGGCACGATGCCGGCGTGTATGGTGTTCAGCTGACACAGGGCCTTGATGCTGTGTTAGAGGATGTCCTAGAGAAGGGTCAGGTCAAAGAAACTGAATGATTCAAGCAAGAAATGGGTGAGTTAAAGCACCGTTGGTAAAATCACAGTGAAATCACACACACATCCGTGCCGGCGCGTTTCGCGATTCGTCGGGTTTATATCATTGATATTGTGTTGTGGGGCATCCTATATATGCCTTATATCGAAGGGAGCTAAAGGTTGGAGGTAGAATTGCATGAGATAAAGCGAGATTGCTAAAATGACAAGGAAATCACATACCCGGGCATAGGGCGCCACGACGGCGACGCATTTCGTGTTCGTTCGGTCCAAATCGTTGATACTTTGTTGGAGGACATCCTGAGGTAGCCGTTCGTCGAAAGGACTGAAGGATTTGGGTTAGAATTGGATGAGATAGAGTAAAGTGGGAAAATGACAGAAAAATGACATACCCGGGCATAGGGCGCCACGCCACCGACGCATTTCGTGTTCGTTCGGTCCAAATCGTTGATATTAGGTTGGAGGACATCCTGAGGTAGCCGTACGTCGAAAGGACTGAAGGATTTGAGCTAGAATTGCATGAGATAAAGTGAGATTGCTAAAATGACAAGGAAATCACATACCCGGGCATAGGGCGCCACGCCACCGACGCATTTCGTGTTCGTTCGGTCCAAATCGTTGATATTAGGTTGGAGGACATCCTGAGGTAGCCGTACGTCGAAAGGACTGAAGGATTTGGGCTAGAATTGGATGACATTGAGTAAAAGTGGGAAAATGACAGGAAAATGACATACCTGGACATGGTGCCCACGACGTCGATGCATTTCGCGTTTGTCGGGTTCAGGGCATTTATATTATGTTGGAGGACATCCTGAGGCAGCCGTATGTCGAAAGGACTGAAGGATTCGAGCCACAACTGAGGGAGATAGAAAGTCGAATTTGTGAAACATCCAAAACTCACACCCCCATGAGTGCGCGCCGCGACGCCAATGCCTTGTACGTTTTTTGGGCCCAAACTATCAAGGAGATTCTTGAGTGCATCCGATAGATGCGGTATCTCGAAGGTGTGGAAGGGTTTGAAGCAGAACTGACCCGATCAGAGTGAGGTTTGTAAAATGCAAAGAAAACAAAGTGCCGATCTCATGAGGTGTCCAGGCCTCCTGCCGCACTCCTTTCAACGTTCAAGTGGACTCTGGGGGAAGGTTTAGGAATGGTCAGACTTCGCGCAATGCCAATTGAGCTGCCACAGGTCTTTGCAAGCAAGGTGAATTTCCCCCGGACGTAATCCCGGCTCGCAGTTCAAACTTCCAGTGCTTTTCAAAGAAAAGTCAAAGTGCTGACAATTAGATGCAAGAGGGAGAGGTCGGAGGTCATTCGTCGTTGGCTGGTTGTGGGTCCCAGAGGCAAACACTGATGATTTCCTTTTTGGGACATCAACTCGCTTTCTCTTCCCGCAACACCACATCGACGCGTCTTGTTGACCCTGGGCGGGAAAGTAACAAGGCGCGTTGAGTGTGACTCAACGCGAAAGCCGGACGTCCGTCAGATCTAGGCCCCCAAGCTCTTGCGCCCTGTGGATTCTGTGTCTGCCAGACAACATGGATGGTTCACGTCGTCGTCGCGACACGTCCTGATTTTGGCCAGGTCTGTGCAATTTTTCTCCTCTATGCAGCTCTCAACAGTGTCTGGAAGGCGTACCGTATTCATCCCGACAATGTTCCCTTCGTCGGACGACACAAGCTGGTCGCATTCACAGGGACAGCACCCGGTGCGTACGCCTGTCGTCTTATTGCTGGCAAGCATACTAATGACTGCTTGCAGGCCAACGAATTACTGAGTGTAATGTCGACCCGTGTCTTGATTGTATCTTCACACACTTTGGAGTTGAATCCACATTTATTGGGTTAGAGCAAAGTAACGCTGAGTTAAGTCTACGATACCAGTGAGATTCATTTAAAGGTCACGATGACGAGCTCTACTCGCGACGACGAGTATGACGATGTTCAGAAGTGTGGTGCTCGTTGCCGGAATAACTCTGCTCGTCGTTGGAATCATCGTCCAAATTCGCCGACGTTTGGCGCCTCTTTCCCTCCTTCTTCTTTCTCTTCCTGTCCTCGTCGCTCTCCACATCACGGGACCTGGACCTTCTGCGCTTCGACGTTCTGGAAGAGCTAGCCTTCGAAGAGCTTCCCTTGCTCTTTTTCGACTTGGAGTGGCCGGTACTCTTACCAAGCTTCTTTCCCTGCTGCTCCTCGTATTCCTCCTTCACCATATCATGGAACTCGTGCAGCGGCATGGTTTCGAAGGGTGACTCGTCTTCGTGACCGTCAGAGTCGTCAGAGTCCTCCCGAGGAGGAGGGAGCGGGGACTTGACCCAGTCGCCAATGTCCCCAGGGATTCGACGAGCTTTCTTAAACAGAGACATGTTGGTGCGAGTGGAGGTGCTGGAACGTTTGGCCGAGGATATGATGTGCAATTGGGTAAAGGTACAGTTGCGATACTGCTCCCAACCGGCACTGGTGACCCAGGCCGGAGCGACAAAATCTATCAGTGGTAGAGTGAGTGGCTGTGGGCTTTCGCGTTATTATAGATAACTCGCCAGCGGGAATATGATAGCCAGCACCGGTATTAAAGACCTTGAACTTATTGAAGAACGGCATAAACTGGGAATTGGATCTGCGCGCTTGTCCTGCGGTGGTGTTGCGCTCCGTGGCAAGCCCACCATCTTGTTGTGCAAACTCGCGTAGGAAAGCCAAGAAATGAGGGGTGCTTTCTTGTGCACGCTTCGGAAGGATGTTCTCATGGGCTTGAGCTTGGACTTCACGCCGCGCTTGAGCAATCTCTAGGGGCAGGTCACTTCCCGCTCCCGTAAGACTGGTCAACGGAGGTGGAACTCCAGTCTGGAATAAAGATCAGGGTTTGTTACGAAAGGATAATTCCTATTGAATAACTTACAAAAGCCGATGTGGACTGAGCGTTCAATACAATGGGAGCGGTCGCCGGAGCATGTGTCTTGTAGTATAATCAGGGATTATAAAGAGGAGAAAAAAGAGTAGATAGTAACTCACAGACGGCTGGAAAAATAGTTCGCAACCAAATACGTCCCCGTGGTCGACGAGAGTGACCCTGTTCCCCGTCTGAAAAGACAAATTAGGCAACTTCGTCGCAGTGCCTTCCAGATGTTGAGCAACTGTGCCCACAGACATGACATCCTCAGGATGGTGGACGCCAGGCCGGCTGAATCGCCCGGCACGATCAGCTAATATTATCTCATTAGTGGTTTGTATTTTGGGGTCAATAAGCTACCTTTCATGGGAGAGCTATTCGCAATCGCCTTAGGAAGTAGCTTGGTGAGCTCCACTTGATGTTTGACGGTGCCGTCGGAGAATATAGTCTCGATGATACTGGCATCGTTGACGGCCACTTGCTGAGCTGGCCGGTTTGCCTCTGTGGGATGGCTGAAACGCAGCAAGACTGTAAAGCCCATAAATATCAACAACAAGTCGGACAAGAGAACACTTACTTGTACTTGTAGAGCGCGCCTTTTTACTACTAGTAGGCGCAGATCCCGGGACTTCTTGTTCGTCCTCCGCTTGCTCCTGCTGGTCACCAACAGGCGTGGGTGGGGCTTCTAGTCCTGGTCCGTCTTGGGACTCAAAGATATCGCCCTCAATGTCATTGTCGGTCTCAGTAATTGGCTCCAATAATGACGATGATCTGTCGCTATCGTCCTGCTCATTCAAAGCTGTGGTTAATATTAGGAGCATCCAAAGTATAAATGGCACCGAAAATCATACAGGAGAGGTTCTGGCCCTGAACTTTCAAGGACAGTGACTGGAAGCCTGGGCGAGGATCGGTTGTATTCCCTTGCTGGAAAAGGGTAAGATTGGCTCTAGAAAGAATTGAGTTGGCACGATGGGAGAATCATTAAAATAAATACCCAGTCAGAGGCTCTGCTGGCTTCGAGGCGTCTTTTGAATCCTCGGCGGCCTTGGATGCACTGTTTTTTCCCTTATGGCCTCTTGTTTTCTTGGGGATACTACGAGCCTCATAGAGGCCTATGAACCTCGGGTCGTCCTGGAATGTCGAGGGAAAGCGGTCCATGCTGCTATTGATAAAACTGATAAGGACCGCTTTCGTATTTTTAACATTGTCCATGCCCATCGCTTCAGCGATTTCTTGGAGCATTTTCCTAGCCATGGAGTCCAATTTTCCTTTGAATCGGACAGGAGGAGGCACTTGAGAGGTAGCTGACATGGTGGCGACCGACAACGGCTGACAACGACCAAGAGAATCACGCCATCTTTAAATTTGAAATTGTCCTAGATCGAGCAAAGTCGGTGAAAAGTCGTCGACAGTCAATAGGGGCTCCAACTCAAGAGAAGCCAAGTCAGTGGCAATCGCCGAGCGGCGTTATCTAGCGTTATCTAATCACGGCTGACACCGACTGCCCTCGGCCATCGACAATCGTTGACAGTCAACGGCGGCTGTCAACGACCGGGTCAACAACGGGTATATAACTCGACTTTCCGCTACTTTTTGCTTTCGGCCCATTGCTGGCGCCTTGTTATTCTTGCTCCTCAAACATTTTGTGTGTGTGTGAATGGCCCAGGAACTTCGACTTGACCTCGTCCACTGGCAGTCATCGACTCAGTCAATCAAAGTCTCAAACGCAGCAACAACGCTGGCGCGAGTCGTTCCCTGGTAATCAGATGAGATGACATTGCTCTACACAGGCCTGCTTGGCCAAGTCTAGTCTCGAACGACTTTACGCCGATCAAAATTCTTTGTCTATCTATATCACAAACCCACGTTCATCTTGTTTCCCATCCGATAAGCCACCTCACTCTTCGACTACGAGCTGAATTTTCCGCGCCTCGTAATGGTCCTCCCACTTTATTGGCCTGGTCGTTATTTTTTCTACCCCATTGGCAACACTTCAGCTGTCTCGTTGACCAGGGATCTCGCTCCCGAGACGGACGGAAAAATCCTTCTGCTTGGATGTGGCGATCCGAGAAATATCTTATACACAATATTCTGTGAACCTGACCACGGTGCGTATTATTGTTTTACAACAAATTCCTAACCAACATGTCCCGAACACAGTTCAACGCACTCTCGATTTTACTTGTTGCGATGTCGATCCTGCTATCCTCGGTAAATCCTTCAGTTGAGGCTTGGGGGATTTGAACCTGACCTACCAGATACATAGCACGCAATGTTATCCTGCTCACAATGGTAGCCGATCACGAAGCATCTCCAGCGACCATCTGGAATATCTTCTACCACATGCGGCTCGATGAAGCAGCATTGGTGGTCTTGGTGTCCCATTGCAGAAAACTCCTCGACATCTCTTTGACGCTCAAGCAGTGGCGTACCTCGGTGTATTCACACTTCATCAAAATATGCACCGAGTACACACTTACTGAGCTTCGACGTCACTGGTCGTTGTATGCGACGATGCAGCATATTCCTTCGCAACGAAAGGTTGCCATTGAAGCCGAAATCACTGAACGTTCAACATTCGCAAAACAGAATATTATAACCGCTATGATTAGTGCTGCGCGTTCAGCCGGCCCTCTAGTGACAAGGGCAATGCCCCTTTGTACCCAACTGTTTGATGAATATTGGACCGCAGGCGGGAACTTTGTCAGTCCAAATGAAGCTCGCCGCAGCAGATTGCCGAATCCGACATTTGTGTACTCGCTCGGTGGGGAGGGATGCTCCGTTCATTACGGAACAAGTCCCATAGTTTCATTCCATTTAGCATCGACGCTAGGAAACAGCAATAAAGAGCCGACCGCTGCCCAGATTGTAACCGCAGTCAGGGCGGAATTCTCGGCCTGGTGCTTATCCTTCTACAAGTCTGTTGTCACTCAGACGAGTAAAACACTCCCTATCATTCGCTTTATCCTTGGTGAATCGACCGCTGTCTGCCGTTCCCTTCGCGCCTATGCAACCACCCGAGTCCTCACCGCGGGAAACCCTGTGGCAAACTGGAACACCCAGCTCATCACGCTGGATCAACATGAATATCTAGCTGCTGGCGCACCAACAACTTTTAACATCATTGACACTTCCAATCTCGATGATCATATTGGCAGTTTCAATGTCCTTGTCGCTGCAGTTCCCTTGTTGCCAATTTCTCCACAGTACTTTGTGCTTTACACAGAGTCCCTCCTTTTTCGCGACCTCGATGCGACCAAAGAGTTTGCCGACCTTCTTTATTCCGACCTCTCAACCTTTGGTCTCCTCATTGGCATATGTCCGGTCGACTACCTCGCTGGGTTCTCCTCTCGGTCGAACATGCATGAACTGATCATGTACGACGCGATGAAGAAGACATTGGATGCAGGACAATTCCATAGAGCCACCACCTGGAAGGCTCCGGCATTTGCACATGACTTGGGTTCCTGGAGTCGAGAGAAACACCTGCTACCAATTTTCGACCCGTCACAACTGGGAACCCGCCTTTACGACATGTACCAGCAGCTCTTTGAGAAGGAGGAACCCAGTTATTTTGCGCAGCAAGTTAATGCAGCCGGAGACATGAGTCTCGCGCTCGCGACCTCAGATATGATCCACCAAACTCGGGAAACCTTTGTGCTGTTTCTGAAGTTGGTGAGGGAGCGGCTTGAAATTCCGGATGCCCGATGGTTGGAGACAATGGAGCGTTTTTGCGCGCTCTTAGTTATTGAACGGATGGAATTCACGTTGGATCTGCTCAGCAGACACGACTTGTATGCACGGTTACGTCTTCATGGAGTTCACACCCCTTCCTTCTTCAACTTCAATGTGCCGAAAGTGGGTCCAATGGCCAGCTGGGATCGGGTTCCTTCCCTCGTCCGCATTATCCTCGTCGTCCCGCGACAAAGTCTCAAGATGCTTGAGGAAGCCGCGATCAAAGTTGGAACTCCTTTGCTACAATGTGAATTCAGGGGAACTGGACGAAAAACACTCGACATTTTCAGATCTATACACGCTGCGTTCGGGTCCATAACACCAACGGGTACACCAGCCCGCCCGAGTGTGCTCTTCAATGCAGACCCTCTCGGGCAGAAAGGGAGTTCCCCTCTCATTGTGTCGTTCATCGTCGCTGCACGACTTCTAACGGTGGATGCCGTCGACAAAATACAAGTGGGCATTGCGATACAGAGTACAGCAGGTGTTTCCTGGGCACTGACCAAGCAGTTCGGATCGGAGTTTCCTCTGTACAGCACCAATATAATGGACAAAAGCCATGTTCATGTCTTACCAGAGCAGGACTTACAACAACCATCCATCGACCACCCTCGTGTCACTGCCACTGCCGTCCCTCAGATCGGGATTGTGGATCCATTGACAGTAGAAATGGACGACGAGTGCGAGTTGGTGTCTCGTCTCATCGTTCGAGTCTCTGTTGATCGTCAAGAGGCCAAGACACTGTTCAGTTCTGCTGGATATAGGCCGGGAATAGTTCAGAGATCTGCTTGCGTGATACAATTGTCGATTGGGAAATACGCACAGGATATCTTCTTTCCATTCCCGGTGATGGGAAGCGAAAATCGTCTCCGTCTCGCGAGGAAATCTCTTTACATAGAGGTAAGCAACATAAATTGTATGATGAACCTCGATTAATTGGATTAGGTCGTCGTTCCAATCTCAGGTGCATTTCGTTCGGATGGAACAAAACTCAACCATTTCCCAATTGTCGGAGAAAACCTCGCTTTCGCACCCTGGAGTTTACATTGCGTGAACTTGCGTCGGTTGCCCGTACTCGACACTAAAGCCTTTGATATCTCAAAATGGCTTAAACCCCACCTCGCCTGGATGCTTTCAGCCCGCGAGCGGAAATTGACAAAAACTCATGAAAATGATACACTCGCTTTGGTGAAGGATACAATACACACAATTTTCTGCCATGCATCGGGGATCGCCGGGCCTCTACGGAGAGTGTTCGCATTGCGCGATAAGCCTTCCGCCGAGTGCGATACAATCATATTCATCAGCGACGTCAGGTTCGACCTAGCATTTCACACCTTGATCTGTGATGGATATGTTCTGCCGCTCACGCCTGCGCTCATGCACAACATCAGGGGCGATTTCGGTAAACTTGTACAAGAAGGCAATATTTTCAATGTCGGCGTCTATGGGGACGAGATGAGAGCGTGGAAACAACTCTTACCCTCGTTTGCCGAGCGCTGTCGGTCGTGGAAGCACACCAATAATTGTGAATATGCGAGTCGAAGAAGGGTTCCACTCGGCGTCGAGATGCATCTGGACCCTCTCTGCACCTGCGGCCGCGGCAAGGATGTGGAGGACATGAAGAGTGTGCGACTATGGAGCCAATTTGCCCCTTGGGTTACCAGAATCGCGATGTCGCCTTTGTTCGCCGTCTCGTATTTGGAGCCAATCGTTCGGGATCCGAATGCGGGGCGGTGCTCTGTTTGTCGAGGGAAGGGTAAACCAAAGATGAAAAAGTGCGGGACATGCGCCAAGGTGAGATATTGCTCTGCAGATTGTCAGAGAAGCGATTGGAAAGCCCACAAGCCGAAATGCAAACCTGTTTCCTCGTAACGATGGGCTAGGATAGCACATTTATGTCCAAATCTGAAATAATACAGCAGGCTTTGTGTATGTGCGAGAGCCATCGAAAGCTTCGGTGTGCTTCGAAACCCGAGTGCCATCGTCTGCCTAGGTAGAGTCAATTGTCGAAGGCCGCCGTCGAGTTGAAGTTTTGAATCGTTCCTCCGGGATGTTGAGGAGAAAAAGGAGATCCCATTAACATTTCAAAGACGCCAGCAAGTTGCCGATAGCGAAAAGTCGAACGTTGAAGGCAGGTAAGGGCATCGGCGGATCAGACTGGCGCAGCGGACCGTGGCATTTCTTCGTTTCTGGTTCACTGACCCACTACCACGCGGCCATGGAGAACATTTTCCTCCATGTCTTGCCGTTGGAACCGTCTGAAGTGCCATATCCAAGCCCACGAACCAGCCACACACCTTTTAAATTGGCGTTGCAAGTTTTCAAGTATCGCTCCCTTCTTGAACTTTCTTGGACCTGTTCTACTCCGAATTGGACCCACCAACCCCAGAACACTTCATAGCCTCTTTAGCTCAGTGGTAGAGCGCTGCAAAAAAATGACTGACTTTCCAAGTCTCATCATATCTCATCATATCTCGTCCGCCCTTTATCCAGCTCTTTATCCTCGACCTTTCTTGGACCTGTTCCACTCCGAATTGGACCTACCAACCCCAGAACACTTCAGGGGCCTCTTTAGCTCAGTGGTAGAGCGCTGCAAAAAATGACTAACTTTCCGAGTCCTTCTTACGAAGTCTCACGTCCGCCCTTTATCCAGCTCTTTATCCTCAACCTTTCTTGGACCTGTTCCACTCCGAATTGGACCTACCAACCCCAGAACACTTCAGGGGCCTCTTTAGCTCAGTGGTAGAGCGCTGCACTTGTACAAAACGAGCATATGCAGCGGTCAGTCGTTCAATCCGGCTAGGAGGCATGGTTTTTGCATCCTGGTTCGATGCCGGTACATAAGCGTCTCTTATTTCCGTTTTACCAAAGGCTGATCAAAGATTGGGTTATGAGCGAACGCTGGAGAACCGGGAACCACCGGACCCCCGTATTGGTTCATATGTGAGACGGTCCGGGAGCGCCAGCGCGAGCGCTCAGTCCCAATTTACGATCCCAAATGGACGCAAGTGCAATCTTTGCAAGGTCAAGGACTGTGCTTATCGACAGTTCTACAAGGTCGAGACTCTCTTCAATCTCCCGCCCCATTATTCGCGCCATTTATGGCTGAAGATTAGGCGTGGGATCCAATGGCCGCCGGTGCGTCCGAGTAAACAGAATAAGGAAGGGAGAGAGAGAAAACAGCGTTTGGAGGGGGGCTAGCATCGGACATGCGCAAAGGGACAGATTGATTCTTTGTAGTGCTACAATGTGTATCGTTTACTTGTTTCTCTCGAACCCCGGTGAATAATTACAACTCGTCGTCGTCAGCTTCATACTTGATGTTTGGGACATGCGCGTCGCAGAAAGACATGATATGAACAGCAGCGGCAGGGAAGAACAGAGTCATTATGGTGGAGAGTGCGAGTGTATTAGAGCGCAGCATCTCCGCCAGATGGCCTGTTGGCGCCAGTTCGAGTAGTGCGTCGAGATTTCTATAAAAGTCGATGGACCGGTGGGCCGCTTCGATATTGCGTGGATACCAAAATGGATCAAGGAAGATGGCCGGGCCAAACTGGCGTTGCGGAGCGTCAATATTTCGGCACGATAAAAACCACAAAGAAAAGACTCACAGCCAAGTACACCTTGCGGAGCTTGCCCCACGACGTTACCCGGCCTTCAATCTCGCGCTTCCATGCGGTATAAGTTTTGGAGGAACCCTCCGCGAGGTGCATTGCCTGATACACAGCCGTCTTCCTAGTTGTACCGCCGGGACCAGCGCCAAGCTGGCTCATTTCGATGCTGAAGTTGATTGCGTTGATTGTTTGAAAGACATTACGAATGTAGTTGGATATGTCCTGCGACTTCTCCTGCAGGGTAAGGTTCTTGGGAAGAGTTATTTTGTTGAGGGTGGAGAGCACATCGGAACTCACACAATGTCTTTTAACGAGACGCGCGTGAAGGTCCTCAACTTTGTTACACTCGATCTCCTGTGTCAGACAATCTTGGATTGAGACGGTTTTCATGTTGACGCGCCCTCGAGCGCAACGCTGTGGGAAATTAGCCAAACAGTGCGAGCGAACGGGATGTAACTGACCCATTCGTCTTCAGTGCTACCCATATACCCGACACAAAGCTTTGTCATCGCCTCCTCCTCCTGCGTCGGCAAATCCTTGTACAAGACTCGGAAAATGCGCTCGAAAAAGTCAAGAGGAGTGAGAGGTGGAAGTGCGGAGGCATTTTGGATCACGGTTCCGGCATGAGCTTTGGCAAGTTTGGTTTTGGCGTCCTTCTTGTCTTTTGCTGATGGTTTTACAGGCGGCTTTACAGAGGTCAAGCAGGAAAATGTTTGCTACGTCTGAACGTACTGGGTTACGCGGCGCTGGGGGCTGGGCTGGAGGGGGTGTATCGGAGGCTTTACGCTTTCGTGGTACATGTTGGTCGGGCGGAGCTGCTGGCAAGGTTGACATTAGGTTGCTCAAACGGCCTCTGGTTGTAACTTTGGCGAGCTCTGAAGGGGAGCTATTAGACGCATTTTGAAGCACACCCTCCAGTAGCGGCATTGGAGACAGAAAGCGTTGATTGAAAGAACATATTTACAGATGTGACTAGCCCGATTTCCTGCTTAGACGGCATCGTTCTCGACAAGTTTACCGCAGACGATATACTTGTTGGAAAAGTGGTCAATCCAACCTGCGGAGAACAATGAGTAAATAAGAAACTTGATAGCGAAAGAACCGCCACACCTCTCATGTTGTCTCTGCAAGAGTTTCCACAGCGTTAGCAATAGATAAGCGAGAAAACGAGGGACACAAACATCTCGTCTTGCTGAAGGTCGGCCAACTTGTCGAGTGGTTGGTGGATTGGGGTCAGCATTTCTGCAGGCGATAAATGAAGTGTACACTTAGACAGAATGCAAGCACTCACCGACGTCAAAAGACTGCTTCGCCATCCCACGAGAGGCGTCTCTCCCGGCAAAGTTTCCGTACATCCCATCTGTAAGCCATGAACATTACATTCGTTCATTCAAAGCAGCAGCGCACTGGGCCCGTAAAAGTTCCTCCCCGCCGTAACGTCGAATACGGTGCCATTAATCGCAAGCAAGATGCGTCCTCCATCTTGGCCGGAGAACGGCTCCAGCGTCTTGGGGGTGTACGTCTTGAACAGGACGGTGGGCGGGTGCGTTTTCGGCATCCATGAGTACCCAGCCTTGAACTCCCGTGGGATGGTGGCCGGTTTGGAGACACTCGGGAAGACGATCCGCTGCACAGAGTACAAAATAAAGAAGAACAGAGCCGTATTCACGGGCGTCCCCAGCTGTAGTGTGAAGCCCATTGGCAAGTCGTCGTAAGGTAGTATGGTGACAAAGCGTGACCTCTCTCTTTCGGACCACCATCGGCTCAATTGCTACTGCTCCCTCGAAATGATAGTACTGAGTATGCATGCGATTTTGTTACTGCTCCCTTCATATCTCATCTTCGTTTAGATTCACAAGACGGTCCGACGGCGAGTGGCAGCAATGGTAGTAGTGAGCCTTCTGCCGAAAACCTACCAGAGTACACCAGTATAATTTCCTCCCGGCCGCTGCCTGTAATTTGTATCCTAACCGTTTCCTAGTTACATAGCCTCCAACCGGGCGCAACCCCCGCGGTATTCCCGCGTTCGCCGTCCCAAGAATCCTCTCAGTTATACATTCGTGCCTCCGCGCTTCGCCGATGACCCCAACTCGATGGTAATGGTGCCGCCGGAGGAAGCAGACGACCAAGGGCAATATCGAATATCAGTGTCCTTGAATCT
Source organism: Mycena alexandri (assembly GCA_029233265.1). Classification (NCBI taxonomy): domain Eukaryota; kingdom Fungi; phylum Basidiomycota; class Agaricomycetes; order Agaricales; family Mycenaceae; genus Mycena; species Mycena alexandri. The sequence goes on along the minus strand of JARJCM010000055.1, from coordinate 124,275 downwards.
CAACCCCTTCGTGCCCGTCTCGTACCGCACAACTGTGCATCGACTAGAAGGCCCCGATGAATCGTTTATTGGGGACTTTGAGTGCGTGCTGTGGGCTGGCCTTGGCACCTACCTCTAACATTCGCTCAGGCTTTCACTGAATCACCGTCGCGCCATAATCACGATCGGGGATATAACGACACGCCTCTCAAATGTGCTCTTCAACATAAATGCGTCTCCAGTGTGTACATATTCATTCTCGGCGCTTGACTAGCTTACACAAACATATCCTATTCAGAGACACTGGACTTGGAGATGGGATGAGATCGGCTTGCGGTGGGATTGCCGGTCCACGTTGGAAGACGGGAGTCCGATGTGTATTGTAGCTGCCGTTTCCTCTCCATGCGACCTCACCATGCTTACATATACTTCACAGTGCTACACCATCGCCTCACCCGTTCAGTTGGCCTCGTTCGTTCCCCCACCGCTCGATGCTCCACCTCCCCTTCCGGAAGCTGTGCTCACGGTGTTTCCCGATGGACACGAGTGTTTTGACCACATTTTGCTCTCCGCGTTAATTCTGCAACGCAAGATAGGGCTTGAGTATTAGGTATAGATAGCTGTTTTGTCCGTGCACCGTGTCCCTGCGTTATTATTATTGTAACCCAATACTGCGTCTGTGAAGAAAGCAATGCAGGTTAATATGCTCACATCAAACTGGGTTGGTCGATCGCGGGCCTCGTCACTCTAGTGTGGTTTTCAAGTTGGGCGTTCAACGATTCAACGTGGAAAATTGGGTGACTTGGGAGATATCGCGGAAAGCAGGATTTCAGCGGTTCGTCAGTGATATCGGATGCGGCCCGATGTTCCGTTCCTCAACCAAAACGCCTATGTTCAAACCCAGGTTCTAAGTTTCTGCGTCCTTGCGTGCGACAATGACGCACAACCACCACTCCGATGTCTAGCGCAGAAATCCTCGACATTCGGGAGAGACACCCTCGCAGTATAAACCTCGATAAAACTTCAGTGAACATCCGCAACCTCCGAAAATCCATTTGTGCGATCACTGGACACACGGAATATGTTCTTTCCAAAATCGCTGAAGGTTTGAGAGATAGATATCGCACTTTGTCTTGGAACTGACCCCGAACCGGGTGGATTTCATCGTGTGCGTAGATTGGGCCACTGAAGTACATCCACCCTCAATTCTAAAACGTGGCACAGATTTACTCGGCCAGGCTCACTGGAGGAGGAAATCGGAATCGGATATCATTGTGCGGGTGGTATTCGACATTCCTGATTTTAGGAACTTTAGAAAGATGGAATCCGAGGGTCTGACCACAAACTTAATACTTGTAAACTGTACTTCGCGACAAGGTGGCAACAATTAATTGGGTCGCGAAGAACACAAATATCCCCGTCCCAACGATTTTGTTTTACGACCCTAGTGGTCGGAGAAATCTTGAGGAATCAAACGATTGTGCAGACGTCGAAGAGTCAGACGTAGGCACTGAATACTACATGCTGATGAGCAAGGCAAATTTGTAGAATTTCTTCCGTCAACCCTTCACTGAGTTTCATCATCTTAGATCTCCGATAGAACACTTGAGCGGATGTGGCCGACCATGTCCGAACACCAGCGCAACAGGGTTGTCAGATCCTTGGCACAATACGCTGTCGAACTGCTACAGACTTGGATGTACTGGCGAAATGCGTTAGAGCTGCCTCGTAAAATATTCTCACAAGTCAAAGAGTTTCAGCTCAGGCTTTGGGATTTTAGAAGAGACGTGTCTAAGAGGGACGAATGGCTCAAGCGGACGACAGACGCGTGGGGTGCTGTGGTCACGAGACCGCGAAAGCTGTCACTGGTAACACTGACAAACAGTGAGCCGGCCCTTCAAATCGTTAGGTTCGGAGCAAGCCTGTCGCCGCTCCGGCCCGGCGAGCCGGCCCTTCGCTGAAGGGGCTTGCTTCAAACTGCGCCAAACAAAGGGCTTGAAGATCCCTTTCTAATCCTCTCAAATCTGGGTCAAATATTTACATCTAAGCTGGACCTTATAGTGTGTATGGTTCGGCATATTTTAACGTATTTTTAAACATTTCAAAGGCTTCTGTTCCGGGACCATGCACCCATTGATCTGGACTTTCTATGTTTTCAGAGATTGACCTGTACAGGTCTAGGCATAAAACAAATCAAGGTAGTCTTGCAGGCGAAGATATTCCTTGCCACCTTTGAAAGGTCACATATCATATGTAGATTTCTTGACTGAGTTGGGACCGAAAGCCAGGCACTGCGATCTCACAAGTTCCTGCTGTCACACCATGTCACACCGTACGGCGCGTCGAAGTTATACCCGGAATTGGGATATAGTGGTTTCAATAACTTCACTTGTTTTTAGGCGAGCGCTGATGGACCGTGAGAATGTATGCGATTTCGGCCATTTTCAGAAATCAATGTGGAATAGCTTGGGTTTCAGGGCACGGGGTGCTGAGGTAAAACAAGGATTATGAAGCCATGTATTGTGACTGTCTTCAATGAGTAGGACATTGGGATTCAGCGAGAAAAAAATATCCTTGAAGCATCGCAAAAAAACAGTGTTTACACCATCTTTGGGGCACCTCTAACTCGATGAATTCTGCACCAATTATTATCAACTCTTGTGCAATATTGTAGCCATGCTTATCATTTAAAAGGTTCTTCAACTGACCCCGTAGCTCCGAGGCACCGTTGAAGTGCTAGAGCGCAATCGGCAACCCCCACGATTTCGGCAGTTTGAAGCAAGCCCCTTCTGACGACGGCCGTTTTGTATGTGTTTGGTCTGATGTTTGGTCTATTTGTCTGCCCGGCATGGCGCGGCATCGTCAGAACGGGGCTTGGAACGAACCTATCAAATCGTATCCACGACTCAGCGCGTCGCGTACAGCCTCAAAAGCTGTTGTATTCGAATGTCATGTGTCGTGTACGCGTCCATTTTATCCCGGATATAGCACGGTGGCCACAACTTGAAGGCTGACAGCTCTATTTGGAGCAGACAGGTAGTCTCAAATCTACCATTTCAACTGCCTACAGTCGCTCTACAGCTTTCTTTTAGAGTCAGGCTCGACAAATCTCAGATCGTCTTGTGATACGAATTCTCCCGAAAGCCCCTATCTGGTACCGCCTTCGACTGAAAGATATCGCGGGGCTACTTCAAGTCATATTTCGCCCCACTGGCTCCTCCGCGCTCAGCAGCTACTATGTCGTTTGGCGAGTATTCGTTACCAACCGACACGCTCGCAGCGATTCTCAGTGCCTATCCTTTCTCTGTCGGCCTATTGCGTGAAATCTTACAGGTGCAGTCCTCCTTGTTCCTCATCCATGTTCCGATAATAACCTCCTCAGAATTCGGATGATGCTCGCGCATCCAAGCAGGTTTTCGTTCTTGACACAAGGTCGCATGGAACGCGGACTTTGGTCGATCCGAAACTTGCCAGTACTCAAGGCCCATCGTTGCTTGCATACAACGATGCCTTGTTCTCGGAAAACGATTGGGATGCCTTGCAGAGTATTCATCGATCGTCGAAGAAGACGGACACATCGTGCGTCTAGAATCCGGATAGCCTTAATTTCCCTTCCTCGCACTGAATATTTCCTAGAAAGATAGGTAAATATGGAATTGGTTTCAGATCGTGTTATCACGTACGCCTCATCTTTGGATTATTGCTCAGAATACTAAGCTGCTTCAAAGGTTACGGACAACCCGCAAGTCCTCTCTGGCCCCACGCTGGCCATTCTTGATCCTCATCATTATTTCGCGTCCGGTGGAACGAAATTCGAGTTTGCGCCAAAGGCTGTCGAGTACAGCGACCATTTGGATGCCTTTGAATTCTTCCTCCCCGCGAATGCGCGGCAACAGGACTTTCCCGGCTCTGTTATCCGCCTCCCACTTCGGAGGCCCGGAGCGCAGAGCAGCATCAGCTCCAAAGCCGTTGACGTCAGCGAGATCCGTCAGCTCTTCGAAGACTTCATACGCGAAGAAATAGGGATATCTCTGTTGTTTTTGAAGAACATCACCACCGTCGAGATTCACGAGGTTGAAGCGCAGGGCGATCGGAGATGCCTCGCCAAGAGCACGATACGGAGAGACGCAATAGCGTCCTCAACTTCCAACAACGATCGCCACACCACATTCAAGTGCACCGCGACAGTTGAGACGCCTTTGCTGGGGCGCGTGGAGAAGACGTGGCGTATCGTTCACTCCTACTTTCCGGAAGCCTACTCGACTTCTCTCTTATCTCTACGCCTAGGACAAGATCCTAGGGGAATCCTGGAAAAGCACAAACTGCTCTCCGAAATGGCCCTCGCTATACCGATGTCCATTCTTACCCAGGAAGAGAAATCTGGTCGATTATTCACCTACCTGCCACTGCCGTTGAAAACCGGGTTCCCAGCAAATTGTCACGCGTTATTCGCTCTGACCGCATCGCGCCAAAACCTGAACAACGGGGGTGAGATTGGAATCGTGCGCGGCTCCGAGGACAGGTGTGCTCCTCTCCAGTGTCGTGATTGGTACTCGTTCTAATTCAAGATTTACAGTGTATTGGTGGAGTGGAACAAGATTCTGTTTGAATACTTCCTCCCGAGGACATGGGCGGCGCTCCTCAAGGTCCTTCTGCAAGATGACCATTTAACAGAGGTATTCAGAGCATGGCCACCAGCGCAATCAGTCGTCTTTGGAGGAGATACTGCGTATTGGCAAACTTTGCCCGCCAAGCTGCTCGCGTGCATCGTCTCATCGAAAGCAGAAGTGTGGCCGGTTGTTAGTAGCTCCAAGGGTGGAACGCTTCCCCATTTTGCGGAGTTGGGGTCTCTACTTGTCGTTTCGACCGAAGTCGACGAGGCAACCCTTCGAGCATTGGCAAATGCCGGCTTGCGCGTAACCCAGTTGCCCGAGTATATATTACGGCTATTGAAGGACGGCGATTTGCGGTACACCTTTTTGTCCCCCAGCGTTGCATATATCGAACTCTGCGTAAGCCCTCATAATTGTTTCGTTGTCCCGGCTAACGGTCCTCCAGAGCCACGTCGCGGACATTCAGGCGCTCGATGCGGCCGATCGCACGGCCCTTCTGCAATTCCTCCTCAGAAATAACCAGCTGGAGAACCTCGTCGGACTGCCGCTCGTACCTCTCGTCAATGGCGAGTTCTTGGCACCTGTGCGATGCAGTAATGGTGCACCGACGCATACAATGATGGATCAAGCCGAATGCGACATATTCAAGACGTTGGAGAACTCTGGGGTGTCCCTTCCCGCGATCCCCAGCCAGTTCAGAGATCTTTTCCAGGCTCAAGGCCCTTCCACCCTCAATGTCGCGAACCTCTCCCCCGATAAAGTCGCCTCATATCTCAACTCTTCGCCGCTCGGCTTCGATCTCTCCTCCCGTCACGAGGGAAAACTGAGTGATGCTGTCGTAGTTTGGCTGTCCGCATTTTGGTCGTGGCTGGGAATGTGGCCGTCGCGCGATTTGGTATTCCCACGCATCGGGACGTTGTGCGTCGTGCCTACCAGAGCTAGCCTCGAGTCCCCCGAGTTTGGCGTCTTCTCGGAGCTTGGCGCAGAGGAGTCCTGGGTGAAAATATTCCAGGAGCTCGGCCTTGGGTTTCTTCACCCCGCATTTTCGGCAGATGCGCGGAAGGGCCTCACGCACTACCCCCTGGTTCTCAAGGGCTTGGGTGACATTCACCTCGTCCTCGACCGGATAAAGTTCGGTCAGAGTTTGCGATTGGAGAAGGACGAGACATACGCACTGTCGAAGCACATGCTCGACGGTGTGTTCCAGTCTCAGCAGCGGCCTCTAGACGAAAACCAGCGCCAAAAACTCCGCTCTTTGCCTATATTTTCTCTCCTTCCGCCGTCCGTGGTCGTGGTTTCAGAGAAGTCTCCGAGGGTTTTGTCGGCATTCAAGCTACCTTCGTTGCACCGCAAGTCGACGAAGAGCGTCTCTTCGCCCAATTTGGACTATATCGCCGAGGGTGCCACGGTCCTGGGTATCCCCCGTGGAAATACAGTTCTTCTTCCGGATGTTAAAAGTGTTGTTTACCTTGACGGGGCCCATGTCGATCTTGCACTACTACCGCAGCTCGCGCCCAGTAGCAGCACTCCGTTGACCAGCATCGACATCCTTGCACTCGCCGTAGAACATTTTGCCATGCAGTCGAGGGGCCTACAATCTTCATTTCTTGACCACATGGTTCGGAGTCGGGACTCCCTTCCCCCGAACCTCTTGAAATCCCTACAGAAGGCTATGTTCATTTCTGTCGTCAGTGGGACGCTGCAATCGCCCGAGCGCTGTATAGATCCAACGAAACCGGATTTAGTCGCGATATATTCAGAGAGCAAAGATCGTATACCGACGACGCATGCTGAGGATCTCCCGGTTCTTCGCCACTTGCGATCTTTAGGGCTGCTTCCGGCCACTCTTACGCTAGACATTGTCGCTGAGCGCATACACTTCCTTTCTTCCCGCTCAGCGTTGGCGGAGTCTAGGCCGCTTGCTATTCAGCTTATGAACATGATGCACTCCTCGGCTCTCGATTGCACGTCGCTGGAGATTCCTTTGGACGCGAAATGGCTTCCAACTTCCCGTGGCTTGGTCGGCCGGGGAGAATGCTTTGACGTTTCTAAGCACCCCGAGCTTTTCGACGAAGTGCTTTCAGTGCTGGATCGTGGTGTCAAATTATCGCCTTCCCTCCGCACTGCGCTTGGGTGGGATCAGCCGATATCGATGACGATCCTTCAGAACCAGATTCGCGAGATTTTGAGCAGCGGTCGTGCCTCGACTGTGAAGCTAGATTACCTGATAAAGGAGCTTTCGAGCCGCACTCTCAGCGAAGCCGATATTACCGAGCTTTCTGTTCTCACTTTCGGTAAACCATGGATCCCGATCGCCTCTGGTCGTCTTGCGCCGACCAACTACGCCGTGTTCTCCTCGACCGTCGGCTTGGCGGGATTTTACCAAATCCCGTTCGGTCTAGCTGATCAAGCGTCAGTCCGAGACTTTCTCGTATGTATGGGATGCACCGAGAGGTAAATCGCCGCCACGTCTCCATCCTTTCAGTTCTAATATTGTCTTTCACAGGCCATCATCGTCTGTTCTCGTCGGGGAGCTGAAAGCACTTGAGAAGAAATCCCGCACACAAGACGTCGTTGACCAAGCCATTCTCATTCTCACAGTACTTGCTCAAGATCTCAAGTCTGTTGACCGCAAGGATATATTGGTTCCCGACAGCAACGCGCGCCTTCGTTCTGTTTCCGAGGTCTACTTCAACGACGTTGGGGAACGGGCGTGTTTGATCGATCCTGGACAGCATTATCTGGCGCATTCGAAGCTTTCGGACGAGTTGAGTAAAAAGCTCTTGATGGACCGGCTTGGATTCAAGGCTGTCGAGCTCACACCTGCTATCGACATGGGCGAAACACTCACAACGACTATTCGAAATACTTTAAAACAGTATTCCGAGACCCAAATCTGCGGTGAGTTTCTGGCCAATGCAGCAGACGCGGGGGCTACCAAATTTGGGATGCTTGTCGATGAACGCCCTGGCCTTGTGGAAAAACTGCTTTCTGTCGCAATGGTGCCGTTTCAAACATGCCCTTCGCTGGTCATGTACAACAGTGGGATCTTTAGTCCTGCTGATTGGCGAGGAATATGTAGAACGGGCGTTGGGGGGAAAGAAAGCCGGTCAAATGTTATCGGACAGTTTGGTCTGGGTGTGTTGTCCATGTTCCATTTCACAGAGCTTGCCATGGTCGTTTCGGGCGCCCAGGTGCTGTTCCTGGATCCAAGCAAAACCCACCTTCCGGTGGCAGGTCGAGCGTCTCTTCTTTTACCTCTCGACCAAGTGAAACGGTATGTCTTGAAAGGCAGCTTGGAATTGTACGAAACTTATCATCGGCAGGTGGTATCCTGATCATCTTCAATGTTTGGACGGTTTATTCGGCTTTCACCTGAGCCGCGACATATACAACGGTGTATGTTCTTCCCTTTTTTTTGATATTTGCGTCGCTGACTTGGCGCAGACTCTTTTCCGTCTTCCCTTGCGAAACGCTTCGCATGTCAACGCGCATTCCATTCTCAACACATCTCGTATTACGGCGCAGTATGTGCGGGAGAAGATCGTCAAGCCATACTGGTCTTCTGCCAAACACGCCCTAATTTTCACGAAATTAGAGAGCGTTGAAACCTTCTACCGGGAGTCTTTTGCTGGCGTTCCAAAAAAAGACTGGTCAATCTCTGCCACGCGGGAATCTGCAGGCCAAGTCTTCCAATTTAGATCCCAGCTCATTCACATCCGTACTGGGGTGGAGAAGTCTGAAACCGAGGCTTTCAAAGTCGTCTCCGTATCGTGTCCACTGAACGAATTACCTTCCGAGCTTACTCCCCTCGTTGAACCACATCGACTACGATCACCTATCGTCGTTGGTTTGGCTGCCCCCCTTGCCCAGAGTAACGCAAACCACCACCTTTTCTCGACACTCCCTCTCCCAATGACGACGACTCTGCCGGTCCATCTATCCGCCTCTTTCATCCTCACCCCAGATCGTCGCCACATACGATTAGATGATTACAACAACCCCGAAACCAAATATAACCGATGGTTACTTTCCGAGGTCGCACCTCCTCTGTATCTCTTCCTTTTGGAGGACTTGCTTAGGACACAAGCAGCGCTCGGTAACGAGGCATGGTGGCCGGGTAATACAAGTCAGCCACAGGACAGTGTTTCGAAGCACCTTGTGGAAGCATTCTACTCGACTCATCTAGCTTCCACCAAGCGACGTGTCTGCTCCAGTGTTTTTGAAGCTGGACAGCAGTGCCGACCTTCGGATGTTCTTTTGGGCGGGAAAGAGCCCGCTCCAGTGAGCAAAATCCTGGCCTTGCTCAACACTCCGCATCTCGTTCGACTCCCTGAGAAGATTCGTGACCGTTGTATCGGATTGAAAACTGTCGACGCCGCCTTCGTGCAGGCAGAAATCAAACAGAAGAGCCGTACTCTCATCTCGTTGTTCCAAAAGGGACAAATTTCGACCAAGGATGTACAGGCCTTGACCGGCTTCCTTGCGGACGACCCTGCAACAGAATTCAATGGACTTCCGTTGTTACCCCTAGCAGATGGGACCCTGGCCGTCTTATCATCATCTGGAGCTTTCTATGTCTGGAAGCCCAACTTTCCTGAACGCGTGTTGCTTCAAGCACGATACCTGGTAAACCCAGACTTCGACGCAACCAAGTTCTTGGACAAGGGTCTCGTGACCAAATTCACAACTTTCTCGCTGGAGAAACTGATCAAGGAGCATTTCCCGGAAGCTCCTGAAAAGGATCTGAACCCGGAGCAAGAAGAATGGTGCCGCACTTTCTGGGCTGAATATCCGTTTGGGCTCAGCAGCGAACAGAAGTTCCTGACTTTCCCATTAGTTCGCACGACTCGTCCAGGCCACTACGTGTCTTTAAATAAATGCTGGACCAATTCGGTGATTCTGGCCAGCAACTCTGAACCCTACTGGCTTTGCAATGTTCTTGGCGCACTTGGCGCGTCCGTTGTTCAACGCGACAGTCAAGAGTTGTCGAAACCTCTTCGCGAAATCCTGAAGGCTCGCCCTGCCTTCACCTTCCAGCAGGTGCTTACATTTTTCCAGACAATTCAGTCGTCAATTCCGAGCCGTTTTGCAAAACTGGACCCTCGACTCCATGCGGAGTTTGCGGATTGGGCCCGTGGCCAAATTCTGCGTACCTCTGATGCTCTTATGGCTCCTGCGAGCGCCTTGCCGATATGGAAGAAGTTACAACAAGAGCAGGCAGTTACTTTGCATGCCGCGACCGAGCTCAAGATGTTACCCTTCGGAATTAGCCGCGACATAGCTTTGCGCTTCATTGGTGTTCCTTCAGTGGAATACAATCCGTCGTTAATGCATTTGAAAGTTGTCCCCCTCACCTTCAATCAATTTTGGCGAGTTTTTTTCTTCTTGTTTAGCAATGTCGTAATCACATACCTCCTTTAGGTCTCACCTGAAATTACCGACCACTCTTGAAATTGCCGACCAGCATGTTTACAAGCAGTTGCTCACTCTCATGCCCTCAAATTTCATCTTCAACAGCGCTAGCGAAAGCATGTGAGTGGTCTCTTCAGAAGTTGCGACTCCTGCTTAATAGGCCAAATTTATTTACAGCCTTGTCCCCAATGGAGACCGCCTTCTTGTCAAGGCCAACACGCTGTTTACTCGGCATGCCCTTTTTGTGGCCGCTTTCGGTTCGGATTCCTCTCCCACTCACTTCATGCTCGACATCTTCAGGCATGCATCCCGTTTGCCGTATGAACACAAACTAACATCTTGAAATAGAGACCTTGAGCCTCGGCTCGTCTCTCTCGGCTTGAAGAGTCAAACAAACCTCGACATTCCAACCTTCAAAGTTTGTGCCCAGGCAATTCAAGCAGACGCTACGCACCCAAACATCACAGCCCGCGCGCGGATCGTTTTCAAAGCATACACAGAGGACGTTCCCCTCAGAGTCGAGGCTAGTAATGCGAAGGATACGTGGAAAGAGCTGGATAAATTAAGATTCATACCCCGCGAGACGCTGCGTCGCCGGACGATGGGGATAGAGGAGTCGTCAGTGTATGTCAAGCATCTCCCAGCAACACTGGTCTCGCCGGAGGAGGTGCTTTTGGCTGAAAACGAAGCCGTGGCATGGACACAACGAGCTGTCCTCCTTGATCCCCCTGAGGAACGGTTACTACTTGCTAACCCCCGTTTCGGAACGCCGACAGCGCAGGAGGTGGTGCGTTACTTCATGCTTCACTGGCTGTCGAATGCTCCCGTTAATCGTTTTTATATAGGTTGAGCATCTTCGCGTTCTTGCCCTGCAGGTTGCGAAAGACTACACCTCCGACATCTACCTGCTCTCCGATCTAGAGGCGACGTACAAATGGTTGGAAGCTCATCAAGACGAAATCTTGGACAGTTTGATCGAGTTTCACGACGAGTTTCTCTTCCTCAATGTCGACGATCCGAAAACGGACCCATGGCTCTGGCACTGCGCCGACGAGATGTTCTTTAACATCATCGACGGCGGCGAGCTCAAATCTGTCAAGAAGTTCCTTCAGCCGTTCAAGGACCTTCTGACAGTTGCTGGTGTGGAGGACATCGTCCACGCTCCGGTGCCCGGTCTCGAAAGGGCGACGGTGGACGCGCAGCTATCGCTTTTGCGTGCAGGATTCCAGTCGATGCGGCTTGAAGGCAAGCTGACAGACGTAGTCTTCATTGCGGATGACGAAGCGCGGTACGGCGCTCATCGGGCGTACCTTGCGCCTCAGAGTGAGTACCTCAACGATCTATTCTGCGGGTCATTCACCGAGGCGGGTCCTGGTACCGCGGATGATCCCGTCGAGATCGAGGTGGATTATTCCGGAGTTTGTGTCGAGGCGGTCTTGCGTGAGCTCTTTTCTTCCTGAAGCGGACCCGCATCCAGCGCTGACTATTCATCCACCCCTAGATTACCTTTATCTAACGAAAGTGCCCAACTTGGAGCGGCTGGAGGATCTCCTCGATGTTATGGAGTAAGCGGACCGTTTGGCTCAGAAATATTCATTTTACTGATATGCGCTATTTAGTCTGTCGAACTACTGGGGCCTCGGCGAGTTAAATCAGCTCGTGCAGGCCAAGATCATTGGGAACAATCAGATATCGCCCGCGACGTACGAAGAGGGTGCGTTATTATTACATCAGCTCTTTCTCGACGCTAACCGCATTAACCAGTTGTCGCACGTGCAACGGTCCTCGATGCTCAGCTTCTCCTCAACGCATGCGATTTTTTCGAGCGCGAGAACCGTGACGCGATCGAACGGCTCAAGGGAGTGTACAAGGGCAAGCGGCGCTCGGCGCGGCGGCTGCCAAAGAAGGCACCACCTCTGCGCCACGTCCCGGTAGCGTCTACCTCGCCTGCCTCGGGAACCATGTCAACGGGTAGTTTGCTCAAGCTAAAGCCGCCGGTCAAGGCAAAGAAGGCTGCGAAGGGCTTTATGAAGGGGCTCCGCAAGGTGGGCGATGCTTGGAATTTCCTGGACTGAATGTGTACAGTGTAACTTTATTATTCCATGTAAATTTGTATTACAGAGCCTTATTCTACAGAACCCGTTATCGATACAGATGATTGTATGCATAAAGCAAGAAAGCAGGCGCGCTTCAAGCGGCACAAGAAAAAAAAGTAGTGAGCATCGCTATTTTGACATGACCGCGAGGTTAAGTGCGCCAAGAACAATCTCGTACGCGAGCGAGACGGTGTCCCAGAGGGCGGGGTCGTTGATGCCGAGTGCGACCATGTCCTGCCAGAGCTCCTTGACGTGCGCAGTGTGGGTCATCAAGACCTGCACGTTCGCGGTGGATGCCTGGCAGAGGTGGGCGGCGAGGGCGTGGCGGTCGGCGGAGCCGGACTCGGGGTGCAGCGCCGCGCGGACGGTTTTGTGCGTAAGCGCCCGGAGGAAAGAGGGTGGGATGGGGAAGAGGGCGGTCAGGACGGCGGCGAGGTTGTGAGAGTAGAGAAACGCGTGGAGGATCGCGAATGCGGGGGCCGACGGGAGAGGCAGGGGTAGGACGGGGAGATGCACCAACGTGGAGCCTGGTGTCCGAGGCGCGGCCGGCGGGAGAGAAGGCAGCTTAGAGCAGTGCGCAGCGAGCACGAGGGCGTGGACCGGGAAGATGAGGTGCGTGTCACCGGGGCCGGACGGGGAGGGATTCGAGATGGCGAGGGCATGTGTCGGGTATGATGGATGCGCACGGTCCCGCGGGGAAGACAGTGGGACGGTGATGTACGGCGGCAGACTTGACTTGGGTAGTGCGCCAGGAAGATGGGACGGAGAGAGCGCTGAAATGCCGGCTAGCATCCTGTGACACAATAAGAAACATATTAAAATGGCTCAAAAAATCGTTCAACTCACTGAGGAGCCGTCGCGAGAAGATTCTTTCGGATGAATTCGATAGAAACATTGCCAAGTTCTGGGGATGCGGCGAGCAGGGCCGCGCGTGAAACCTCTGTGAAGGGTGGTCGGACAAGCGTGCGGGGCAACTGCAAGTGAGATGGGCCGGCACGTTTGGAAGCAGATTGGCGTTGCATCTCGAGGGTAGTAAAGAGTGTGTTGGGCGGAGAGGAGAGAGCTAGGAGGAGGAGATTTTTGCAACTGCGGCGACCGAGTTCAAGTTGATCAAGTCGAAACGCCGCCCCAGATTTATAGGTTTCCGGTACAATAACTCTGAAGAAACATTGTTAGTCGCTTTTGTGGCCTCGCCGATTCTGAGTGATCCGGGTCGAGCTTCCCGGTGCCTGCAGGTTGGGAACATAATAGTCCAAGTTCAACACCGAAGTCCCGTTTGGGAAGGGAATCGTTGATCCCATCTCTTTTGCATCAAACCTCTAATTGTAAAATTCCCGTTCGGGCGACCGCGGCTGTAGACAATTGTCTTTCACAGTGTGGATTCAAGAATGATTCGACAGCTCCATGGATCATCGAATTTCGTCTTGAAGGCTCCATGAGCAGGAGCAGTCCCTTCTGGGCTTCAACTTGGTCTGAAAGGACTTTGCAGTCCGGGGGCGGGATGAGCAATAAAACTATCACCCAACATTATATTTCTGCAGGGGATGAAGGATTCGTCGGTTAGCTGTGACCTTTGGGCAGAGCTTTCCTATTCGAGACCAGAATTTTAATTGTCCCACTACTCCCGTAATTTTATTGTGTGTCCATTCCTCGCCGATCACGATGCCTCGTTGTACTCAATTTAATTCACACGCCCATTTGTGTTCGCGCTGCTCACCTGCCGATGCTTCATGCTTCATGCATTCGTTCAACCTCCAATTGTTCTTGTCGGGAATGACTGGGCAAAACGTAGAAGAGCACTTTGGAATTTTAACAGCGATAGCTGTTTTATTAGGCTGTTAGAATCTGTTCCGCGACGCATTGTTCGGCGTCGGCGAGAACCAAAGTATTAGCCCCTATTGATAACAATTAGATTCCGATCAGCAGATTTGCCTCCGTTATCTTATCATTTGTACCGGCCTGCGCTCAACCTGCGCATCAAATATCACTACCGAAAAAGGAGATACCGCTTAGATCCCGCAGCATTATCTTGCAGCATCATCTCGTTTCTTGTTCTCCTACCACGGCGCTGCGTGTGCTATCCGGCACTCAAGAAAATTAGCGCCATCGGACTCGAAAGCATGCCAGACCTTATGGAGTTCCTTCCCCTACCATCTGCGCCCGAGTTCTCGCAGCAGGCGCTTGGGCTCGTGCTCCTTCTCGACCAGGGCCCCAGGTATCTGCTGAAGGAGCACGACGCTCGCTGGACGAGCGACTATTTTGATCATATCGCGTACGCTTTCGTGTCGCGCCTGCTCGACCTACCCGCAGAGTTCCGCCCGGATACTGCGCAACGTTGGACGGACGCCGGGTACAGCACCGACAGCTGGGCTGCCATACGGTTTTGGTTCATTGCACCATTCGCACACGCCGAAATATGGGCCAGTCAAGAGCGAGCGGTGGCACTCACAGATGAAGTGCGCGTCGTGGTTGAGCGCCGAACAGCCACAGTCGATCCCTATCGCAGCACGCGCGACGAGAATTCACGCGCGACGAGAATTCACGCGACCCGTTGGCATTCTACAGGGTCCTCAGCGCGGGCCCGCCGGAGGGGTCACCGAAGCTCACCATGCCAGAATGGATCTATTGGTTCGCCGACGTACACTCCCCGATTATTAGAAAATTCGGACGCTATCCATACCGTGCGTGTTATTTGTGGCGGTTGCGTGGCGGCATAGATGTGAGCACTCATTCTTTCCAGGTAACGGAGCCTTTGGGCGCGTTACAACGGGGGAGGAGGAGCAGTTTCTAAAGGACACCGATTGTTTTGGGTGCATTGACCCCGAGTCTGCCGCCAAAATTCGGGAAGACGTCCTTGCAGGAAGATGGTCACCTTTGAGGTGAGAAGAGAAGTCTATTTTCCGCAGCGGTGAAGGTTTTGATGGTCGCAAAACTGGGCTGAATCCGGGCTACTAAGAACGATAGAAATATGCAATGAGGTGTAAATTGATGCTGAATGTTGTGCCTTTCAGTTTTGTATGCGTCAGAAACGAGGAAAAAATAGCCTCTTGGTCGAAGGGCGAAAGGGCCGAGAAGGGGTCGAAAACCAAATACGAGGAAAGTAAATAGGGGCTAAAGAAACGAGGCACGTGCGATTAGGGTAGGTCAAAGCGCGATTTACATCTTTCCTCCCACCACCATGAGCAGCGTCGACAGTTGGGAAGCGGACTTCCATCGTTCAAAGACGAACGCTAATGCTGCTTCTGGGCCCTCCCTTCCTCGTCGCGCCCCCAGTGCTCTCATGGAGGAGCAAGAAGATCAGCCAATGCCCGACTTCCTACCCGAGGAGCCATTACCAGATGAAACGCCTTTAGAGCAGCTAACGCGACATTGGATGAACGAGCGACACGCTCCAGACATACTTCCCGCCCAGGACGTTCTATTATCTTCGTTGCTGGACCATATCCGACGGCAGGTGGGCGAGCATTGACGATTAATCTGGTCCTTTTAATCCGGCCATCGACCAGTCGGACACGATCCAACTTTTGCGGGGAGATCCGTCAACATCAGAGGAAGAGCACATCCGAATTATGCTCGCACAGACAGAAGTCGAGCGTGTAAAGTTTATCGTGCGTTCGTATGTGCGTACGCGGCTGTTCAAGGTATGTCTGGGTCCCTTGATATCATGCACGCGTGGCAATCATGTAAAAAGCCTGCAGATTGAAACCTATGCGCGGTACATAATCGCAAACGAAGAAGTCCAGACGCGAATCACCACCGCAGAGCGTGACTATGCCAGTCGGTGCGCGAGATCCTTTCTTGGGCATTGTGGTCGTTCCATGACCATCGTGCAAACAGGCATGCCCACCTAATAGACCGCCACTTTTATTCCTCTGTTCTGCAGAGTCTTCCGGAGTCCCAAGCTGGGTTGGACGACATACCTAATTTCATCATGCCTCCAATGGGTAGGTGACCGTCGCCGTTTCGATGCGCCGACTCATGTATCTCCCAGTAACCGAACCCGACACAACGCGGGCCGTGTTCGCGCATGCGCGCAAAGGCACCATTGCCAGAACGCCAGAGTAGGTGAACTCTTCTCGCATATATGTACTGGGCTGATTTCGCGAAGAGGTAAAACTGTGGACCTGGCGAAAGGGAGCTTGACCCTACTATCATTCAGTGCTGTCTCAGACCTCGTCTCGTCCGGGGACGTCCAACTTGTGTAAAATTGTACTTGTATCGTACAAGGGTGTCAATACATTGGGAATACATTGATATATGCTCAGCGGAATAAAATTATCGAATACAGATCATGAGATGGCGCGATGCTACCGTTTCGGCATGAAAGGTTTATCCTCCCAATCGCTGTCCTCGTCTGCGTCGTTTTTGCGTCGAGAATACGACGGCTGGTCATCGTCCTCATCCATGTTGTCCTCCGCGTCCTCAGGTTCGGACTTGCCCTCTGCCTCCGCTGCCTCCGCTGCGCCCTCCTCCACCTCCGGCTCGCCCTTCTTCTTCTTCTTCTTCCGCGTCGTAGGCTCTCCATTACCATTGCCCGCCGCCGCCCTCTTTCCCTTACCGCGCTTCTTCTTCTCTGCGCTCTCGCCCTCCAGATCAATAGTTCCCCCGTTGGACGGGTCTGGGACGGCCTCGACGATCTCTTTGAGGAAGTCGAGCATTTCTGTCGTGTCCACCGCGTGCTTTCTATCCGTCCAAAGCATACTTCAGCGTACGGCCAACAAAAGAACACAACTCGACGAACAGATGGTACGCCTCGACTTTCTTAGAACCCCGCTCTAGCGTCACCTTGCTTGCCTCGTCGATAATAAGCCCGAGAAAAAGTTCCAAGGCTTTCGCTGTATTATGTATTCCTTCATTGTTACCACCATTGTAGTTGTTATGAGCGCAGAACGCACATATAACGACCGGGGTGGCTTGTGCGACTTTGCCGACCTCCTCATCCTTCTGCATGATCCTCTTTATACGAGCCTGAGCCGGGACCGTTGTCAACTTTCTGCGGAGTGGCCCGCCAGAATAGGACGCCTACGACAGGGAATTTGGTCTGCTTGTTTTTGTTCTTCATTCTTGGTCTCCGAAGACTACTCAGTCAAAGTTCTGAGACGGTCAGAAACGCCCAAGACGAGAGGTGCAGCGTTGGGGTTGTTGAAGGCAAATTTCGCACGTGACGGCAGTCACACGTTGTTACGCGTCGCGCCAATTTCATCCAGGACAAACGGCGAGAAGCACTTAACTCGAAGCCCGATGCGTCCAAGAAAGTCAGAATTACATTTGGGATAGGTACAATGAATATAAGAGAATATATTGAATTTATTAGCGCAATTTAAGACGCCTCATCTCCAGCACCGCGCGCGAATGTCTCGGTCGTCCAGCCATATGTTCTCTTCAAACGTGCACCGACCCTAAATACGAGGAGGTTCGTTATGAAGGTGCGATTAACTCGAAATTGCTGGAATAACGCACCATTTAATCGCATGCGGAGTAAGGAGCGAGTCTGGATGGGGCTGAAGGCAAGGTTTGTTTGAGCCACAGCTTCATTATTCAAGAATGTACGCACCCGGTGGAAAGTGATCGGTCTCGCTGTCGAAGCAGGAGGATCGAAGCGCACGGAAGACCCCGCGGTTTGTACGACTTCGAATCCGATTCGCTTCATGGCCTAGTGCGTTCCGATGAGCAAATGAGCGGCAAAAAAACAGTCGAGAGCTTACATTCTCAAAATCACCCCAGCGAACTTGACCCTTGGCCGGAGCGTTTTCTTTTTCTTCCTCGGGAGGCTCAAGGATCCGATGAAACAGCTGGTATCAGGTGTCAGCGCGCTCAAGAAATAGCGAGCCTGGTACATACCTTCAGCACTTTCTTGCCAATCTTAAACTCGGTCGGAAGAACCTCAGGTAAAGCGCGCAGCTCGTCTGCTCTTTCCGAGTCTTCTCCATCTTCAGTGGAAGCTTCTCCTCGGGTCTTGACTTTTTCTTTAGCGGCCGGTTTACCAAGCAGCCCTGTGACGAACGCATATCCAGACTGCACGATAGAGTCGCCTGGGCCCGCGACTGGTATGTTCTGAACATACGGTGCTGGAGTCGTCTGCGCCTTCACAGGAATCCCCAAATCAGGGTCCAGGGAGCGCAACAGAAACTCGCTCGCCATCGGCCGCTTCGGGTCAGCTGGGTCAAAAAGGCCGAATGCTTTGGCTACACGTCCCTCCTCTCCTTTCCGGTCCAGCCCAGCTGCTTTCGTCCAAAGATATGTGTCAATATGCCCCCACATGATGTTGAATAATGGCACCGGGATCACAATGGCTTCGTCCAAACCTTTGGGCCCCTGGGTGGTTTGAATGAATTGCAAGAGGGAGTCAATACTCATTCCCCATGCCGCACTGTTCCACGCTTCCTCCATCTCGCGAGTCGAGCGGGACACCTCACCAGCCTTGTCCCAGTACTCATTTCCCGTTCGCGGAAGCTTGGCTGGATCCATGAAGTACATGATGGATCTCATTTGCTTGCGATCCGTCGTGTACAACTCCAGACTGCCGGCGTATTGCATGAGACGGTTACCGAACGGGGTGGGTGTTAAAGTGGGCGAGAAACTCATTTGCTAAGTAGATTGCGATGAAGAACCGATGCAAGGAATCAAGGGAGAAGCTGGACGTACCCGCGGCTAAGTCACCCATTGCCTCGAATGTCGCAGCAGAAAATAGCTTCGCTTTTCCTGGGTCCTCAGAGAGCCCGGTCTCGACAGCCTGGAAGAAGGCTTTCGGCTGGGGCGCGATCTCTATCATGCAATGGACAACGGCATCATCTAACGAGGAGTATGTTCCCTGCCGCATGCGCTTTTGTATCTCTGCCGTGTTGGCATCTATATGCGCAAGGCCGGTCTTGTCCTAGATAAGTTGTCAACTCGATGCGCCCTGGAGGGTATGCGGAACACGCACTCGCCAGGCCTTGAACAACGGTTTGAAATGGTCGCTCGACGCTATCAGTTGCGAGAAGTTGGCCCACATCTTCCGAACCACCGCGCTCGTAATATTGATAACGGCCATGAACCTCCACACGAGCGCATTCGCAGGATCCTTTTCATATGCGCGTTCAATGGCGGAAGCAGTATTTAGACCTTTTTCGGCGAGATATTCGAACAATTCCGCCGCTTCTTTCCACGCTAAATGAACCATCTGCGGCTTACGTTCAGTTCTAAGATTTGTGAAGACGGCGTCCAGACTCACACTGAGGAAGATGACCCTCGTTCGCATTGCATCATCAACGCGATGTCTTTGCCTTACAATCGTTGGTTTAGCGTGCTTAACTCGAGGTCATATCATACACACTTGTATCGTTCATCCATCGGTAAAATTTCCGGCGATAGAATGATACTTTTGCTTCGAGCGCAGATATCAGAGAAGAACAATTTGGAGTCCGTTCGCCAAAGCTCAAGAGTATCACGCGTCTTGTCGTATTCCGAGATGGCGATGTGTCGGGCGGCGTCTAAGTCGATGTTGGGGAGTTTGTGCCCGTCGAGGAGCTGCATGGGGAGTGGCATTAGTATCGACGCAACAACAATAAGAAAGCCAGACTCGCCATTTCTATAGAATAGGGATCACTGAGAGTTGTACAAGAAAGAGACATCATTGAATTTCATACCGTTCACCCTCTGTAGAATGTCAACGTCGAACAAGGAAAACGTTCCAAGCAGATAAGAACGCACCGCCATCCACGAACTCGAACTTTCGCCCTTTCTGCGCTTCGGTGCAGGTTTCGTGCGTTCAGGTTGGAACAGATTCATCTCGGCACTGGGAGACAGGTCAGGATGTCGCCAGTCGCGACGCAAAGAATACCTACGCATACTGGTGCCAATTCAAAATTGCCTTGTGCGTAACACCTACCACACCAATTAGAAAATATGCACCGGTAATACATTATCAGCCCTTCCTCACCATAAAAGGCCTAGCCCTGAAATTAGAAAACTGGGCTCAAAGATGAAGAGGGCACTCTTACAGCGGAACATTTCCACATGAACGCGATTTTGTCCCCCGAGTCGAGACGCTTCTTCCCAACTGAATCCATCACCAATGTTCCCGCGAGGATTGCGTTTGTTACATTCCTTTATCATCTCTTGGCCCTTTTGTGGACCCCATTTTGTGACGACCCTTGAGCGCGAAAGAGGAAGGACGCGAAAATCAGCGATGAATCGGGAGGACGACGCGTGCATACCAATTCTCAAAGTTTTTCTTCCCTTGGGAATTTGTACACTCGATGAACGTGTTATCCAGCCATCTAAAGACGGGCGGATGAGAGGGAAGTAGAATCGAGAAGTAAGTTAACCACTCGGCGATGAAAGGGGTCGTGCCCCATTCCTTTGCGCGTTGAGTAAATGTCGCTTCGGCGGAAGACATCGCGTCCAAGTTGGCCTGAGCGCAACCCTCAACAAGACGCCCGCCGGGGAGAGTCGCTGAAGACAAAGAGAAGTGAGACGAAAATTAACAAAACCCAACGCTATGGTTTCAGTTCAACTCCTCGGCTCTCCGGCATCTATTTATACTCTCATCTTCTAAGTAGAAAATTATGGAATTAAACTAGGAAGGTCATTGTTGTTCTGAAGTTATGCGCACTGAATTTTTTGTCTACAAATCTTCCTTCAGCGAATCATAAGCACCATCACCACTCTGCCCGACATTGTACGTCGGCAGGGTTGGTGCGCTTTGTTGATGTTGTGCATCGGCAGGCCCGGTCATGGCCGTTCACCGTACTTCCCTCGACGCTCGCATTACAATTTAATTCAGCTCTACATGTTTACTTCCGGATGCTAGTACACAAAGGCTAATGCCACCATTCATTCTTGCCCCCGGAGGCCACGACGTTGTTCGCATGCCCGACTGCTCTTTTCCAGTCTTTCTCCTCCACCGTCGGCCGCCCCGCCTCACTCCAAGCATCGACCAACCACGCGCCGGGCCCCATCGTCTTCCATGGCCTGCGGTGCGAGTTAACACTGGTTTGCTTGGGGTCCCACCACCGGGCACCTACTCCCGCGCCGAGGAAGAACTCCGTTGCAACGGCCGCCCCGTGCGCCTCCGCCTCCAGCATCTCCTTCAGGCCGTTACCGTGCGCCCACTCCCCAACGGCACCCTCCGTTTTCCAGCCAAGGTACTCAGCAATCGCAGACGCTCGCCGAGAATCACGATCACGGTTAGCGCAGTTTTTCGAGGAGGATGCGTTCATGGGCGTCTGATTGTAGCGCCACGCCGCGCGCGACCTGAGCGGCCATCATGTTGACAGCAACGTCGATAGATACGTTGGGATGTGGTGTTTTATTGTATTCCGATGCCAAATATCCCAACTCGGTCTTCTCCGCAAAGGTCAGCGGATGCATATCTTCCGCGTGGCTCTGGACCGCGCCAACGGCCTCCTCTGGCTCATTGCTATTCGCGTCGGGGGGGTGGCGAGGAGTCTACGACTTGAAGACGAGGAAGGAAAGCGGAGGTGAAAGGCCGTATAGGGAGCTCAGAAGGAAGACTCGACGACGGATGTAGAATGAAGTCCGCATCCTTGTACGTTCTCCCCATCGTGCTCTTGAGGGATTCCATGAACTCATGGGCCTCTTGCGTCGATGGTCTAGTGTCTTTCGCCCTAGCGGTTGGTTCATGCATCCTCGCCGCGACCGGAGTATCCCGCACTATGACGGGCCCCTTGCCGTAGGTGCCGTCGGGCAGGTCCACCTTTGGGACGGGATGAGGCGCCGTCAGCCCGTGCTCGCCGACCCGTTGCGCGAGAAGGGCATATGTAAATCCGCTTCCACTTCCACGCCCTTCGCCAGAGCCAGACGTCGACATGGCTGCAGATGTTTGGTGCGAATCGGAGGCTGCAAAAAGAGTCCACTTGTCGCTTCGCCAAAGACTCGAGTAACAAGCTTTTGATATCACGAAGATCCGCTTTTGAGGGGTGTCCAGTGTCGACAGGGCAAGCTCGATGTCCTCCTTGGCGAGGGGGTCCCTGTACTCCACCTCGCCACCGATGATGAGGTCACCGGTGTCCTCATCCCCGTGCCCACAGAGAACTAGAACGATCGTATCCTCTTGCTGGGCGGCGGTATGGCTGACGGCATGCAAGAAGCGCGTCTTGAGGGCCGTCAGGGGAACGACATTGACCTGGCTTGCCGACGGGACGGTGCGAGTAAGCTGAAGTCGCTCCGAGTGGGGGTCGCCGATAATGATGGGCCAGTCCCTGTTGTCTAAAATCGCCGCACTGAACCACGCCGAGGTGTCAGCCTCACTAAACAGGTCACGCATGATGGCGAAGTCGACCGCCATCCATCGGTCCTGGTTCGCCGCGACGTCTGTAGTTCCCAAGATTCCGAGAACATGCACTTTTGGTGCTTCCCATTGCGTTAGTTTGTAGAAACTACTCCAGTGAGGTTGGCATACCAGCCATGGAGCGCGGATCTTGTCGCAAATCTGATTGGAGATTCAGAGAGAGCCCAGGGTGAGTGGTGAAAAATGAGGTTGGACTCGTTGGAGGGAGGGATGAAAGAATTAAAAGGAGTTGGGCACCGCCACCACGCCAAATTAATCGATCGAAAAAAATACTGTCAAATTAGAGAATTGGTCTTGAAAAATATGTGGACCGATCTGGAAGCGGTTCAAAAGGAGGATACTCGCCATTTCTATATACCAAGAAGTTAACGAAGGTAATCAATGACATGAACGATAAACCTACCATTGACCCTCTGAAAGCGCACATTTTATTAGCATAAGGAAGCCACTGAAGGCTCGGGTTCAACCTTAATTTCGTCGCTTGGTGTCAGGCTTCGGGCGGTCGGGATTGAAAGGATTGTTTAAGCCTCTGCGAAGTAGGTGAGCTTCCGATTGCTAGGCCTCAGCAAGACCCGCACGCATACTGGTGCCTATGGTGGATGGCCATTCGAGTTACGCCTACCCTGGCACATTCTTGATCAGCTAGTGCTTACGCCGATGTATACTTAACCCACCGTAGAAAGCCTGAGGAAGAGGTCGCTCAGTGGCCGCGCGGAAGATGTAGATCAAAAGACGTCCTCACAGCGGCATATTGGAATGTAATTCGCCCTTCTTGATGAGAGAAAGTTCCACTTTCCCGGAAGCCTTTCTAGGTGCAGCCGAATGTAGGCGTTGACCACATTCGTTAATCATTTCCTGACCCTTTTGTGGTCCGTAGCGAGAATCCTCATGAGCTCAAGGATAAATTAGTTGAGCTGTTTTTGAGTGTCACTTGGAGCCTTCGTACCAACGCTCAAAGTCTTTCTGGCCCTTGGGAGAAGTATATTCCCTGATTGTGTTGTCTAAACGACGAAACTCGTAGTTTGCCACTCCTTTGCGCGTTGCGAGAATGAGGCAACGGATGTTGACATCGAGCTGTGGTTCTAGAGCTCTTCTTCCACGAATCGAGGTTGTGACGGAGCCTTTTTCAGAACAAGTTCTAAATGCATTCGAAAGACTCCTTTGAGCGCAAGTCGGAAAGTGGGATCGTCGGAAAGTGAAGGGGATAAGGACGTACGTAATCACAAGCGTCTTTCGCCCTCGTCAGACCATAATATATATTTTTTGGTGGAGAGTGGGAAGAAAAAAAGTTTCGGACAGAGTCAGACAAGACTCGGACGGCGTGCGAAGAAAATCTCGATTTGTTCCAATAAAATAGCCAGACAAAAATACGGGAGTGTAAGCGTAAACATGAGGAATCGTAAGTCATGCAGAAGAGGCAGACAGCAAAATTGCCAAGGGGTATGTAGCAACAACGCCAGTCGGTCGCACGGGGAGGTTGGGATATAATATGCTCTAGCATTAATCTAGAAAGCAGTCTACTCCTCCTCGACGGGGAGCTCATCCTCGTACTCGCCTTCCTCCTCGATACTGACAAAGAACGCGTCAGTGGATGCAAAGGAAATGGGATGTAGGCGACGTACGTGGCGTCCTGGTATTGCTGGTTACTCGGCGACCAGATCTTGCATGTTGGACTCGGCTTCCGTGAACTAGAGAAATGTCAATGCTCGAGAATGACAAGACAAAATTCGACCATACCTCCATCTCATCCATGCCCTCCTGAGTGTACCAATGCAAGAACGCCTTCCGCTTGAACATAGCCGTAAACTGGTCGCCGACGCGCTTGAACAGCTCCTGAATGCAGGTTGTGTTCCCGATGAAGGTCACCGCCATCTTGAAGCCTCTCGGCGCAATGTCGCAGTGCGCGGTGAGCACATTGTTCGGGATCCACTCGACAAAGTTACGCCGAGTTCTTACTCTGTACGTTCTGCATCTGCTCCTCGACCTCCTTCATGGCGACCTTGCCACGGAAGACGGCCGCGACGGTGAGGTAGCGCCCGTTCCGCGGGTCAGAGGCAGCCATCATGTTCTTGGCGTCAAACATTTGCTGCGTGAGTTCAGGGATGCTGACGGGGCGGAAGTTCGCGCTACCGCGAGCGGTCAGAGGCGCATAACCGGTCATGAAGAAGTGGAGACGGGGAAAGGGAACTAGGGCGAAGGTTTAAGCTGCGATACAAGAAACAAAGGTGAGGAGACTGACCCATGTTCACAGCGAGTTTTCGGAGGTCAGAGTTGAGCTGACCAGGGAAACGGAGGCAGGTCGTGATGCCGGACATGACACAGGAAACAAGGTGGTTCAGGTCACCATATGTCGGTGTCGCGAGCTTTAGTGTCCGGAAGCAAATGTCGTACAGAGCTTCGTTGTCAATGCAGAAAGTCTCGTCAGAGTTCTCGACCAGTTGGTGGACGGAGAGGACCGCGTGTAGGGCTAGCAAGGGATTAATAATGCCATAAAGAGATTTTTTTTTAAATGGCAACAATTACCTCAACGACGGTATCGGAGACTTTAGGACTGGGCACGACAGAATACGTGCACATCATCCGGTCGGGGTACTCTTCGCGGACTTTGGAGATCAAAAGCGTACCCATTCCAGACCCAGTTCCGCCACCAAGGGAGTGGGTGATTTGGAAACCTAGAACGAGCTAAACAAGGATGAAGCGAGCAGACGGGCAGCTGGATTGACCTTGCAGGCAGTCCGTGCCCTCAGCCTCCTTCCGCACAACATCTAGCACAGAGTCCACGAGCTCAGCTCCCTCTGTGTAGTCTGCAAACAACACGCATCAGCCTTGACGCGCCAACAAGCGCGACGCACCCAAAACGCACGTCCTTTCGCCCAGTTGTTGCCAGCGCCGTTCTGGCCAAACACAAAGTTGTCGGGACGGAAGAGCCCTCCAAGGGGGCCCGAGCGAAACTGAGTCCATGGTCCCAGGCTCGAGGTCAATCAAGACCGCGCGCGGCACGTACTTGTTCCCGCCAACCTCGTTGTAGTACACCGAGATGCGCTCCAGCTGGAGGTCGCTGTTGCCGCTGTAGACACCATCGCCACCGATTCCGTGCTCATCCGAAAGGACTTCCCAGAACTTGGCACCTAGCGCGTTCACTGCTTCAGCACGATACGACGAGCGTTCCGTTCAAGACACACCAATCTGGTTACCACACTACAAGTCGGAGGAGGTCAGCGGTGCAAAAATCCAACGAACTGGAGCGTACCTGGCCCGTTTGAAGATGGACAATCTCCTATTGTTCGCGTGAGCACAGCGGATGAAGAGGGATTCACCCTCTAGTTACCCTCATGTTGAAGTTGACGGAGAGAAGAAAGTGGGGTCAATGTCTGCACAAGAGGTTAGATCCACTTGAAAGAACGGGACAAAGTCAAAAGGGAACGCGAAAGAGCGAGCCAAAGTCGAAGGAAAACGCGTTCAAGTCGCGTCCTCATCCGGGGACCACCGGCAAGAAACGAAAGGACGCACATTTGAAGGCAAAGAGGGCGAGGCGTGGCAAACCAAGTTCAATGAAAATCTTGATGGAATCAAACACGCCGGGCGGCCGAATAATAGGAATGATGGCGGATGGCCGATCTGATCTCACTGCAGATTCTGTCCAAAGAAATCGGAATTTCTGTGCAGTAGGATCCATTAGAGCTGCAGTAATTCCGCAAATAATTTCCCGCCTCTAGAATTTTGCTCTGCAGAATTCCGTGCACCGGACTAAAATCCCTCCACCGAGTAGCGTTTAATTCCATGGACCAGTCTAAGGTGTTGTGTGGCAACGCGACCCTGGGGTGGTGTGCGGCAAATTAATCGAAGGGCTACATATTTCGACTAAGGACAAGCAAAAAGATGCAAGTATGTAGATGAGTATATGGCAAAGTAAAGTACACAGGTCCGTTCCCCTCGTTCAACAAAAAGTCGTAAATGTCTGTTTATTTGTCGTATGGCGTTTTCAGCGAATCATGCTTCCACGCGGGATACCCCGTCGCCGCCTCGAGCGCGGCCGTCTGCGCAAGCTGCGACGACGACTGCATCGGCTCGCGGTGGCCCAAGAGGGACATCATCGCGTCGTCCGGCCCGCGGAACGAATCATCTGCTGTCGGCTCGTAGTCGTCTGCGAGGATCGCGCCCGTGCGCTTGTCCAGTCGGAACCGCAGCCCGTCCAGCTTCTTCTCAATCGTCGTAATGTCGTCGTACCTGCGGCGCCGTTGTTAGCACGGTTCTGCCGAGGAACAGGAAAAGTTACGCACGGGAGTAAAAGGTCGCCAAACCCGGAACGAGACGTCAGGCGACTGCAGCCGCGATTGACCCAGGCGGTGGCAGCCAGGAAGAGGTTCCGCCGTTGCCGCCTGTTAATGATTTGCAGGAATACACCCAGGAAGCCAGACGCAAATAGTAGGAATGCGAGGATATGGGCTGGGAATGGACTGCAAAGCAGGTCAATAAAAACGAGACGAGTCCTCGACGACAGGTAACGCACTCGATCCACAGCCGGGGGACCATGGAGGTCTGGACCGCAGACAGCGTGGTGTTCTGATCCTACAAAGTAGACAGACTTGGCGGCGACCGCGAGATGCTGTGTCTGTGTACAGCACTCAGTAAAAGTCAAGACGGAGGCGAGAGGGACGCACATAGACCGTGTTGGTTAGATCCCGGAATCCATTAGCCTCGTTAAAGACGTCCTGCAGCCCTTGGAAGTGCTGCAGCGCAGACCGGAAGATCGCCCCCGGCACTCCGACCTTCGTTGCCGTGGCGCGCGCCTGGATAAACGGATTCGTGTTGTTCTCGAAAATGACGCTACATTCATTGTTAGCGCAGGGCACTCTACGATCAGACCACACCTACGCATTGTACGGGAGGCCGTTAAGCGGCGCGTCGGTGATGTTGTTAGACTCCGTGAAGTTGCTGACGATAGTCACAGTCGTGAGGGCTCCGCTATCCAGATCCGCCGCGGCGTTAACATAGAACAGCTCCATCGTTGGATTACAGAAGACCGTCCGGGCCTCTTGGGTTCCATCGCTCTCTTTCTGATAAAACCTGGACATTATATTAGAGTAGGGACGACGGATAATGCTTTAACACGCACCAGAAAACGACAGGCTGGAAAGTGATGTTAAGACTTGTGCTCGCGCCACATGGGGCGGGGAGCAACACCATATTGCAGGTCAGAAACCTGGGAAGAGCAGAGCTAAGATCAAAGAATGTTGATCAAAATGATATACACCCACAGTAGGGTCAAAGGTGACGCTTTGCGTGCAGCCGTCCAAGGAAGTCGAGGCGATGCTCGTGGGCGTTGACAGTCGTCGGGGTCGCCTATTCTCGAGGTTTAGCAGCCATCACTGGTGCTCTTGAGCACACTTACTGGATTAGAACAGTTGGCATTGGTGCGGATACCCGTCGTGTTGACGGTCATTGATCCGTTCAGACCAGTGTAGGTAGGGAAACTGGTGTATCAAATTAGCACATGTCTACGGTATCGGAACCGACGGAGACCGACCACAAACTCGGCAGTAGACCATCCAAGGTGGATAAATGGTGGGTCCGGGAGGCTGTTAAAGACGGCAGCTTGGACGAACTGAAGCAATCGGATCAGCAAACGAATGACTGCAGGATTAACATAACTTACTCCAGCCGCAGCAGCGAAGGCATTAAGTTCAAGAACATCGGGAACGAGTCCCAGGCTGCGGATACTTTGGGCGGTGGTAGCTAGGGATGCGATCAGAGCTGTGGGTGTGCAACGCATGAAAAGCATGCTCACTTGACGTTTGGCCTGTTGTCTGTATTTGGAAGATGGATCCAGCTAGAAGGAATTTAGCAAAGCCGTCTCGGAGAATGTCAGTGTAAGTACCTAGTGGTTGGAAGATGTATGTCGACGTCGCGAGGAGAGAAGACCAAAAAATAACCCTGTGGTTATATTTAAGCGCGCGGAAAATTGCGCGTGTCGACCTGTGCAGGGTTAGAATCGCGTTAGCAACCCCGTGTAGATAATTACCCAAGTGCAATCTAAACTCGGATGAGTCGAAATCAAGACATGAAAATAGGGAAACGCACATAGTCCAGTAATACACTCTCCTCTGCGGTGGCGTTGCCCTTCGCCATTGTAACATACGGCTATCGAGCAATTAACTAAGAGATCAAGACGGTGAGGTGCAATTATTACCTGGTACCACCGGAGCATCCAATCTAGGACCCGCCACATGTAACCAACGGGGATCACGAATCTGTGCGAGAAGAGGTCAAACGGCGGCGGCATACGTGGCCGGGGGGACATACAGGCCAGGGAAGAAGGACTAAAGGTGGCGAATCAGTTGAGCCTTGATATCAATGAACAGTAAACGCACCAGCAAGAATTGTGTAGATACTATAGAAAACACATTTTGTTGCTTCACAGCAAAACCTGTCAGGCGAGTCGGCTTCGGTGGACGGAATATGGGTAAAGATCGGTACTTACCACCGTTCCTGGAGGAAAGCTCGATGCTATTGTCGAATAATTGTCGTGAGTCGACTGGAGTTAGTCGGACAATGACCAGAACACGCACCCAATCTCGAGCGCAACCCCAAGTGATAGCATTAGTAGCGGAGTCCCCACGACCACCGGCAGCCAGAAGTAGACCGGGTCCTGCGCAGATTGAGCACGAAATTACAACTCCAGCGCCGCCACTCGTACATATCGTTTTGGCCGATTCTTCTCGTCGAGAGCGGGGGTAGGGATCAAATGGGTAGACTCTCGGTATCGTTTGGAAGCAATACTGAAGTGGCTTTCGTTGGTTTGAGGGGATCCCACCCGCGTAGGAGATTGCGTAGTGGAAGCCATGGGAAGAGGGACGAGAGTGCAACGCAGTGCGGCCTATTATGCGTGGGTGCTTGCATCCGTCGTTGATCTGTCAATCAAATTTTCCCAACGCGGTAATTCTGTTTCCAAGCTGTTGCTTTTCCTTCCACTTGACTTGGAATCCCTTCAGGTTTATCCCCTGTAACGCCGCACCGTGCACCCTTCAAATTCTCATTGGAGAAAAAAAAAATCAACACAACCAAAAACACAACTCTCAATTTCTTCGGATGTCTCACTTACGTATATACGATGGGCTGTGCTTGTCATTGTCTTTCTGCGAGCACAGCTGCTTTGTAGGTCCGAGCGGCCGGATCCGTTCTCACTCAGTCTTCGGATCGCCGCTGGTACCTCTCGGTTTGTCGGTCGTTTCCGAGTCAACGATTTGTCCCAATCCCTTGAAGAAATCTTACGCCGGCTGGTGCAATTTCCTTGACAGCAGCAACAGCTCGACACGTACGATTTTTGGCACCAGCATCCAACCAACGTCTAAACAAAAAATGTTTTTAGCCCTCTGCACTGTCGCGTCGATGCGGTGCGTCGTTCGGAGGTACACGCGGCCTCATCCCCTCGCCAGTACTTTCTTGGCACGCGGACTAGGACTCGTTCACCGTGATGCCAACTTAGCGGATGGCCGCTTCCAAGTCACTTCTGTCGCAGGAAACCTCCGTGCAATCATTCCAAGCGTATGGAAGACGGGCGGTTGATTTCGGCTGTACACGCTATTACCGACGAAACACCTTGAGCACAAGGCATGCGCCAAGGGGGAGGTACAGTGGACGTTGGACCCACTAACGCCAGACTCTGCACTCCCAGGGGCGCAGAGGAAGAAAATAAGGCAGGCAGCAAGGTCAGCGCTCGGAGATGATTATACGCTGCCCGAACTGCTGCCTGGTCTCGATTACGCGCGCTATTTACTCTGGCATCAGGCGCAAATCAGGCGTCGATTTAAACTCGGGCAGCACGACGATGTCCGAAGGCTGTCCTTTCCTCAAACACGCCCTCAACCCAGCTTAAAATACGTGGCGCAGCGCTCTCAAGTAGTTGGGAATAAATGCGCGGTTGTGCAATGACTGTGGTTCAAATTCTCGGGCTTCTCGGCGAACACACACGCTAACCAGCAGCTGTGTTCCGTCGATCACTAGCACAGCAAACAGTGCCCAGAAATAGGCAATAATTTAATGGGTGATTCACAGATGTACAGCTGTGTATCTGTTCCTTCGCATGAGGCTTCGAAAGTTCAATCACTAGATTCCGCGCATAACTTCGCGAAATGGCGCGGTCGGCGGGTCCAAATTTGCATAGCTGCTCGACATGGTTACAACCCGGCTGGAATAAAACCGAGGATTTCTTTTGCTTTGCACGGTACCTCAGTCAGCCTGTAGATTTTCTCAACTCTTTTCGGCCAATATTGATCGCATCAATGCAGTACGGCCATTACGCAATGATCGGCGGTGGCGGTGAAAAGCCCCTATCTCCTTCCTCTCTTCTAAACGGAAATCTTTCCGAAGCCGTCTCACAACACATTGGTACAGGAAGAAAAAATAAAGTTTGATTCACCGCTTGATTCCTGCTGATGTGGATGCGCTTTCACAACAATTTACAACAAGGAGAACCGACTTTTTTAATATGGGTATGTCAGTTACATTTTTCACCTAGGTTCAAGTTTCTACTCTCCGGTGTGTGAATGGTGTAAATTTGGTTCGAGCAACTAGTTCCATGCAAGCGGACCTCGCGTGTGTCGGTAAATATGCGATGATACAATATGTGTGTGTGTGTTGAGAAAGTTGATGCTTCAAACTGGCGGCGCCAATCGTCGCTCACTGGAAAAAGGATAATCAATAACGTCCTGAAGTTCACAGGAACGAATACTCACCCGTTGGCATTTCCCAGCAATTCTTCGAAACGGTCTCGAAGTGTGTTGAGTTCCGAGTCACGCTCGTTACCAATTGAATGGCCATGGTCCAGGATGAAGATTTCGCACTCTCGAATGAACTGAGTAATGCTGAGTTCTGGTTCATTTGAGCCTCGTGCGTGCGTGTGCTCACCTGGTCCAGATCTTTAGACCGAGTGATGCTGAGTTCCGGTTCATTCGAACCTCGGGCACGAGCAAGATACGAGGCCACGAGCGTAGAAAGCCCGCCTGCTTTCTCGGTTAATTTTGTGGCAGGCACGTAAATAGGTAGTTGACAGACCAAGAATGGATGTCGCAATAGATGTCTAGAGGAAAATTAAACCGTCCGTGCATTGAAAATCATAGATGCAAACCTGTCGACCCGAGGTCACCGCCGACAAACCCGTCGTTAGTGCTCCTAGAAGGACTTGTAGTCCGATCGCGATCTGGTCAATTGCTCAGACCGCTCACGCAGAAAAACGAGGAACCAAACATACATTCAGTGCATATCCCGTCAATCTTGCCTTGTATTGAAATTTGTCTCGCTCCACTTTGGCTGTGGTAAGAGTGGGAAGAATTCGGTCTCCAAGAGTTTTTTGTCGCTAGAAGGGCCGCTGGTTAGCGGAACTCGGAACGCAGAAAAGAACGATCTCACCGACTCCCGCTTTGGAACAATCCAATCTAACTCGGATTGGTGTCGCTCATTGCCGTTTCTAAATTCCGAAGATCTTAGGTCGTGCTGAAAAGTGGAGGCTGGCGGCAGAGTCTGGACGTCTGCAGGAAGACGGGGGTAACAAGAGCGAGGGTACCGCTCATGCCCCTTGCTTGCATCTCATCGGGGACCACAGGCTGGGATGAATTAGGTCTTGAACTGGCGCGAGGACCGGCGGGAGTCGGGCCGTGGTGACCGGAGCTCACAGAGGCAGCCTGATGAGACTCTGCGTTGTCGGCGAGAGGTGGGAGTGGCTGGTTCTGCTGGAACGCCATAGGAGATAGCAAGCCAGAAAATGCGAGGTACCTACACGAATAGCTTGCGAATAGCGGCGCCACGCGCTTGACAGCAGGCACGACAACCTAGATTATATTTTGAAACTAGTGCGCCGAGGAAATCGCACTCGTCAGAGAGAACTAGGAAGGGCGGGAGGACAGCGCTCATAGGCCACAAAAACTTGAGTTTACTGTAGCGGGCAAATAGCGGGCCGATTTCATTCCCAACAGTTTCCACAAGGGGCAAGCGGACTCGGATCACTGATATCGCACACAGGTCAAAGCACGGTTTCTTTATTTTCCTTTTCTCTCTCTCTCCGTCTCTCGTCCGTCCCGTTTATATCATTATCACCTGTTACACGTCGAGACACCCTGCAACGTGCCAAACTCCTTACACCACCTCCCCTTCAGCACCTCACAGCACACTCCACCCCCCCCTCTCCTGCGCTCCCACCGTTCGTACTACCTATACGGCCCGCTAGTTATCATCCATGTACTTAAGTATAGTGCAACAGGGCCCCAAGGGGCCTGCGAGCACTCTAATTGAATCTGAATTGAATTGAACGTGCCGACCATCCCTGGGAATCAATTCTCAATTTATTCAACTATGGGACAAGGGCAGTGGGCACGGAAAAATCAAAGTTCAGTCCTTCAGATCCATAGACCCTTACCCATGTCCACTGGAATTGAATTTCTTGCATTCTTAAAACCACCGGGCTCTGTAGTGAACCGCGCGATCAATGTGTGCAAAGGTTGGGCTGTTACATAATCTTCGGAGTTTGAAATTCCCCTCTCACCCTCTAGTACCTTCAGCATGTCAATTCACCCAATCTGGGAGGCCAATCCTCCAGGAATCCCATGCCCTCACGATCTGCCTCTTCGGAATATTTCACAGGTGCTAGACTGGGAACAGACGAAAGGCTCAGCTTGGTCAGTGACCAAGCCGTCAAATCTCGGCATCGCGTTCGTACCCTACAGGCACTCAAGAGAGTGCGTGGCCCCGTCTCCTCAAAATCTCCGGCAACTAACTGTTAACTGGCTCGCTCGGCGCTACGCGCCTCCCTCGCTCGAGCGAATTTTGATCGTCGATCACTCGTATAACACATTTAATATACTTTTGAGTCTAAGGAACCCGCTAGACTGAACGACCTCAGCCCATAACGCTTGCCAGCAAAGCCATCCGAATCTGGGGGCATGGTTAGCGAGGACTAGTAAAATTAATTGAGGAAAGCTCCCACAAAAAGGCCGTAACGCATTTGGCGGAAATAAACCGCTCGGCGCGAATCGAAGTCGACCTCAGGGTCGATTTCTAAAAGGTGGTGAGGATCATACATGCTGGACAAACAAGTCGTACCATTAACTCTGGGAAGCGGATGCATGACGATCATTTCCTCCTTGGCCCTTGAAAGCACGGCATGATCAACGCGGTAAGCGTCTTTCACCTGGGTCCACTCAGTCTCGCTCTCGAATCTCTCCTTTTGGATCCGCGTCACGTATAGGACATCGGTGTCGGCCAGCACTTCATTGAGAGATTCGCATTGAGTTACGGGGATACCAGCCTTCCGCGCCACCGCAATAACCGACGCGGGCATCGCCAGCGACCGAGGCGAGACGAAGTTGAGGCGGACTGAGTAAAGGGACAGGAGCGTAACCAAGCTATGTACCGTCCGTCCATTCTTGAGATCCCCGAGCAAGGTGATGGTGCGGCCATTTACTGTTCCAAGCTCAGATCGGATTGTGTAAACATCCAACAGCGCCTAGGGGAAAGGGGTGAGTGTCAATCGGGAAAAACTAGCTCTCATGGCTCCCACCTGGGTCGGATGCTCGCCAATTCCGTCACCAGCGTTAATAATCGGCACCGGAGAAAACTTGGCGGCTAACTGGGCGCTCCCGACATCGGGGTGGCGAATGACGATGGCATCTCCGTAACAGCCTAGCGTGCGAATAGTATCCGGTAAGCTTTCGCCCTTGACCACAGACGAATTATCAGCGGCGATTTGCACAACTTCCCCTCCACAGCGTTTCATGGCTGCGTCGAAAGACGAGCTCGTACGCGTCGACGGTTCGTAGAACAAAGTACAGAGTACACGGCCCTTGAGGATGTCGAGGGTGCCGTTACGTTCGACTTGCAAACGCATCTCATGAGCGAGCGAGAAGAGATCGTACATGTCGCGATGAGTGAACTGCTTCACCGAGAGAATGTGTCGACGATGGAAGGCCGGGTGGGCGAGAGTATGGGACGACAGATGCACGCCCGGAGTCGCGTGGAAGGGGCCACCGGAAGATTGCGACGAGCCCATGGACGTGAGTGCCATGATATTGCTGCTCGACATCGACGCCTCGGGCTCCTTGAGAGCTACTGGCCCGAGAACAGGCGGATGGTTAATCGTTGCGCTCGAAATATCCTTACCGAGCGGCGCAGAGAAAAGAGAACCATCGAGGAAAGCGGTATGACCGTGCACAACGACTCTGTGGATAGCTCCGGTCACGAACTTGGGCTCAAGCGGAGACCAGCATGTTTCTCGCTTGCCGAACCGAGCCTTCCGTCCGATGACGACTTCCACGTGCGTTTGCGCCTGATCCGGCAGCCCGAAGATATGGACGGGATTATCGTGCAAGCGGACACGAATATCGTCGAGAGAAAGTCGCCCGTCCTGCACCGCTGTCAGCAACAGCGGGAGTGTTTCCTCCATCCCCGAGGACGCCGAAGCAGTTTCGCCAACTTCAAGGGCAAGTCGATAGGGAGTGGCTCCAACAGAAAAGGCGTCGATAAGCTCGAGCTTCTGCCAGAGAGATTTCTGGTCGTCGGCCGACGGAAGGAAGGTGCATTTCGGGAACTCTTCGCGGGAGAAGAACAAGGCGTACACGGAGACGTCGCATGTAACCTTGAGGTGCTTGGCTTTGCTGAGGGAGATGAGCAAAAGGTCATCCTTGCTGCGCACGTCGGTAATATGGACGCTCCGATTATGAAGACTAGCAAGCAAGAGGATGCAAGCCAGATCGGACCCTTTAGCATCCGTCACTACAGGCTTTTCCGCCGGCCACGACGTGAAGTGGGCAGCAACGACGGAGAGCGGTGTCGACGTGGTACTCGCATCAAAGGGAATGAATAGCGCCTTGGCCTCAGCTTGAAGCTCCTCATCCAGAGATTGGACGTTGTCAGCGGACGCCGCAATACTGAGAGCGAAATTGCAATGTGCCGCGCCAGCGACATTCGCTTTGGCTCGCTCGAGAGAGGCGCGGTCGGAGATGCTTCCCTTTAGATCCAACGGAATGATCACGGAAGTCGTAAATCCAGCGCTGATGGACGCCTTCGTGACCTCGACAAGATCGGGACTGTTCTCCGCGACCAAACTGGGGACAAAGGCGGCGATGTTGATCAGCCCAGGAAAAGTGTGTGTCCGGTGAGAGCTCTTGGAATCAATGCTCGATACCTCGAGAGGCATTTTTCGTACAAGGGCCTCGGCGAGCAACTTGGCGTTCTTGATGTTCGTGATCAATGGAACGGCAAAGTCGACCGCCATACGACGAGTATGGTAGCCTTTGCTGCTGTAGCTGGCGGGCCTTCGGTAGTGGTTCTTCGACGGCAAGTTGATATACATGTCAATGAGATTATTCGCCAGATGCTGGGTTAAAGAATATTCGGATTTTTGTTTATCGCGGTTGTCCTCCCCCAAAGTCTCGAGATACTATGGGCGTGTCTTTTGAGCACTGATATGGTGGGAGGAAGTGGTGGCTCACTTTACAAGGAACGTTATGTTCGGTCAAGAAGTCTGCGGTCCCGGACGTCGCAAAGATGTTGTAACCGGCTGCACTGAGCTTTTGAACCGAAGGCAGGATCTCCAGCTTTTCCCGATAGCTCCCGATCGAGAAGAGGATGTTCTTTTTCGGCGGCACGATACCCGTCGAAATCAAGGCCTTCAAATAAGCCTCATACTTGTCGTGCCCGAAACAAGCAACCTCGCCGGTCGACGCCATCTCGACACCAAGAACAGGATCGGCGCCGGACAACCGACTGAAGCTGAACTGCGGGACCTTGATCCCGACGTAGTCCGGCGGCAGGCCGGGGTCAGGGTATGGCTCGACGGGGAATCCAAGCATGACTTTGGTGGCCATTTCGATGGCATCGATGCCTGTGACTTTCGAAACGAACGGGAATGAACGGGCCGCGCGGAGGTTGCACTCGATGACTTTGATTTCGTTATTCTTCGCGATAAACTGGATGTTGAACGGCCCAGTAACATTGAGAGCATTCCCGATCTTCGCCGTGGCCTCTTCGATCTGCCGGACGGTCTGGGGGTCCAAGTCCTGCGGCGGATGGATGAGGGTCGCGTCGCCCGAGTGAACACCGGCGTTCTCGACGTGCTCCGAGATAAAGTGCATGACCATCTTCCCGTCCTTGGCTACCGCGTCCATCTCGATCTCCTTCGCCTGCTCAATGTACTTGGTGATCACGACTGGATGGTCGCGCGAGACGGCAGTGGCCTGCGTCAGATAATTCGACAAGTCGTCCCCGGTAGATACGACGTTCATCGCAGCACCAGAGAGCACGTAAGACGGCCGAACGAGGACCGGGTACCCCACTTTCTCGCAGAACTTCTCCGCCTCCTCGAAGCTCGTCAACTCCTTCCACAGCGGCTGATCCACCCCTATCTCGTCCAGAAGTCGCGAGAACTTGTACCGGTTCTCCGCCGTGTCGATCATCTCCGGCGATGTGCCATAGATCTTGACATTCTGGCGATACAGCGGGAGCGCGATGTTGTTTGGCGTCTGCCCGCCCATGGCGAGGATGACGCCGCGCGAGCGCTCGGTGTCGTAGATATCGAGAATTGTCTCAAGGCTGATGTTCTCAAAGTACAGCCGGTCGGCCTCGTCGTAGTCCGTGCTCACGGTCTCGGGATTGTAGTTGACCATGATCGTTTGAAGACCTTGCTCGCGGAGCGTCCTGATGGCCCGAACGGCGCACCAGTCGAACTCGACAGAGGAGCCGATGCGGTAGACACCGGATCCCAGGACCATGATGCCGCGGTCGTCGAACAAGACGTCGTGCTCGATGGCGTTGTAGGTGGTGTAGAGGTAGTTGGTGAAAGCAGGGAACTCGGCGGCGACTGTATCGATCTGCTTCACAAAGGGCGCAATGCCAGTCTCTTGGCGAAGACGCCGGACAGCAAGCTCTGTCGATCCCATGCAAATCGCAAGTTGGCGATCCGAGAAGCCCAGCTGTTTGGCCTGCTTGAGAAGCGTAGGCGCTATGGTCGAGACGTTGCAGTCGCTGTCAATTTGATGAGCTTTGCTGAAAAAGAAACAAGAGACGACATACGATAACCGCAGCTCCATATTGAAGATATACTGGAGCTTCGTCAAGAACCACTTGTCGATATTGGTCATTTGCCATATCTTGTCGACGCTGTATCCACGATGGAAGGCGGTGGAGATGGCGAAGATGCGCTTATCCGTGGGGTTTACCAGCTCCTCGTCGATATTCTCCACAAAGTCGTTCTATAACACGAAGCGCAAATCGTCAGAAAGACCAAGGTGACTGGAGTAAAGGGAAACAAACCTTCGCAAACCCCAGAAAATGATCGTCAATCGCACGAATAGCCTTTTGGAACGTTTCCTCGAACGTCCGCCCAATGCTCATCACCTCCCCAACGCTCTTCATGCTGCTGCTCAACAACCGGCTAACACGATTGAATTTCGTCAAATCCCAGCGCGGAATTTTCACCACAACATAGTCCAAGCTCGGCTCAAAGCACGCACTCGTGACCTTCGTCACTGAGTTCTTGATCTCGTTCAGCGGGATACCCAGTCCCAGCTTCGCGGCGATAAAGGCGAGTGGATAACCGGTCGCCTTGGAGGCGAGAGCGGAGGAACGGGAGAGACGGGCGTTAACCTGGGATAAGTTCAGCGAGGAAAAAATACGGTAGGAGATATGGAAACGGACCTCGATGATGCAGTATTCTTGCGAAACCGGATTCAAAGCGTACTGGATATTGCACTCGCCGACGACGCCCAGGTGGCGAATGACGTTGATCGCGGTAGTACGAAGCATGTTGTAGTCGGAGTCGGAGAGCGTCTGCGAGGGGGCGATAACGATGGAGTCACCGGTGTGAATTCCGAGCGGGTCGAAGTTCTACGACCAAATTGTTAATACCTGGCAAGTCGAAGTGTCGCTGGACTCACCTCCATATTACAGACTGTGATGCAATTGTCGCGGCAGTCTCGGACCACCTCGTACTCGATCTCCTTCCAACCCTTCATGCTCTTCTCCACTAGCACCTGCGGACTCGTCGCAAACGCCTTGCTGCACAAGGCCTTCAACTGCGCCTCATTCTGCGCAAAGCCTGACCCGAGCCCACCCAGCGCATACGCAGCGCGCACAATGACCGGGAACCCAATCGCCTGCGCCGCCGCAATCGCCTCCTCCTGGTTCGTCGCCGTGTTGCTCTCCGCGCACTTCTCTCCAATCTCCTCCATGGCGGACGCGAACAGCTGTCGGTCCTCCGTCGTGATGATCGTCTCAATCGGCGTGCCCAGCACCTTCACGCCGAGCGCCTCAAATTCGTCCTTGAGCTTGATCCCGACGTTCAACGCCGTCTGGCCCCCGAACGTTACATAGATCCCATCTGGCTTCTCGTACTTAATGATCTTGCGCACGAACTCGGGTGTCACGGGGAGGAAGTACACCTTATCGGCGAGACCCTTGGAGGTGGCGATGGTGGCGATGTTGGGGTTGACCATGATGGTGTAAATGCCCTCCTCCTTGAGCGCCTTGATCGCCTGCGAGCCCGAATAGTCGAACTCGCCTGCCTGGCCGATGGAGAGGCCGCCGGAACCAAGGATGACGACCTTGGAGACAGTCGCGCGCGGCACGCGCTTGTCGTTATCCTCCTTCTTCCCGCCGGGCATGACGATCGGGACGAGCGCGTTGGTCGCCGCGCAGTCGGCGACGTTTTGGATGAAGACGTCGAACAGGAATTCGGTGTCGCGCGGCCCCGGTGTCGACTCGGGATGGAACTGCACGGAGAAAAAGGGCTTGTCTTCGCAGTAGATGCCCTCATTGCTCCCGTCGTTAGCGTTGCGGAAGAGCTCCTTCCAACCGGCAGGGAGTGTGGCGGTGTCAACCTCGAAGCCGTGGTTCTGGCTGGTAATGTAGCATCGACCGGAAAGCGCGTCGGTACACGGGATATTGTGACCACGGTTACCGTACTTCATCTTGGACGTCGAAGCGCCGGCGGCAAGCGCGAGGAGCTGGTGACCGAGACAGATTCCGAAGATGGGGCGGTCCGCCTTTTGGAGCGCGACGGCGAGTCTGGATGTGGTGGACGTGACCATGGCGGGGTCGCCGGGACCGTTCGAGACGAAGATGCCGTCGTATGGCTCTGGCTCAGCCAGAAAGTCGTAGTCCCAGGGGACAACCTTGAGCTCCATTCCCCGTTCTATAAAGCAGCGAATCTGATTATACTTCATGCCCACGTCTATGGCCAGGACGCGAAGGGGGCGGCCGGTGGGGTGCAAGCGAGGGGTAATGGTACTTTTGTAGAGGCGCGGGGCGGCGATAGACACCGCGGCGACTAGGTTGATTTGATTTGGGTCCAGGAATGGAATGTCGTCGTAATCTTCGCGCCATGACTGGGTCGAAGGAGGGGACGAAGCGCGCGAAGGTGCCCGAGAGGGGGCCTGAGAGGAAGGGATTAACGACCGAGCTCGACCAGCGGGAGCTCCAGATCTGCGCGCCAGGATTTTTCCGAGCATGCTCCCTTTTTCTCTGATTTTTTTGGTGAGTGCGCGCGTGTCGACCCCATAGATGGCGGGAACGTCGTTTTCTTTTAGCCAAGCGCCCAGGGACGACTTGGCGAGAAAATGGCTGTAGTCCTCAGAGTGATAGCCGATCACGATGGCCGAGACGTGAATTTTGGAGGACTCGAACGCGACGGGGAGAGCGTCGAGCGGGTTTTCTGGCCTCTCCGGGACGCCGTAGTTACCAACGATGGGGTAGGTCAAAACCAGGATTTGGCCCTCGTAGGAAGGGTCCGTGAGGGACTCGGTGTACCCGACCATGCCTGGCGGTCGGGTAGGCATAAAATATTGATTATCGGAGTCTACTAACCGGTTTGAAAAACACATTCTCCAGCAACACTCTTGCCTTGCGCGCCAAAGCTAATACCGCGAAAAGCGGACCCGTCGCTCAGCTCGAGGACCGCATCTTCCAAGTCTGCGGTTTCTGCCGACGCGCTGACAGGAGCCGTAGGGTCGTTTAAAGCGCTGTTCAGGCGCGACAGCAAAGGGCGGAATGGCAGGGGAACGGCCGGGTTGGACATGGTGAATGGATTGCAAGGTGGTCTACCTTCCCTCCGATGGAGGGAAGAAGATTTTCAGCGTTTTCTCACAGCTATATATAGGTGTTTGGCCGTATGTTTTTCAGAGTCCATTGTCGTTGATCCAATCGATTGCAGATCGCGGCGATTGTTGCCGGGACACACTGTCAAACGTCAATGGAAATATAACCCGCCCGAGGAAACGAGGTTACGGTCTATCTAGTCTCGTTAACCAGACTTATCTAGGGCAGTCGTTCGCTCCGCTCACGGGTAGAAATCCAATCGGGGATGTCGAGATGTCGCCGAGGCAGAATTTGATGAGGATTTGATTGGGGAGCACTGCCCGTTCGGGTGGTGATCTGGCTGCTGTTTTCTTTGATCTTTCTGCCTCGCTGCCATCTCACCATCCGAACATCTGGAGCCGAGATTACGGTCTATCAAGATAAAGTAAACTCGCAGCTCAGCCTGCCAGTGTGTACCGCGCGGAGCATAATACAGCGGGAAGGGAACCTCGAGCTTGACGCGGAGTTCGTCGAATTTGAAGGGAAATTCCTCGGACGATCCCGCGCAACTTACTGGACCATCGCAAGGGACGTGTCTCCGGACGCCTGGCAGGGCGGTCCGAGGTCGAGGACGCGCCAAGGGGACACGCCGCGTCTTGCCGTCACCGCCACCGTCGATCTTGATCGCGATGCGAATCGATATCTTCTCACGCTCACCCATTTAAAGCTATCCCGGGCCTCATTGATCCTCACACGAGGCCCACCGCAAAGATGAATGAAAGCGTAACAGCCATCACAACTTGAACTGCCCAATCAATATATAATTAAACACACACCGCTGCGGAGACGGTGTCCAGTGACCCAGGATAATTGGGGGCTCTCACATTCACAAGAACAGCTTCAGTCAAGCGCTACAAAAATCATCACTCCCTAATTATTTCTGCTCGCATACCCGTCTTAATTCCCTGGGCCATAGCCTTGATGGCCTCCATGGCAAGTTCACGCAGCGACGCCATCATGAGCCATGGTACTAGGCCTCGAAAAACCGCGATGAGTTCGAATTTCGTCTTTGTGCCTCCGTCGACGTCGTTCAGCACCACCCACTGCTCTGCACCGAACAGCCATCCCGGCAGATGCGAGCCCCATGAGAGCTTCCGGCCGGGCTCGACGTGCATAACGAGCTCCGTCATGCACTGCATTCCGGGCCTTCCTACGCTGACTCAGCTCAGCCGGATGTAGCTCGGTATGGGTCAGTGTAGGCGGCTAAAACAGGCCAGTTTAGGTCACCTACGCACAGCTGGACAAAATTAAGTTGAGCCGGACGTAGCTCCGTATGGGTCTGCTTAGGTCGCCTAGCCTGGGTAATGGTAGGTCAGTTCGAATGCCTACACTCACTTTATGTCAGTCTAGTTTATGCCGGGTTTTCAATTTTGAGTTTAAAAACTGGTTCATTAACCAGGTTGGGTGCGGCTACGCTGGCATTGATGTAGGCGCCTACAATGATCTACACTTACCTTAGCTATGCTATACCCAGTTATGCAGATCTACACAGACCTAGGCAGGCCTAGGCAGACCTACATTCATCTATGCAGGCTGTGTGTAGGTGGCACCAAGTGTAGCTCTGTGTAGGTCCTTACACTCAGGCTGAGTCTAGAAGGCCCCGGAACGCAGTGATGGCGGGCATTTTGACTCCGTCGTCCAACGTCGGGGGAATGTGCACATTCAAGGCCAGATGGCCGCCTTTAGCGATCGGGTGACTGGAAGCTGGCTGTGGCTTCTTTGAGGCGTCGAGATGAGTGCATTCACGATTGTTTCGTGTGAGCTGTCATTAGTTTCTCGTCCAAATAGGGCTCTCACATGTATGGGTTCCTACAGCGTGTCAGCTGAAGTGATACGGAAGAGGTAGGGTACTTGCCATTTTTTATGACCCCCGAAGTCCAAGACTACGTCCCAGACCTTTTGTCGTGGAGCATCGACGACCACCGATGAGTACATGTACAGTAGGTGGGCCACTCTGACGTCGGGACTGATTTCGTTGAAGAACTTAAGAGAGTACATCCAGGCATAAATCACCGTGCTTTTCATGCAGAGCTGCCTTCCCCGTGGAAGGGCTGGATAGGATTCGCAGGCTTTGATGGATAAACCTGTACTCGTTGCAGTTGAACTTGGTTTGAACCGTGAGAAAGCTTTGATGGAAAACTCGACAGCCGCGAATGGAAACAAGGTTCTCTTCAGCACAATCTGAAAGGTTAACAAAGACGAACGCGCCGAAGATATGATGGAAGAGCTTCTCCATTACCTCCCCGCCCTGCAGTCCATCGTTGTGATTTACATTGGGCCCACACTGTGGACCGCCGTTGGGACACGAAACAATGCTTGCAGCGGGTGTATGCAGCGCCGGCGGCGCAGGGTACAACGCTTTCGCGCCGTATGCGCCGTATGAGGCCATAAACGACACACGCTTGCTGGAAGAGCTAGACGCTTTTTTCATCAAGACTGCCGAAATAAATCCCTTGCGCGGTGTTATCCCTCTAGTTGCTGAGCGGCTCGAGGTTCACGGTTTGGATCACCATGCAAGCAACTATTATTTCATTGTGCAGTGGCGCCGTTAGACAGTTATCTCGTCTTGAACTCGTTCGAGCTGGCCTTTGACTCGGACCGAATTTCCCGTACAGTCACGGTAGGCAATCCGAACTTTGTGAGCAACGATTATCAAGAGGCGTTCCCGATAATTTAGGAGGTCGATTCATGGAATGAAATGGAATCGTCGTCATTTTCCTCGTGTACTAGGATATTCTCGCTATCTCAAAGATCGTTAAGTAGAACGAAGAGAAATATAGGTATCAGACTGAGTATAAGACTACATAAGATACAGCAAGAAATACAACTACTAAAACTAAACCCACACAGCGGAGCACTAATCGGCGTCCGATCCGATAATCCTCTTCAAAGCCTCGCTCTCTCGCACCTTGGCTTTCGATCTACCCTCCTTCACTCGTTCCAAACCGCTCTGAATGCTCTTAATATGGACTTCAACAGGAATCCGGGAACCGGTAAGTTCTGGCGCAGTAACCCTCTCGCGCAGGTTCTCGATATCCTCACTCATCTGTGTCAGCGTCTGCAACGCTGAGACGACGTGTACCAACGCTTGTTTTCGATATTCGGTGAGGCCTTGCAGAAGGTGGAGGTGGTGCTCGTATCCCCGCAGCTTTCGCCGATTACCTCCAACCTGGATAGAATAAATATGAAACCAAAA
The DNA here is from genome assembly GCA_029233265.1 of Mycena alexandri. NCBI lineage: Eukaryota > Fungi > Basidiomycota > Agaricomycetes > Agaricales > Mycenaceae > Mycena > Mycena alexandri. Next base: position 80,562 of record JARJCM010000055.1, on the reverse strand, counting down.
CTGAAGTCACTGGCAACGTACCTTTGTCCACAGCTCACCGAGCAATTCGGATTTCGCAGATGAGATGGAGCCATCCTCGCGTGAAACGAGTTCGTGGAGAACCGAGAGCTGCTCCTCCAGCTTGTTCAGGTTTTGGAGGTTCAGTTCGAATTCGAGGATAAGGCCCTGCATCGTGAATGACAGGTAATTCATTGAATCCTCAAATGTTGACAAGATGAGATCGGTCTTCGGTTTCGGGGACCATGGCACGAGATGTCGGAGGATGGATGGCGAAGACTCGGAATGTGCTGCCTCGATTGTCTGAAGTGCGTAATCATTGACCGCCATGATGCTAGTTCAAATTTCAAGGGTTGGAAACTATGTGGCGAAGATAACTCACCCGTCAACTGCGCCTCCAACTTTAGCATTCAGTTTATTCAACGCTCTTCCCGTCGTCCGTGCATCATCAACGAACTGGCGCAAGGCGTCTCCAAGCATGTCTCGACTTTTCAACTCGCTCACGCGAACGAGTGTGACCAAGTCCGTCGTGGCCATCTCCGCCTTCTTGATCTTGAGCGCAAGAGCGGAACCGGAGCTCGACTCATCCAACAGCTGCTCGATCGTGGCGCTCTGCACGTCCACGAGCGTCGGATAATCAGCCCATTTGGGAGAGCGGCGGTTGTCGAATGGGGTCGCATAGCCCTCCGGGAGACACAAGCTCGAGCTAGAGATACCGGGGATGTAGCATAGAGGGGAGAAAGCCGCTCTGAGCGCATGGGATATCCGGCTCAGAATGAAGGCAAGCATCCACAGAAAGACGAGGAAGGACAGAGGTTTGCGGAGGAGTTGGATAGCCATTCTGAGGACGTCCAGAACGTACCCCACCATGAAGAGGCTACCGTTGTACACATGTTCGGTAGGAATCACTATTTTTGCATTTGGTGGAGGTGCGGCCGGCGCACGTATTTTTCGAGGAGATGGCGCGGGAGCAGCAACGAAGACCGTTTTGGTTCGGCGCTTTCGAGGACTTGCAGCCCGGCTCCGAGTTCTCGAACTGGTTCTCGAATGGCTGGAAAGGGCTTCTTCATCCACACTTTCCTCTTTGGTATGGACCGGCAGGTCGGGATTTGTATCCGTTTCGACGTCCTCCCAAGCCTCTTCATGCTCGTCGCGGTCAGGAAGAGAACGCTACAGGGCATTAGGGCCATTCATATGAGCACAGAGCGCGCACCTTTCGTGTGCGTGTGGGGCGCTGGGAGCTCATGGTGGTCGCGGTCAAAAGATTAATTAGGCGCCGTTAACGCTCTGTGACGTCGGTGTCGATATGGAGCCGCTTCCGGGCCACCGGGCCGATCTTGACAGAGCACAAGTACTTCAAGTTACGACAGCCGTTTTGCATAAGTCTGTGAAAACAAGGATTTTTTTGCTTGGCCGGGTCGGGATTTGGAACAACCAAAGTAGCCGTCTCTACTAAGTAGCCGGCAACGTCGGGTCCCACCTTTAAATGTCGGCCCCAGCCCGAAAGCACTCCGTGTCGAGGTCCTCTTCGGCACCGGCATGAGTACGTGAGCGCGGGAAAAAAAAATGTGTTTTCGCAGACTTATGCAAACGGCTGTATCATAGACCTGATGTGACCACGGAAGAAGTGGAATTCTTGGTGATCCTGACCACACCTCCGCGTGGAATCCTTAACAAAAATAGACTGCAGTGGCCATAGGCTACGGTAGCCCTGGTTCAAATTTTTGAATTTATTGCGGAAGGATTGAGAGCTCCAGAAACTCAAAATGCCCAAAGAACGTGTTTTCCCATCAGAACTGATCCCACTTGCCCAGATCTCTTCACCTAAAGCACCATTTCCCTCAGAAAAAAAGCACTGGCATTATGAATGTGGTTGAAGGTCCTGGCATGTAAGATCACGGAATGGTCAGTTCCGAGTCACTGAGGAAATTTGCTTTCACACTCCAGACGCTGTAAATAAAAAGCGATTGAACAGAGCAAGTTGCGAAAAGGAAGTTCTGGGGCCTGTTTCAAAGCAAGAGCCCTCCCAGCAACAAAAGTACAGGTATATTTCCTTAGCAACCCACACCGCGTTTTCAACCTGCCGTGCCGAAAAATGGGTGGTAATTCCAGCTCCAGTCGCATCGTGGCCAGCAAAGGCACCCCAGAAGATGCGCCCCCTCTCGTGAAACCGGTAGAATTTTGCCTACCTATCCAGCGACGAGCCGCTGTGGATTGTGGTGGTCACCCTCACACATTCCTACTTGACGGAGGTTTGAACTTTCGGCGCTACGCTTCTGCACACCTGGCCTTTCTTTCACCGCTTTTTTCAGTTTGCCGCTGTCAATTATGACTGGGTTATGGAGGCATGATTTCATACTGCCGCTTCGTTACTTGTATCTCAATCCAGAGCCATAGAAAAGCGACCAATTATTGAACCAAGCTCACTTATACCGAGATTCGAAAAAAATCGATTCTGGTTGTATGTTGATGCCAAAGCTGAATTCTTGGCTCTTAGATGCTTTTGTTGTGTCAACGTGGTTGAGAAAGGATTGGTTTAAATTATAGGAAAAATGAATGGAAATGGGTCAAAGGAAAGAGTGCCATCCCATACTTTCAGGGAAAGCTAGTGCTGCCTTGGTTACCCACCAACATTATTTGTTCCAGAGCGAAATAAATTTTGTAAGTTGGACCAGGGACCCGGCCCCCCCGAAATGGTGTCAAACTTTAAACCTTCTTTGCCGGGCTTGGAAAGGAACTTGAGAGGTAAGTACCTAAATGACAAACCTGCATCATGATGCTCTTTGATAAATATTCCCATGTTAAAGAGACAAGCCATAGGTGCTGAAGAGACCAGACCATGCCCACAAATACTCAGTCAAAATGTGTTCAACCAAATTGCCGAACTCTGCGTTCGGATCGAGCGGCACCCACGGATCGATCAGCGGATCGCGGCTCAGCATTGCATTGACAGCCCGGTAAGTACCGGAGACTTACAGCACCGCTTCCTCCTCGATTTGCCTTCCTCACTCGAGAAAATTCTGTCCAGCCTTTAAATGGTACCAACGACAGAACGAAGTCAACATCTATCGTGCACGATCTAGAGCGGTATTTATATTGAAGAGTCGGCGGCAAAAGTCGCCAAATCCGTTAAAATCCCCACAGGACGACACAAACATACGCTGTTAAGACCTCTCTCTTGTCCACACATAAACAGCTCGTCCATATCCAGCCTGCGGCTCTACTAGATATGCATCCTGGAGGCGACGCATTCGGCGAGTATTCGGGCCGTTTCACAAGCCAGCATAGGAGGCCGGAGGAAAACCGGGGCCATTTCACCACTCGGAAGCCTATTGAACGCCATTCACCACTGACTGTCGACGCAAAACCAAATTTCAGCTCATGAGGGTAATCAAGCTCGTAAACTACTTACCTCGGAGGCAGCATTTGAGCCCACTGAACAAACGGCAGTTCTATTTCGCTGCAGATTCAGAGATCTTCTAAGGTCAATGCAGTTGCGGTCCGGTTTGCCTCATGGGCGAATCAGGCCAGCAAGCGCCCCACGAATTCCTCGGGATCCTGCGGGTAGGGATATGTACCAACACACGACGGAGCACCGTGGCTCACGGAGTTCGGCTCAGCGGACAGGCAGCGTAAATTGCTCGTACACCAAGACAACACCAAGATACTCTAACATGGAAGGGACCAGCAAGCAAGCCATAGCACAATGCCGCCTCGCAGACGGTCTTGTTGTACCGGAAGGCCGCGAATCGACGCGCCACCATCCTATCCGGACCCGTTCTTCTCGCGCATCGAACGGCCGGAGGCCGCGCGTGCTAATACGGTCTGAAGAGGGAACGGGCCATCCAGCGAGCCTTGAGATTTGGAGGCGCCACGACGTGACGAATACCACCGTACGCTGCTACACCATACACCATACACCTGATGGCCCTTGCACCCAATCCAAGGTTGCGGTCGACTCGAAGCGCCAGTATCAAATCCTGTCCCCAGGCCACTGAATTGCTTGTATATTGGGGTCTTGACTTCGACGTCGTCCAGGGATCAATGTGAACTTGGCACACAGCCAGTGGGCCAGGTGGAGGCGGAGGACAAGCCAGTCGCCACAGGCCAGTGATGCGTCTAGTCTCAATATCGCTATCGGCCCGATCCTAATCGATAAACCTTTTGAGCTGAGTGAAGATTTCAGGTGAGTCTTTATTTGTTCGACATTCGGATGGCTCAGGAAGTCAGAGCAGGTTACAAGCAAGTGGAAGTAAGTGAAAGTAGTCGTCGGCACTGGGCGCCAAGTCGCGTGGTTGACATGGAACTCAGAAAAAGAATTACAACTCCGACCTTCTCAACTAAGCGGTCGCCCTGACTTACTCGTCTACAATTGCGCCAAAAAAAGTAATCCTCGTCGCTGTGTCGCCCCTGGTCTCCTGACCAACGCCGTGCCGTGTCTGTTAGACGGGATTCCGCAGTCTAAAGCCAGCATTTTTGGCTGGCAGAACGCGGTTGGCGGATCGCGTTTCTTTGGCAGGGAAATCAAGTCTCCGATAACCGCTAAGGAACGCCGAGTCAGCTGGTAATTTTGCATAACCATTTACAGCCGCAGACCCGACACTGATCGTCCGTAACGTCGGCCTAAATTCCTTTGCGCCTCCGGAGCAGCAACGTCCCATGCTCCCCGGGAACCCCACCGACAGCCCCGTAACCACCGCTCACCTTTCCTTTCGCGTGAACTTACTTCTGGTCCCGCCAAAAAAATATACGACCCGAGCGATCAGGTGTAGCGCTCGACAGCTGGTGGCGCTATCCTTCGTGGACCCTGCGGGAGAGGCATCAATTCGAGGTTGGGTAGCACGCTGTCAAATGGCTTCAACTAACCGCGTTGCAGGGTCTCGGACGAATACAAATCCGGTATGTACCTTCATCTTCATCCATCTGTGAGCACTACCCGGAGCAGCGCGCCCGAGGGGATGTTATGCTATCTACAGGACATCAGGACAGAGCTATTGGGGTCTCTCAGAAGTGATTCGACCGGTGGAAGGTCCGGAATGAATCCTTGACGCAGTGATTTGATAGGGCTGGTTTTGCACCCCGTTCGTCTTCCTCGAGGCCAGCAAAATCCTCAAAATTCTGCGTCTATGGGACGGTACAGGGCCTCTGTCCTTCCCAGATCCCGTATTGACGGGTAATTACTTCCCATTCGAGTATCCTCAAAGAAAAGACAGATAAAATCTCCTCGTTCAGGGAAGACACTGCCTGTCAAGATGTGCCAGAAAAAAGATCGCACCGGGAAGGAGTCTCGGTATTGAGCCATTTATTCGGGCCGTAGGAGACACCCCAGCAAGACGACCAAAAGCAGACGGTATTACAATTTCCGGGGAAGATAGGAATCGCCGTGGGTATGTTGACCTACCCCACTATCTTATTCAGCGGTACTACTCCTCAACTAATTCTGGCCTTTCAGCTCTCCGCTGGATGAGCGACGGAGGGCGTAATACCCCGACGCAACCAGGGAGGAGACCGAATTCGGCGACATGTTCACGGGTAAGCAAACATGTACACTCTACCTATCTGGATATGCGGCCTCCGTAACATTCTGGACCCGATAGTACTTGGCCAGCTGCTGTTGAACGTTGAACCCTTGCGCCATCTGCTTCTCTTTAATGTCACCACTGAAGTCGTGGCCAAATAATGTACCACAGGCAGCTGGGAAGAACGGAGTCCGAGTTGGGAGGTCTGACTCGCTCACGGGAGAAGAGCGTTCAAAAGTAGCTCGCGATTTGGAGAAGAGAGTCAGATGTGTCGGCCCAATTCTAGTGCGTTTCTGGAACTTCAATTCCGGCGGCCACAGAGTTAATTTAAATCAAACACTCTCCAGTCATTTGGTTGGTTCCTGACCAAAACCGTCCTGACGCTTTTTTTGCGTTCAGAAGTTTTTCCTACGTCCGACGGAGTGGGGCGCACCCTCGGAGGCATGTGTTTTTTATACGCCGTCAGAATTAGCCCTGGTGATTGTACGAGTACGGTCTAATCGTTTCTTGGGAGTTTAAAGCAGAACGGAAGAAGGAAAAATTTGAATGCTGGATAGAAATCGGACCCTTTTGTGCGGAAGGAGCCTTGTGAGTGATGCTTGTCGGCTCTACGGGACGGCAGGAACGAGCCTTCTTGGTACACGACCGAATAATCAAATGAAAGTCGAAACCTACCGAAATTCTTCACCAACCAACCTGCGATTTGCCGGTGGTGGGCAGACCAGACATACAGGCGAACAGAAGACGACACCAGAGAAGGACAGTTTATCGATTGAATTTTCGGTTGAACTTGAAGTTAAGCCAGTTGTGCGCTTGACTTCAGAGTGCGAAACTTCGTCCGAAATGCTACCTACCTACCCAGCACCACACCCATCAGACCCGTCGAGGGTTCGAGTTGGCCCGAGGTCCTATTTTAATCCGTATCTTCATGCGATTCGAAATCGCCTTGAAGCCAAAGGGATGCCACCACCAGATATGCCCCCCTCCCCCCCTCCCCCACTGTCTCACACCAACACCAACGCCCTACTTCACCTGACTTTAACTAGCGTGGCGTAGGCCCAGCGCTCGATCCCCCCCCCCAAACTCAAATTCCTCGCCGTAGCTCCACATTGGCTTTATTTTATTTTAGTATGGACACCACTTTCACTTGCCTCTTACTAAATTGTTCTTAATGCAATCGTCGAAACAAGCAAGCTCAGAGATGGTACCCTCGATTTCACCCTCGATTTCGCCCCGCCAACTCTCCATCAAACCTTGCTTGGTTGGTTCGCATCTCCCTTTCCCACCGTTCCCAGCTAGATGCATACCCACAGGTTCAATTCGGTTAGGTCGTTCACATGACCGTGACTGACCGACTACTTGGCTTCTGTTTTCAGGAAGGGATGTATACTGTACTTCTTAATGAAATCAACGATATCTGGTTCTGTCTGGTAGCGACCCGACCCCGGAGCGGAGGTCGTTCAAGTTTTTATTCTTCTCTCGGAGGCGTTGGGCGTGGCAAAAGGGTGCTACACAGCTCGGAGTCCGAGACCAGAATACGTTGCGAAGAGACGGGAGTAATAAGTCCCTTGGCTCAACTGTCGCATTCTAATTTCTATCTCATTCTTCAGGGCAAGGCGCATCGGTTTCACGCGAGGTTATCACCCGGCTTCGAGTCCGAGTTCATCTTCCTTGCGTGTGCGAGTCATTCGCTGCGTCGCACTGCTCGACTCGGCGGCGTCAATGACGTCGATCTCGTGCTTTTCTTTTTACTAGGGCTTCCATTCGAGGAAGCAGGGCGAAAGAGGAAAGTGCGGGATGGGAGCGTGAGAGATCACAGTTGAACAAAGGTTCCCACGGTTCGAAGGTTCTTCAACTTGATCTCATGACCACCCGAGTTTCGACTGAACGAAGGAAGGAAGGCGCAATGGTCTGAGAGTCTCGGCGGAGTTTTGTATTCCAGCACGACTTGGCTTGGGTCGGAGCTCGTTTGTTGTTGTTCAATTTTGAATCTCGATGAGAGGCGCTTAGCCTGATTAATTGTACAATGCGCGCTGCGACGCGCTCCCTGTTGCAGCATTCCTCCGAGTCGCGTCCCGTAAGCTTCTTCCTTGTACGTGCACGGGTGCGATTGCTATACATGTAATTCTGCGCCGTCGTCACGGCTGCAATCTAACGTCAGCGATGTCTGCCTTTGCACTCGCGATATTTCAAGTTCGACGCAGTTCCGGACACACAAACTACGTTCACGTCTATCCATAAAGTAAAAACGTACCAGGGTTGTCCGATGTCGGATCTGTATTAATGCAAGTTGTGAATAAATGCATCGGCACGGTTCGGATTCGGATTCGGGTGAAAGTCCGACCGCCAGAGGGCTGCGGTTGGGAGGACTCGGAGTCGCCCGGGGAAGGACGTAGAGTACGAGAAGTACAGCGCCGCGCCGGGCCCATCGCCAAGTCGCGGCGCCCCCACACATGGCCGCACGACAAAGGGCAGCGAACGCTCGAGCTCGACCCAGCACCCCTAGCCTAGCCTCCCGTCCCCCGCACGCGCCGCCGGGCTCCACTGAGGGGGACGGGGGGGCTGGGCTGTTTTTCGCCAGTTACTACTCAGTAAGTAGCGGGCGCGCGGGTCCAGAACATAATATAATCCTGCTTTGTCACATGTGTTCCCAGTGGCGAGAATCGGCTCTCCTGCGCCGAGGTCAAGTTCAAGTACTCGCTCCCTCTGTGTCCTGTGTCCGGTGTCAGTGGGCGAACTCGACCGCGCGTAGGCAATGTCGGCCGGGGACTCGGATGCCATTGAAGACTTGCACCCAAATCCAAAATCCACATCCACATCCTCCGGCGCGCCGCGGCACACCTGCTACGCCCGCTCGACGCTCGCCTGGACTCGGTGCTTCTGTTTCAGTCGTCCGTCGAACCCTCGTTGAGCCTTCCGAAAGCGTGTCGGCGATCTCGGGGATGTTGAGAACGACCTCACGCACGTAAGTAGCTACATATGTGCTTACAGCTACTGGATCCGCGTTCGTCCGTAGGGTCCTTCCTTCCTCCGTGCATTCGCCCGTGCATCCAGTCAGTGAGTCAGAGGGTGAGTCAGTCGGACAGAGGGTGAGTCGGTCAGACTCGGCGCTCTCCTGGAAGGGTATTAAAAATCGAGGTTGTAGGCCATGGTCGGATCGGGGTCGTGAAAAGAGATTGTATTTTTTAGCGGTGCCACCGCATGGTCCCTAAAGGAAGGAAGGAAGGAAGGAAGATACGCCTACGGGTGCGCATGCTGTACCGACGACGTACATGTGCGCTCCAGCCGGTGAGTCAGACACACACGGCTCTCTCCTGGGATTCGTGAATGACCAATAATAATAATAATTGGATTTCCGAGTCTGCCGGGCTGTGAAGTTGAATATTGTGATACAGTAAAGTCGGGGAAGTCTAATAATAAGATTTCCAAGGATATCAATATTGATATGGCTGGAGCACGGCACAGTACGGTGCGGTGCGGGACGCACGACGTTGAGCCAGCCGTTCGTGTGGGTATGTAGTGCTTGCATATCGACGCTGGTGCGGGTGTGCTACGATGTGCGTCGAGGAACGCGCGCGTGGCTTGGCTTCGGCGAGGTGAGTGGAGGTTGATTCCGGTGTGTGGTGCGACGATTCGGACGGGAGTTGAGTTGGTGTGTAGGCGGGGCAAGGGCGAGTCGTGGCCGTGGCCAGGAAGGAAGGAACGCAGGATTCAGAAGGAACGCAGGACTCGGTCGGGGACGCGGTTGCGAGCTGCAGTGGGCCCGTCGGCGCATCGACGCCCGCCTTCTTCTCCGTGTTTCGTGTCAGCGAGCCGCGAGCCGCGAGGTTGCGTTGGCAAGGACGTGAAGGACGCGACGTGTGGATGAGAGAGCCCAAAACAAAAAAAGGAGAACAAAGCCGCAGGTGCAGGCGCAGTCAGTCATGATCTTCCGGTGTGTGGTCGACGATTCGGACGTGAGTTGAGTTGGTGTGCCGAGGGGTGTAGGCGGGGCGAGGGCGAGGGCGCGTCGTGCCCAGGAAGGAGTCAGAACGCAGAACGCGGTCGGGGACGCGGTGCGCTCGTCGGCACGTCGACGCACGCACGCATTCTTCTCCGCGCGCCTCCCGCAAGTTGTTGTGACCGCCGCGTCGATGAGCCAACCTTGACAAAACAAAACAATAAAAGGAGAACAAAGCCGCCTGTGCAGTCATGATCAGCTGGGAGGTCCCGAGTAGTTGGCGGTGGCAGTGGCAGTGGCAGTGGCGAGGGTCAGGGTGGGCGGCGGGGGGTTGAGCAGGTAACAACAACGGCTTCGGCTTCGGCTTCGAAGCACAGTTGGTCTGCATCCGGGGAGGTATGTATGCACGTAACTAATTAGAGGCGTCGCGGGTGCCGGGTGCGCAGAAATGTCCATGTGCATGTACACTGTAGGGTGGCAGTGGCAGTGTGCTGAGCCGAGCGACAAGAGGAATTAAACGGTGCAAGGGTGGGTGCATCCGCGCAGGCCCGGGTGGGTCCGCTGGGTGATTTAATTTCTTTTAATTCGGTGCCCGGAGGCAGAGGGGGCCTTCGTCCAAGCGAATATACGTCGACACTGCCAGTGTGCGCTGGGTAATTTAATTTCTTTTAATTCGGTGCCCGGAGCGGGCGTTTGTCCAAGCGAATATATGCGTAAAGTCCGGTTCGGTTCGGTGTTCAAGAGAGTGCCGGGTTGTGTTGTTCATTTATATTTCATTTGCGGGTGCGGTGTGTGCTGGGCTGGACTTGATCTTGACAAGAGGAAGGCTGGAGGTGGAGGGCGTGGTTACCGTGGACCCACACTGGGTGATTTAACAGGGGCTGGGTGGAGCTCGAGTCGGCCCGTTGCTGGGCAGAACCTGTTGTGCGTTTCATGAACAAGTGGCTATAGTATGCCTGGGCTGAAACAGAATGGGAAGACAAGTCTTGGTTCGTGTGAACGATGAGGTTGAACCTGCGGGTATGCATCTCGAGCTGGGAACGGTGGGAAAGGGAGATGTGACCGGGGAGGAATCGAGGGAGCTTGTTTGTTGCGCAGATCGTCTTAAGGCACAGAAGAGGCAAGTGAAAGCGGCGTACTGAAGGCAGGAATTAGAGTTTGGAGGGGGATCGAGGCTTGCGCCGCGCTGGTGGGTGAGACAGGGGCGGGACACGGGGTGGATGCCGGCATGGGACGGCAGAGTGGTCGGCACGGTGCAAGTGTATAGTGGGACTTGAACTTTGTACTCTACATTGAAGGCAGGCTGGCAGAGAGTGTCAGGCCGCAGGTATTGAAAGCGGCGGACTAGGCCAGAAGGGGCTTGGATGTTACCCTGAATAATGCCACGCGAGCAGCAAGCGAGGTGATGGTGACCAGGGGTAGGGCGCGTGGTGGACGCGTCGGGAGCTGGTCGGTGGATGGTGAGCGGCGTGTGTGGCGGTGGAGGGTAGCGTCGTCGTTGAGAATAGAATGGAGTAGACTCACTGCGCTGTGGACAGAAGGAACGGTCGAAGGGAGGATTGCTGACCAATGGCCGGACTGGGATCCAATGATATTACCCTGTTGCCGCTTGCCTGCTACCACCATGTCCCACCCCATCGCCCTCCCGATGCCCGTGGCCAGCCAGCAGCAGCAGGACCCCTACCCCATGGCCCTCGACGGCAGCTCCTACAATGGCCAGGAGGACGGCCGTGCATTCAACCCCGCCAGCTACACCCGCCACTTCCTTGGCTCCCCCATCTCCTGGCGCGCAGGCTCGTTCGGCGCTACTTACTGTGCTACTAGCGCGTCCCCCACCGCCATGCTCGTCGGCTCCTATGAGTGCGCACGCTTTCGCGTTACCAGACGTCGCGCGCTAATTAATGACTACAGACTCGGCCCCGGACGCAGCCCGCTCAAGTCCCCCGACAACTCCATCCTCAACGCGTGGAACGTCTTTGACCGCCAGGGCGAGCTCTGCCGCAACTACACCTGCTGCGGCGCCCACCTCCCCGACCTCCATGCCCTCCTCGAGCACTTTGAGGAGGTCCACATCGTCGTCCGCGGCGGCCAGCCCCCCTCCATCCAGATCCCCTTCAACCCCCAGACGAATCCGCCGGAGCAGTCTGCGCACGCGCCCGCTGACAACAACAACGCGCACCTGCTGCAGCAGCCCCAGTACAGCACCCCGTTCGACACGGACGACATGGACCTCGGCGACGCCATGTACGACGTCGACGTGGGCGATGCGTCCCCGCCCCCGCCCAGCACCGCCCCCACCAGCACCGTCACCTCGCGCGCTCCGTCCCCCTCCCCAAACTCGCCGCTAAATTCCCATCTGGCCCACACCGCGAAACCCGCGCTGAACATCTCGCTCTCCGGCGTGGGCTTCCCGCCGTCCTTCCAGCCGCACTCGTCCTCGCTCGCCAACGCCCACGGGCACGGCCACGCGGGCCACGGCACGCACACGCCGTTCAGCGCCTACGCGCGGTACAACGCCGAGTACTCGCCCGGCGGCGCGGGCACGGGGCAGGTCACCCCGCAGGACGTCGCCGACTACACGCCCTCCCCGCCCGACTCCTCCGCCCATTCCGGGGCCTTCCTGCACGACGGCATCGAGAGCGCCATCGCGCCCGCGCTCGTGTTCGGGCGGGAGGAGGAGCTGCTGCTCGACGGCTCGCCCGTCGCCAGCACGAGCGCGCTGCCGAGCGGGAGTCAGGGGGGGAAGGTGCCCAAGGCCAAGGCGCGCAGTTCGGGCGGGAGCGGGGGTGCGAGTCGGTCGGCGCCGCCGTCGCGCCTGGGGACGCCGCCGGGGTTCGCGTCCGGGTCCGGCGCGGGGGCCTCTGCGGCGCACGCACCGCATGCGGGCCCGGCGTCGGCGCACCCGTCCTCGTCGCACGGGCAGGGCTCCTTCCCCGCGCACGCCGCTGCCAACGCCAACGGCGCCGGCGTCTCCAGCGGTGGTGCAACCGGGAGCCCCACGATCCTGCTCCCGCACAAGCCCTTCCGGTGCCCGAAACCCAACTGCTCAAAGTCCTATAAACAAGCTAATGGGCTCAAGTACCACATCACGCACGGGAGCTGCAATTACGGGCCCGCGAAGGACTTGGAGGCCGTCCGGGCGCTGTTGGAGCGGAAGCGCGCGAATGCGAGCGTGGCGCAGGCGCTGTCGACGGCGCAGAACCCGACGCATGGGGGGGCGCTGGGGCACGACGCTGCAGAGGACAGCGAGGAGGGCGGAGCAGGGGGAGGGATAGGAGTCGGTGGAGGGGGGATGGGAGAGGGGCTGTCGCAGGCGGAGCTGAACGAGGTGGAGGCGCGGGTGCGGCCGTTTGCGTGTGGGGTTGGGGATTGTGCGCGGAGGTATAAGGTTAGTGGCTTTGCGATTGCGATTTTTCCCTTTTTACTCGGAGCTTGGGAGCTTGCGATTTTGGTTTTTCTTTTGGGCCTACACTTTTGTTCGTGCTTACCTCACCCTTGCTTGTATGCGCGCGACTCGCGCGCTATCCCTCCTTCATTTTCGTTTTCATCTTTCTACCTACCTTTTTCGTTAGCTCCATCCTTATTCGTTCTTCCTACGCAACCCCTTCGTTCTCCGTTCTTGTTATCTTGACTTTGTTTTCTTTCTCCTCGCGGTCCTTCTCTGTTAACTTTTAATGTTATTTTACTCGCTCCCCTCGTTCTTCATCTTCGTCATCCCCTTACCGCTCGCTAACGCCCGCTCCCACAGAACATGAACGGTCTCCGGTACCACTACCAGCACTCGGGCGACCACGGCGCCGTCGGCCTCGGCATGCTCGCCGGCGGCGTCCACGGCTGTCTGCGGAACAACTCCTCCTCCCCCTCCACCTCCTCCTCCACCAACTCTGCCACCTCTGCCACCAATTCGACGCTGAATTCGACGAGCACGCCGGGCACGCCGACGGGCAAGGGCAAGGCGGGGGCAGGGGCGGGGGCGTACGCGTGGGGGAGCACGCTGCTGCCGCATATACAGGCGGTGAGCGCGACGACGGCGACGACGGCGGCGACTGCGACCGCGTCTGCTGCTTCTGCTTCTGCGTCAAACGCTGCTTCGACCGCTTCCAGCCCGGCGTCAACGCCTTCGACGACGACGACGACGAGTGCGGGGGGGAAGAAGGGGAAGGGGAAGACGGAGGCGACGGCGTTTGCGGTGCCGACCAGTGCGGGTGCGTCTGCGTCTGCATCGGCCAAAGCGAATTCGGCGCCGGGGACGCCCACGACTTTGACGTCGACGTTCCCCGCCGTGCCCGGGCCTGCTTTACCCACCGCGGCGACGAGTGCGTTTGCCGGTGTGGGTGCGGGTGCGCCGACAGCCGCCGCGCAGGGACAGACGCAAGCGCAAGCACAGCAGAGCCAGACGGAGTATCTGGCGCAGCTGCAGCGGGCGCAGTATGCGCAGTATCAGCAGTGGTATGTGAGTGCGCAGCAGCAGGCGCAGGCGCAGGCGGCGGCGGCGGCGCAGGCGCAGCAGCAGGCACAGGCACAGGCGCAGGCTCAGCAGCAGCAGCAGCAGCAGGCGCAGAGGGGGCAGGATGTGACGATGGGGTGAGCGCTGCATGCGCCCCTCCGTCCTCGTCCCGCCTAGTGGAGTACTCCTCGGCCCGCCCGCCACGCTCGCCAAAAGCAATCCAAAAACCAAAACCCAAAACCCAAAATCGATATCGATATCTCGAAAGCAAAAGTACCCCGTATACGTATAATGTGCTGTGTTCCTCTCCTCTCCTCCCCGCTCGTTCGTTATTATTCTCTACTTACTCTTACTCTTACTCTTACTCTCTGATTACTTACTTGACTCGCTACGCTCTACTACTCTATTGTCGTTGCCTCCGTCCCCGCTACTCTACTGTCTATTGTCATCATCACTCCCCATCTCATCCGGCTTGCGACTTGCCTTGCGAGCGCGAGCGCGGGCGCGAGACGCCCGCTGTATTCCGCGTACCGACCGACCTACCTTACATTATGCCTGCTACCACCCCCACTAGTATTTTACTTACTTACACATAGAGATCTCGGTTCGATTAGTTTTCGCCCGCCCTCCTTCCTCCCTCCTTCCCTCTCTCCTTCCTCCTCCGCTCACTCCTCACTCCTCACTCCTCTTGGTCCCGCCCCTACTCCCTCCTCCGCTCACGTACATATGTACGTATACGCCCCCCTCTTGTTGTAGCTGCCGTACGTCGCGTTATTGCGCGCGGCTGAGCTTTTTCTTGCGCCCTCGAGCCCCCCCTCCCAACTTACTTGGTATATTTTGTGTACTGTATGGTACATACAGTAGATGCGTGTATAAGATGCGTATATGTGTTGGTGGTTTTGTGCGGTGGTGAGGGTGTGAGTTGGAAGTTGAAGAGGGCGTGCGGGACGTTTGGGAGGGATTATGTTGAGGCAAGAAGAAGGAGGCTTGAAAGAAAGAAAGAAAGTGGACAGGAGGTGGATTCCGGGCGACGCGTTCAGAGGCAGGCACAAGTCGGGACGTCGGGGTACTGATTCTGACTCGACTCAACTCGACTCATGAGAGGGGCAAGTTCGAGCTCGGGACGCAACGGGCCCGGACTCGGAAATTTCTGTTGAGGCAAGACTTGAGAGCGGAGGTGGACCATTGAGCGACTCATTGAGACTCAGAACCCCGACGTCCCTGACTCGACTCATCAGAGGGGCAAGCTCGAGCTCGGGACGCGACGGGCCTGGAGTCGGAAATTAACGGGGACGGCATGTGTGGCCACGCAGACCGAGCTCCGTGTCCACCCGTTCGCCGGTGGCCCGGTGCTGGTGGAAAAATGGAGCTCAGTACATGACGTCGCGGTGGAGGTCGGGTGTCGGCGTGCCGGTGCTCGGACTCGCGAAAGAGTACGGACGAGGACGGTCACGCGTCGGTCAAAGCGAGAATTAGCAAGTCTTGCAATTGAATTTGATCGCTTCGATCCTGCTTCGATTGTGGGATGATCGTTGAAGTCGAGGGGGTTTTGGATTTGAGTCCGCGGGGCGTTGGGTCCTCCGTGTAGGGATCGGGCGTAGGGGTAGAGGTGCAAAGAGCAGAAAGGAGAAGGGGGAGAGGGGGAGAGATTAGGTTCCGTGGGATGAATAGTGTTACATAGATATGGGTATAGATACAATATTATATGCTTATATGCGAGCGTGAGTTCGTACAGAGTTCGTTCGTGATTCGTGCCATGTCGGCAGGTGAATAGGTGACTCCGAGATGGATGCGATGAGGTGAGGTGAGGCACTTCATCTCGGAGCTGTGTTTAGACTTTGGATCGTCTGAGAAACAAAATTTAGGATTTATGTCGAGGAAGGGTAAAGAGGAGGGAAGCGACGCACCGAGACCGACAGGCGCCGCAGGTGAGGCAGTCTGCGATTCCTGCTAGGCAGCTTGCGATCGCTGATAACGCGAAAACGGGTATGAGTACAGATAATAGATAGGAAGAATTGAGAGGCAAAAAGGTACGCACCGGCGACGATACACTCGATACAGCCCGCAACGAGCCCGACAATGGCCATGACGCAGTCGGCGATGCATTGGAAGATTCCTGATGCTCATTGAGTACTCAAGACCGAATATGGAAAGGAAAAACGGACCGCTTATACAGGATACGATGCAGCTGAAACAAATCAGTAAATACGATGTGTGGACGGAGACGAGGGCAGACGTACCCCATTGTGAATTATAGTGATTCGAGACCGAGCGAAAAGTTGTTGTTGATGTGAAGCTGGACGAAGCGCCTTTTAAGAGGATGGGCAGGTGACGTCACTTTGAGGCTGGGGTGTTGTGCAGAAAAGGTATGACGATTCAGTGCGTCGGACGTAGTAGCAGGTTAAAGGTTGATGCGGGCAGAGGGGATAGGATTTTAAAGGAGTGTTATTGGGTAGCTGTATGTGGGACGAGTGGAGTGACCTTGGATTCGAAGGGGTTTTTTGTTTTAAAAAATCGAGGCCGCGACGAGAAGGGACAGTACTAATATTCCTCGTTCAGTTTAAGGAGTCACACTAGTCGAGTATCGTATCTTGAAGTTCTCGGCGACTCCGAGGGTCGACATGCAGTCAGAATGCAAGTTGAGGGAGGTTGAAGGCCGCGGCCGAAGTCTAGGTCTTTTTTTCTTTCTTTTGACCATGCTTGTCCGAGTTGCCTTTGGAGCCCGAGTTTTTGCGTGGCGAATCCCTGGCCTCTCGGCGCACGTCGACCAAGACTGGTTCAAGTGAGAGCAGGAGTTTGACGAAGGCCGAAAATCGGCAAGGGTTTCTCTTCTTTTTTGCATCTTTGAACCTTCGCGGGGTTTTTTTGGGACCCAATAACGCCACCTGCATCGATGTGGTTGACAGGTTGAACATTCGAGCAAAGGCGGGCGGAGGGTTTGTTTGGCAAACGCGCAGTCACAAACATCGCCACACAGGCCAACTTTTCCTTGTGCCCTTTGCATCCGTCTTCTACCTCAATTCATGTAAGTACTCTATCTTCGAAATTCCTTTATATTTGCACTGTGGCATCCGGAGACTGTTGTCTGTGGCTGGATCGCGCTGAGGGCGTGACCTTGCGTCGCGTCGTTGTCTCGTACCACTTTCCAGTGACTATCCCATCGCATTTCAGTTCCCCCGCTTTCATCTGGATCTATCTGACTACTTCTCTAGAATGCGTGAAATTGTCCATCTGCAAACGGGCCAGGTACGCTCCATTCGTTGTATCTTTTTACACCGTTGACCCCGACGTGCAGTGTGGCAACCAAATCGGTTCGCATCTCACCCTCCTCCGATGAATTACGCGTGTTAATCGCAATTTTCTGCAGGCGCGAGGTTCTGGGAGGTCGTCTCGGACGAGCACGGCATCGGCGCCGATGGCGTGTACAACGGCACCAACGACCTCCAGCTCGAGCGCATCTCAGTGTACTACAACGAGGTCGGCGGGAACAAGTACGTCCCTCGCGCGGTCTTGATTGATCTCGAGCCTGGGACCATGGACTCGGTTCGCTCGGGCCCCCTCGGCAGCCTTTTCCGCCCCGACAACTTTGTCTTTGGGCAGAGTGGCGCCGGCAACAACTGGGCAAAAGGACGTAAGTGGAGATCGCTTTATTTTCGTGGTGTTTCGGCGTTCTCGCGTTCCCAAATCGGTGGCCAGCTGGTCTCGCCCTCCCTTTGAAAACTCGTGGTTTTCGCATCATTTCGATGCCGAACGTGTTGAATGCACCTCATGCCAACACCCATCTTCGCCTCCGCCCATCGCTAGACATCCCCACCGGTGCTGACAATCGTATATTTTAGATTACACCGAGGGAGCCGAGCTTGTCGACTCCGTCCTTGATGTCGTGCGTAAGGAGGCCGAGGGCACTGATTGCCTCCAGGGTGAGCCTCTTCTTCGCCCGCCCTGTATCCTTTCTCACCGATGCTCCTCAGGTTTCCAAATCACCCACTCCCTCGGAGGAGGAACCGGCTCCGGAATGGGTACCCTCCTGATCTCCAAGATTCGCGAGGAATACCCCGACCGCATGATGTGCACGTACTCTGTCGTACCCAGTCCCAAGGTGTCCGACACCGTCGTCGAGGTGGGCTTGCTCTTTATTTTAAAAAGCGCGTACTGACGTATATTTCAGCCCTACAACGCGACCCTCTCCGTCCACCAGCTGGTCGAGAACTCTGACGAGACATTCTGCATTGACAACGAAGCTCTGTACGACATTTGCTTCCGGACGCTGAAGCTGTCGACCCCGACCTACGGCGACCTCAACAACCTCGTCTCCGTCGTCATGTCCGGCATCACCACCTGCTTGCGCTTCCCCGGCCAGCTCAACTCTGACCTGCGCAAACTCGCCGTCAACATGGGTCAGTCTTTACTTCCTTTTCTTTCGCGTATCGCAGCTAAACCTTCGCCCTAGTTCCCTTCCCCCGTCTCCACTTCTTCATGACCGGCTTCGCGCCGCTCACCGCCCGCGGCAGCGCCCAATACCGCGCCGTCAGCGTCCCCGAGCTTACCGCCCAAATGTTCGACGCCAAGAACATGATGGCCGCCTCCGACCCGCGGCACGGACGCTACCTCACCGTCGCGGCCGTCTTCCGCGGCAAGGTTGCCATGAAGGAGGTCGAGGAGCAGATGCAGAATGTCCAAAACAAGAACTCTGCGTACTTCGTCGAGTGGATCCCGAACAACGTGCTCACCGCGCACTGCGACATCCCGCCCCGCGGCGTCAAGATGGCCGTGACGTTCATTGGGAACTCGACGGCGATCCAGGAACTGTTCAAGCGCGTCAGCGACCAGTTCACAGCTATGTTCAAGCGGAAGGCGTTCTTGCATTGGTACACTCAGGAGGGCATGGACGAGATGGAGGTATGGTCGAATTTTGGCTTGTCATTCTCGAGCATTGACATTTCTCCAGTTCACGGAAGCCGAGTCCAACATGCAGGATCTGGTTGCCGAGTACCAGCAGTACCAGGATGCCACGTATGTCTCTCTTCCCTTAACTCCCACTCTAAGTTAACCCACTTTGACAGCGTCGAGGAGGATGGCGAGTACGAGGAGGAACTCCCCGTCGAGGAAGAGCAGTAGACGTGTCGCTTGCGGACTGGGCTACTCACGCCCCCTGATGAACACGACCTATTATACCCTCCGCCTCAAAAAAACTACGTCTCATTTTTTTGATCCCTTGCTCCGCATTCCATCCATCAATTCATAATACAAACGCACTCTCTTTTTCTTTTTACTCCCTTTTCTTTTTTTTTAGTTTTCGTTCAGCTCTCTTGTTGTGGATCTCGCTCAGACAGACAGACAGCTAATCGAAATGACTGGCTTTTTTGACCGGTTCTAGATTACATTTGCGAGGCTATTACAAGCCAAGCATGAATACTATTCTGCGGACACACGAAAGCTCTCCGTTATCTGCGAATCCTCGTCGGCTCATTGTCACTCGCATCTACTTTTGAGGGCCCCCGCCATCTCCTCGATGCAAGCCGTCACCGTCGTGCGCATCCACTCCTTCGCAAGCCCTGGTCCCAACCCGCTGAAGACCGCGATGATCTCGAATTTCGTCTTCTGCGCGTCGGTTTCGGTCAGGATGTGCCAGCGCAGCGCACCGAAGAGCTACCCCGGCACAGAGGAACCCCAAGCGAGCTGACGCTGGGGCTTGACGTGCATTATGAACTCGGCGAGGGTCTGCGTCTTGATGCTGTGGTCCAGGCTGGGCGGCATGTGAACGTTGATGCCGACGTAGTTGCCCTTCGCGAGTTGGGGATTCGAGCCCGGCAGATGTTTCTTGGACCCGTCGAGCAGAGTGGCGGTACGGCTGTCGATGTGTGAGCTTCCTATTCGATTCGTTGTACCCGTTTGGGGAGGACTTACATGTATGGGTTCCTGCGCAAATTCTCAATTATTCACGCTTCAGCCAGCGGAGGATGGTGCTCACCACTTTGCATACTCGGAGAAGTCAACGAGTGTGTCCCAGACTTTCTTCCGCGGCGCGTTGATGACCATTGAAAATCCCGGTGCATTGCGCAATTGGGACCTGGCGCTGTACGAATAGTGTTCGAATCGGATTGATCCCTCTGCCGGCGCTGTATCAAAGATATCCATCGCGGGCCGTACGCGTTTACGCTGGCGACAGATTCGGACTACGAGGAACAAACTTCACAGAACACGCCGTGATACTTCGACTTCTGGTTATTTTTATTTCGGGAGATCTGTGATCGGCGCTTTCGCATGCCAGGGTTCGATAAGAAGCCTGATATCCGAGTTGAAAGAAGACGGCTAGACGGCTCAAGTAAAAGGGGCAGCTAGATGGACACCCAACAGGTCAGTAACAGGTCATGGCAGACCAAAAGTGATAGATGACTAATTTACGAGAAGCCTCAAGGACTACACGTTTGACTCGTTTCAAGGCGCATCTTTGACTTCAAGGTAGATCCCATCCGCGACGGTCGCCACTCACTGCCTTAAAAACACCATCCGACCGCTTGACCCACTCATCCTGCCGCAAATTTATGGAGTCCCTCTCGAACAATATCGGCATTACTCTTCTCGCAGCGGGCGTTGCTTATTTTGCTTTTGCCTCGCTTGTCCGCCGAACTAACTATCCGCCGGGTCCACGTCGACTCCCAATCGTCGGCAATGCCTTTCAAATCCCCAAGACCTTCCAGTGGCTTACATTTTCGAAATGGGCTGAAAAATATGGTAAGTCGTCGGCCACGGACCAAATAACCCACCTAACAATCAAACCCAGGCTCCATCGTGTACCTCGAAGCCGTGGGGCAACCTTTGGTACTTCTCAACTCGTATGAAGTTGCAAAAGATCTTCTGGAACAGCGATCCGCGATTTATTCCGACAGACCTCATCTTGTAAGTCACAAAATATTATTGTCGTTCATCCGTTACCAACTCTTTGTCCAGGAGATGGCTTATCTGTGAGTCAAACACATAACGGATCTTCCAGCGGCCTCACAATTTTTTGAACTTTGTCAGCTCAGGATACGACAAGGCGTTTGTTCTCCAACCGTACAACGATAACTGGCGTCAGCAGCGCAAGATTCTCACACAAGATTTGGGACCACGAATGATTCCTCGGTACCACACCTTCAAAGAAGGAGAAGCTCGTTTGTTGACGAAAAGCATCCTCGATGAACCGAGCAACTTGGAGCATTTAATCAAATTGTAGGTTGCATTATCATTTGCATTCCAACAATTGAACAGCCGGTCCGCAGGAGAATCGCGGCCATCATCCTTCGCATCACATACGGACACTACATTTCCGCCGACACCGATCCGTTCTTGACGTTAGGCAGGGCCGCCATGGATATATTCAGCCGGTCGGCGGAACCTGGCGTGTGGCTGGTCGATGCAATTCCCATTTGTACGCGACACTTTACTACGTACCTACTGTACCTTGAGCTCAAGCTTAACGACGAGCAGTGAAAAAATTGCCGACCTGGGTGCCCGGGACCGGATTCTTGCATACGGCGGCGGCCTGGCGACAAGTTGTCCACAAGGCGGCTTGGGAACCCTACATGTGGGCAAAGCGCAACTTGGTGGGTTGTTACTGTACTTTGCCAAACTTGACAGTTCTTATAAATACTCCAGGAATCGGGTACGGCGCTACTTCCCAACACATGTGCTACGGCTTTAGAAGCGTCTGGAGGACAGCCCTCTACTGAGCTCGAGGAACAACTCGTTTGGGCGGCGTGCATGATGATGGAAGGTGGAATGGATACGGTATGTTCTTGTCGCTGTATCTTCAGATACCACTCTTAGGGCACCATCAGAGCATGATCAGTGCCATGAACTTTTTCCATGCTATGCTACTCAATCCTGCGGTGCAGAAGAAGGCACAGAAAGAAATCGACTCTGTTATCGGTTTGGACCGTTTGCCGACAATTGAAGACAAGGACTCCTTGCCATATGTCAAAGGGCTTGTGACCGAAGTTTTGCGCCTCCGTCCAGCCATCCCTTTGGGTCTCTTTTTTGTTTCCGTGATTTCACCAGTACTGACCAGACAAACAAAAGGTGTACCTCACGCGCTCGTCAAAGATGATTTGTATGAAGGCATGCATCTCCCCAAAGGTTCCGTCGTCATCCCAAACGCCTGGTGAGCCCAACACTACGCTTTTACGAAATCTACTCAAGCGCCATAGGCACATGTTGCACGATCCGGACGTATTCCCAAATCCTATGGAATTCCAACCAGAAAGATACAACAATCTAGACTCCGCAATGAAGAGGGTCACCGATGTCGCCTTTGGTTTCGGCCGTCGATTATGCCCGGGCAAAGCATTCGGGGAGGGAACTCTCTTTGCGATCGCTTCGACTGTCCTCGCAACTTGTGATATTACCCCCCCTCGTTGATGAACATGGCAACGATATTATTCCGGACGTCACATATACCTCGGGTAGCATCAGGTAATCCTTCGGTGTCTGTCGTTGGAGCCCGCTCTGACTTGTCTGGTTAGCTTCCCTACGCGGTTCAGCTGCAATATCAAACCCCGCTCGAAACAAGCTCATGAGACGCTATTGCATGCTGTGAACGAGGCTCGAGAGAGTAAGAGTGCCCTAGACCATTGACATGGCTTAGAACTACGTGTTTCGGGTAGTGACTTCGCGGATTGACGTCAATCCGGTCGAAGCTTTTGGTTGAAAAAATGTAATTAGCAGAAAGTGTGTTTCAAGAAAGTTAATTATCGTCGAGCTAGCGCCCGCTCAGGTCGAAAGCGCGATGTACTGAATCTGATTTACCGCTCTTGGCCAATTTGAACTTTGTGTGCCGAACTATGCCGTTTTGTTCCGGCTCTCGGCAGTCAAAAAATCCTCGGAGTACGAAATTTAGGTCACTACTAGCAAACCGCCATCTGGTTCAACTATTTATTAGAGTCGAGACTGAGGTTCAAGGCAGGCTGTTGGATGCAGAATTATAATATTATCACTCAGGTTTGCAGCAATTCAAGTTATCTTATAATGCACAATGCCTGAAGGCACAAAAAATGAATTATTGACAATGAAAGAAAACCAACGTTAGTAATGGCCTCGCCAAAGGCGTTCGCCCATGCCATAGATATTTCGTAGAATGGGATCATCCAGAAGCTCAGTGGGCCTAAAGCGAGGTTTAGTGTCTGTAGTTTATTACCACGAATGAAACTACCTGCTCGCCGCGAGTATAACTATTTCAGCCTGCAACTTGAAACCATCTTCAAATAAAATCCCATCCAGGACAAAACGTTTGATCGATTTCAGGGACTGAATGAAGTCAACTACACAATAAATGCAAAAAAGGAAGAACTTGCCTTAGTGGCGACTTCTCCCTGGGACCTTCCTGCGCCAATTTCAATGAATGTGGATTTGACCGCTATGCCCATGCTCCAGGGCCGAGGTGGAGTCGACTGGCTGATTTGTTTCAAGGCAAGGGGTTAACACTATTGTGAATAGAGCGTACAACGAGAACGAACTTGACAGCGTGCGTTAGAACACTATCACGTAGAGCTCCAAATACCAACCCGTTGGCAATCTCATCAGGTGTATTCATTGTCTCGTTCTTGTACAAATCTGCACGGTTAAGAAAAGGAAGTCGGCAACATGATGATGTGAGCGTACCAGGAAATATCCTAAACAGCGACCGTGTTTTGCTTTGGGTTGAACGTTGCACCAAGGTAACTGTTGCCACGTTCCGCTCCGATAACGCCAGACAGGTATCATGGCCAGTGCAGCCCGACGCAACCACGATCACTCTCTTCCCTGTCCAGTCATACACACTGCAATTGATATCATTTGCAGAGGAGAACTGCACAAAGGAGCAGCGTGGATTGAGATGACTGGAAGCTATGAAGGACGTCAGGGCATTGTGAAGGATGAAGTCTGGAAAATTACATTCAGTGAGCATGTGTTGAGCAAAAGGTGGCGACGTTGTGTGATGATCCAGTGCTCCAATTAAGACGCGCGGCCATAGCACAGGCCAAAATGGCATACC
This sequence comes from Mycena alexandri, assembly GCA_029233265.1. Taxonomy (NCBI): domain Eukaryota; kingdom Fungi; phylum Basidiomycota; class Agaricomycetes; order Agaricales; family Mycenaceae; genus Mycena; species Mycena alexandri. The sequence continues at coordinate 56,647 of JARJCM010000055.1, read as the reverse complement.
TTAGTGAAATGTGTTCGCCATATGCAGAATTATCCCCGAGGTACATTGAAAAATAACTCTCCAAAATGATGAACCACCGCGAATGATTACCACGGGGAAGACCCGACTCGGATAAGTATAGTTCAAACTGAGAAGTGTCCGAGCCCATCGGACACGGCCCTAGAAGACTATGGGTAAACGATCAGTGAAATTCCAATTGCACCACTCCAATATTGCACTTCGGAATCGAAGTTGAACTTGCCATGTCGCTGTGATCGGCTCCATCGGATCATTTTCTGATCCTTCCTTTCACTTCCACACTACGATTGCCCAGCACTTCCACACGACGATTTGCTCAGGACCAGCGGGAAAAGAAGAGACTCCCTTATCAACTTCTTTCTGGTTATCAAACGTTTGATTATCCGAGCCCGATACCGGGCGGCTGCTCAACTTCTTGTGTTGTGTTCCTGTCCAATCCGAGTGTCCTGACCCTGTAATTGCCCTGTGGCGCTGTTATCGAGCCAGCAATCTCACATCACGTTTCTTTCGAAGTAGCGAGTACATTCAGGGGTAGATGCAGATCTTCAGGCGCCCGAATATCATAATGGCATGTCGAAGAGTTATTTTTCTCCAACGATTCCAGTTGACGCTTCCTAGGTCGGTCTCAATTCCACCCCGAACCGTGACCTCGCCAGCCTGTGTTCTCCATGCCGCCGCATCTAAAAGGTCTCCGACAGATTGCGATACGTGCCCAGTACTTCTGTTGCGCCGACTCGGTGCCGGAGATATTCACGTCTGCTCTCCTGTGTCAAGCCTTTCTAGTTTCTTGTCGCACCCCGGATCAGTTAACGTCGATAATTTCCTACTTCTCTACGACACCTCGACGTGCATCTGGGACAAGTGCGTCTCAAAATGGCGCGGACAGATTCACCCCCTCGAATAGGAATTCAGATAATCCGTTTATTCCAGGTCGATACCACAGAAGTGCACCGTCGAGTTACTCTCGGAGGAGCTTCATTATAGCACATTTTTCGTCGACCAATTCATTCCTACCAAACTTTCCCCGATCCTCCTACCCGGAATTTCTTCTCATTGATCCTGACATACTTCGATCCATGCATCCGATATGTCGTTGTACCATCCAGCCGTTGCTTCCACGGTTACTAAACAGCAATCTTGGCCGCACACGGCTCAGGACTTTACGTCGGTGTATTTTTTCTTCCTGTCAACACAGGCTGAGCGCTGAACATTTACCACTCATGATTTCTGACTTTTCAACATCACACAGCTCTTCAACCGGTGCTGCCGATAGCTGCCCTATTCTCGTTCAATCTATTCATCACAATTGCGAATTGAAATATTTCCCGTGCTCTTTATATGAGGTGTCAAAGGAGCCCTATCCTCATTCGCAATGGTCTTTTCGCCCGCTTCATTCTTGTCCGCACCCCTCCTTCTCTATCCCGTAAGTAATTTCTTGATCCTCCCAAACGCCAGTCAACCCGCTCCACAGTATCCATATGCAGCATTCCCGATGTGGGGCCTGGTGGTTGCCCTGTCGCTACTTGCCAGGTTCTGTGTCCTACGTAGAAACCTCACGAGCAAAAACGGTACCCCCATCCCGCCTGGCCCGCCTCTCCGTTACGCCTGTCTTCGGAAATATCCCGAAAGACGCCTTGATGCTTGGGCGAAACAATATGGGTCTCTATTTCTTCGATGTTACTTAAATGACACTTACTTTCATTCCCAGAGGATTATTCTCTGTATGGATGGGAAATCAGCTCTTCGTCGTCATTTCCGACCCCAAAGTTGCCCGGGACCTCCTAGTGACCCAGGGCGCAATTTTTTCCAGCCGCAAGAACTATTTTATGAAAAACCAGATGATACTCACTGGAAGAGCCATCACGGCGTCACCATACAACGATAAATGGTACCGTGGCTTCTGGCTCCTCGATACCTTGTAAATTTATTCATTTTCGTTCGATTTTAGGAAGGTGACGGATCTCGAATTCTGCCAGTAGCTAGTTTAACTGATATTGTGCAGCACCACCGGCGGCTTGCGATGCAGTTTCTGAGCCCAAAGGCGATCGAAGCCCACGGACCTTCGCTGGATTATGAGGCCAGCATTTTGGTGCGCTCGTTCTACAACGAAGGCAAGCAAGGATCTATCGGCCTCGACCCATCAAGCCATACCGGTCGCTATGCCCTGAAGTAGGTTTTAACAACCCATTTCCCGCATAATGTTGATGTTTTGTGTTGTCAGCAACATGCTCACGCTCTCTTTTGGGACTCGCACCGATTCTGCGTCTTCTCCGTTGCTTGATGCAGCACTTGAAGTGGCTATGGAGTTTATGGATCTCACGGGTCCGTTTTTCGTTCCTCGAACACTCACAATTGTTTGATAACCAATTGCGTCCCCACAGGTCCATGGTCCAATATCATCGACTTTATTACGCCGCTTCAGTGGATTCCGACTAAAATGCGGTCTCGGGGCCGGAAATTGCACGACGATCTCATCAAGGTTTACGGGTCCATGTACATGGCGCTTAAAGCTCGCATCGATGCGGGCGAGATTGTCCCGGAGTGCGGTTCTCTTATTTTATTTTAAAACTTGACTTGCTCAGTCTCTTGATTATAGATGTTTAGTGCGAACCCTGATTGAGACACATGAACACGAGAAGCTCGACTGGGAAGACACTTGCATGCTCGCGGCGGTGTTCACTCTCGGGGGGGTACACTCGGTCGGTTTCCGTCAGATTTCTAACTGCAAAAGAGTTAACCATCATTGACAGACTTCCGGGCTTCTCCAATGGTTCCTAGCACTTCTTCCCTCTTACCCCGATGTGCAAGCGCGGGCGCATGAGGAATTGGACCAGGTGATCGGTCGAGACCATTGGCCCGGTGCGGAAGATGAGGCGCGACTGCCATATATCCGGGCTATCATCAAGGAGGTGAGGAGTTTGCGATTCTCTATGAGTGAGCTCTCTCAACATTTGTCGTAGGTCCAGCGGGTGCACGCTCCGTTCTGGATGGGAACACCTCACTATTCCACGGAGGACTACGAGTATAACGGGATGTTTATTCCGAAGGACACGGTACTGGTTCTGAACTGCTTTACCATGCACCACAACGAGGCGCGTTACCCAGACCCGTGAGTAGCAACAATTTCCCACGGTTGACTTCTTATATAAGCATTTCAAGGCATGCATTCAACCCCGAGCGCTATCTGGGAGACGAACTCTCCTGCGCTGAATCTGCGAAGCTGAGCGATCCTATGGCGCGCGATCACTGGGCATTCGGAGGCGGAAGGCGTATTTGCCCGGGGCTTGCCGCCGCAGAACGCGAGCTATTCCTTGCAGTGTCGCGCATTCTCTGGACATTCAATGTTCGGGCGCTTCCCTCGGAACCGATTTCTCTAGAGGAGTATGAGGGAAAGTCCGGTCGCACTCCGGTTCCATTCAGGGTCCAGCTCCAGCCGAGGCATGAGAATGTGCATGCGATACTGGCGGGAATAGAGGAGTTGAGTCACTGAATTGTTGAAGCTGGGGATGTCGGACATCCATATATATGTGGTTTATCTACTCGTGGGACTATATGTGTTGGAATTGGATACACGATATCGATTACAGTTTTATATCTTCCGATTAAAGTTTTGGGTATTCAATTTTTTTTCCCCTAAAGATGCAAGCCAAACAAACACACTGGGTGATATGTTGAGGATTAATAAACACACGAGGGCTTGCCATTGAAAGAACTTGAAGAGTCGAAGTTGAACTTATCATTGATTCGCGAGTCTCGAAGGTCACGTGCGTGGTTGAATTTCGGGCTCAAAGTCAATTCGGCGTTCGCGGATAAATCGGGGGCAAAATAGGGCCAACAATGTCTGGTGTGACCACTGGTGTAAAAATTGGAAGGCCTACTACCCCTCTTGTCCCAAAGATTATCTACGCAATTTCTGGAGGCTACGCTACTAGTACCATTAGTAGCGGTCAAGGTAGACGCTTCGGAGACACTTCTCCAAAGTGCTTCAAAAGTGCTTCGAGGATTAATTTCCCATCAGAAGCGTGGGCGAAGCGAAAGTGACCTTGACCGTCACTGTTGAAAAGTGCTTCAGAAACGCTGTACACCTGATAAAACATCAATGTTAGACATCAGAGCTGAAGTGTTTTTCTGAAGCAAATTTGAAGTACGTGAAGCGCCTCTGGAGGCGCTTAGACACTTCGAAAACGCTTCACAATTCCGACGCTTTTTACACATTTCAATCATTCTTGAAGCACCTTCAAAGTGTTGGGTGAAGCGCGGCCGAAGTGTCTACCTTGACCGCTACTAATAATTAGTTGTTCTCTGTTATCATAACTTCATGCCACAACTTGAAAAAGGACAGAAAAACAATAAACTGGGCAGACGAAGGGCAATCAGAATCCTGAGCTATGTATTCCGAATGTGGGTCCAGGAAATGCTGAGACAGGAGGTGTCCGTGTCCGTAGGCAGCGGCCGCGTCCGCAGGCAGCGGACAAATTCTCGCAGTGATAATCGTACTTTCCCGCTGATAATCATCATTCAACCTTGGAACGGGCCGATCCGCCGATGCTGCGATGATCATTTGTGAGTTGGGCACCGAAATTATGTACCTGACCCTGCAGTGTCGAGAAACTTGCTACAGTGGTAAACATCTCTGTCTTATCGCTCGAACCTCCGCGAGGTGCGGCACTGACTTTGCAAACTAAATTTGGTGCACCTAGCACCGCCACTGATTCAACTAAGAAGATGACGGCGAGTTGATAATCATCTGTAGAGGGTCTCTTGAGATCTTACACCTTGTCATAAGCACTTCGAATCCTCACCAGGAAGTCAGTTCTCGCGAGCAGCTTAATTCTGCGATTCTGCCGTGTCGTACGCCACACCGGCGAAATAGAGGTTGCAATCAAAGGCAGCCCGGGTTGGTTGATTAGAACACATTTTAATAAGGTGAATTGAACGAATCCAGTGAGAACGGTGAATAGGGAAATTCCAGGAGCTAGCGAGCCCACAAGGGAGAAACAAACACCGATTTCCGATTTATCGTATGATAGGGTATCACAATCATCTTTCTTGGGAAAATTGATCTTTCCTTGTAATTGCGTGGCAGGAAAGCGTTCGAATTCGATGGGCTGTTTCGTATGGCCAATTTATAAATAAGAACATAACTAGATAGTCCCGTAAAACCTGAACAAAATCAAGAAACCAATATAAATAATGGGGAAGCGTGAACTGGAGAAGACGAGAGTGCATATCGCCACCAGATGTCTATTGTCTATTCCAGCCCGGTCTAGCTGAAAGTGAGTAACTTGACTCGTGTTATTTTCAAGCACCTACCTTATCGTCCGTGCCCGAGGGAGTAAGTTGATCCCTGACAATATTTTGCGTGTGTGACATCTCGATTGCGATGCTCGTTGGGAGCTGTACGCGGAACATTCAGAGGCTGAAAAGTGAAGTACGCGGGTAAACAGAGCACCTTGCGGTTCGGAATTGAACGGTTTCCAAAGGAGCCCCCGCTCATCTCGACGAAGGTAGCTTTCTCGTCACGGAATTTGGCGCGCGAGTTCAATCTTGAATAAAGGCCTGTAAGCAAATGCGCCCGTTGTTGATATTTTTGCTCACGATGCGAGCATTGAGTTTGCGAACACTAGAGGAGCCAATTAGATTATTGTGTGCTGTCTATGGCCGTAAACGTACAGCGAGGGATGATCAAGAGCATGGTAAGCCACGCGAAGTTGGCCATGGTGACGAAAAATATCAACATCATGATACTGGCCGCACTAACTCTCATTCAGAACCATGTAGCGCTTGTACGAGGGGAAAGATAAACTTACCTGGTAAGCAACCCCGTGTTGATAGTCCAAGCCAGAAGCGAGTCGATTTTCTTATAAAATGCTAAATGAGAGTTGAACGGTGCTTTGAATACTCATGAGAAACCTGCTGAGTGCTAATCGGACAAGGATAAGCTCCACGTCGCTCCATGAAAATGGGCCATGTACCTCTTAATCCCGCTGGAAGTGCGCCGGTGCCACAATTGAAGACACAGAGAAATCGCCACGACCACATCGACAGTCGTCGACACGGCAATAGAGGATAGAACCAGCCAGTCCCACTTGGCTTTGAACGCGGGGATAAATGAGGTTTTGAGGGTCGCGGCGCAAACAGCCAGGAGCGAAAGCATCCGGACAAACGAGAGAGTCCAGCAAAATACCGGGATAATCCAACTGCCGCTGATTTTCAAGACGCGGAAGGCGAAGAAGGCCTAAATGTTAAACCATAACCGTTGGAAAATGGTAATATTGATGGAGGGTTGCTACCTGAACGCCTGGTCCTGGGATTTTGTATTCAGTGTCTGCTTCATGCGGCCGTAAGAAACTGGGCAACTACTTACCTACGATGGAGCTTATAATCAGGCTGAGCCCGATGGCTTTGTTGATAAACAAGACCCGCGGGCCATCGCCGAAGTGGGTAACCGTAGTCGAGTAGAGTGCAACACAACTGAGTATAACATGGAGAAGCTCAAGGATCCTACATGCTGGTCAGGACACCTTGGACGAGGAAGGGACGTGATGTACCACAAGGCGGCCACCTTGAGAAATATGATGAGTCAAATTAGCGTCAAAGAGCAACGGCAGAGCCTACAGTAAATTTCATGCGCTTTGAATCGTTGGGGAAATAACTTCCCAAAACAGGGTTAAGTGCATAAAAAGGAGGAGAAATCAAGAGGCGTACGCGAAATAATTGAAGCACTGCATGGTGAAAATTCCGAACATCCAGCCGCCGACGATGACACCTACTTCCTCAGGGCCGATGGTGGCATTGAAATCGATAGCTTCACTCATGCTGATAGGAGGGCACAAATTTGTGGGCTTGGCTAGGGCGCTTTAAAGTCTTCAATTATCAGTTTCTAGCAAGCAGAAAAATAGTCGCAGTTGTCAACAGTCAGAAAGTTCGAGTCAATCGATGCGCCCTTAAGAGACAGACATAGAAGAAGATGTAAGAACCGAAACCAAGATCTAACCGGTCGGATTATTTACAGAGTATATGTCAAGTATCGGCGTCGGGCGAACAGGTATTCGATGTGAACTAAAGATACGACTGCTCAGCACTTTACGGGCAAAATCGCGATGATAATCAAACGAACGGCGTATGGTCGGCGAAGCCCAGGATGTATGCCTGGGTTAGCTTCTTGAATTCTTGCACGGCCTGCCAAGACAATTGAAGTCTTATGTTGACAGGTGATCCCCGATGGTCGCGTATCAGTTTGCCCCGGTAGGGATATATACAAATTTGGATATTCGCCCGGAGAATCTCCCGTGTGGTGATAACGATCTCTTACCACGCTTATGGTGGCCAGTGTAATCGACCGCGCAAGCCGGCACACGGAAGTACTATTAGAGATTAACATAAGTATCGGGAGCAGACAGAAGCAGTCTGACCTCGGCGTTCACCGCGGGGCAGGAAGGACAACACTTCACCAGGAACCACTCAAGACGCAGGTAGTTTTAGCAGCGCCAGGGGGGCAAGTATACGCATACTGATTCCCACGGTTCTGAATGCAAGATCAATAGACGTGGAGAGGATAATTTACAGATTAATTATTCGAAGAGTGCGCGGGCCCGCTTCAACGGGGTTCAGTCTCAGGGTCGGCCATAACATAAAAATTAAAATGGTGTGCAAATTAAGATATCTACACATGCCAAAGCCTACACGTTAAGCAAATATGACTCGTTGAACCAAAAACCCAGTCGAACAAGGCAAGAAGAAAAAAGGGCAATCCAAGTCGTGTGTACCAATATTTCTTGTTGAGGGTGTGCCGCGTCGTTTAGAGGAGGTACCTGGCGTGAGATGTACTCAATATCCACCGAAAATGGACAAAAATGGTACTAACCGGAATTCGGGTGAGGCATCACCCATCTCATCGAACGTCTTCCCCTCAATTCCTCCGAGCTGCTCTGATTTGAGAACATTGAGGCGGCGGTAGTTCCATGACAAGAAAGTGGCAGTTAAGAAGCTAATGAAGAGTTATTGGTGAGCGTTTGTTCCCATTGGTGCACATACGTGATGCAAATGCAACCGATTGCAGTTCCATGACCGGGATGGAACCTCGGGGCGTCTTGAGCCCGGAAAACGAACGAGGAGGCGACACCTCCCAAATTGCCCAAGCCAATAACCATTGCAAGGACCACTTTGGAGGACAATTTTGAACATTGTAAATAACGAAGGGAGGACAGCGTACCAGATCGCTTCAAGTCGCCACCGGTGTTGTTGCCTGCCCAGGAGAGGATTAGAGCGATGTTGGGGAACGTTCCGGAGCAGGCTAAAAAAGCTGCAATGTATCCAGCAGTAGCAGACTTCGTTCCGTACCTGGGAAGGACAGATGAGCCTAAGTTTAAGGAGTAAAACCCACAGGCAACATACCAGACGGCATAGCCAACTATTCCAATGACAGCAATTCCCAGGATGAAGGGCCCGCGCATTTGGACTTTATCCGACCAGCGGGTTACAATTAACATCACGATGCAGGCGAAAATGTATGGAGGGGTTGACATGAGTTGCGCATTGGCTTGAGAAAACCCAAGCTCTTCGATGATGGTCGGGATAAAGATCGCGAAACAATAGGCCGGAATAACGGCCCTAGGTAATATGTTATTGTGCCGGCTAATGCGCAATGCCACCACTTACGAAAGGAAAAGCAAGGAGAGCAGGTATGAATTATAGTCCTGCATCGCCTGCCAGAAATATTTGATCCTGAACTTCTTCGAGAGACCAGCGGAGTCTTCAACCAGCCTCCGAACCAGGTAGGCGCGCTCCTTTTCGGTGAGGAATTTTGCTTTTTCGGGGTACTATTGGCACCAGAATGAGGATACGCTTGTGGGGAGCCTCAACTACTTACGTCGGGTAGGAACAGAAGGCCGAGGAAGGCAATAAGCATTGTCACTGAGAAACGATATCAGCGACATTCACAGAAAGAATTAATTCCCGTCACAAACCGGCCCCTTCAACCAAAAAAATCCAACTCCAACCGCTGAGATTGCGAAGACTGGTAATGTGCGGTTCTATCAATATTCTGCAGCGTGAGGAGAACCGAAGACGCACCCATTCATCTTCTCAATTCCGTATGCGAGTAGCCCACCAAATGCGCCTGCCATCGTGGATGCGCTGATGAAGAGACCCATCCGTTGTCCATACGCGCTCCTTGGGTACCACTGAGACAGATAGAAGGTAGCTCCCTGCCAGTACAGCGTACTCAGTCTCTGAAGGAGGCAAAAGGAGGCGGCAAAGGAAGAGACGAACAGGGAGGAGTCCCGCTTCTGCAATCCCAAGAAGAAAGCGAGCTGCAACCAGTTGCCGGTAGTTTTTAACAAATGCCATGCAAACTGGGGTAAAAAGACGTTGATATTATTGTAGAAAAAGACGATGTTTGCATGAACGTACGCATTATCAACCCCCAGATGAACATAATAAACGACACTGAGAGTGGAGTTAAAATTTGGTTGAAGTTCAACGTTTATCACGAGGAGGAGGAGGAGGTGTATTACGCACGCCATAGATTGGGTCTGACTTTTTTCAAAACCATGTTGCTCGGCACTTCAAAGAAGCAGTAGGACACGAAGAAGACCGCAGCGCAAACGTTGTATTGCAAGCCCTCCAATTTCAGGTCTGCGGTGAGACCTGCGATCTTTGCATTGCCTGCGCCAGCGATCAGTTTAACAGATCATGAAGTCGGGATTTATCTGACCGATATTGGTGCGATCAAGGAAAGCCCACAAGTAAAGCAAAGTAATGATCGGTAGGAGGCGCCAGTCGAGCTTGAGCAGAAGTCGGCTTTCGTCCACTGTTGCTTCACTCCCCAAGGCAGGGATATCTGGGACAGATTCGGAGCTAGTGTCAACTTTCTCGGTGGAATGTTTGGAGGACGACATTGAGAAAGACTTGGGCTGGGGATTGAGTCGCAAAGCCCTGGGACTATAAAAGCATTTTTGAACCACGTTGACCCCTGATCAAAGTTGGATTGACGTGAGAGCGTGAGAGCTTCGATAGGCTTTGATTTGATTCGATGTTTCTGCGGGCGGTTGCTTCCACCATCTGAGATCCTGTCGGCGGAGAACTTTGGTTGCTTGAACCCGCTATCATACTACGGTCCAAGCTATTCTTGTGAGCGCACTTCTTACCAATTTGTGTGCGACGGCGGCGGGCGCGGCATGTCACTGGCTTGCTTCCAATGTCTCCAACTGTTTGGACTGGTTTCGACCTGTTCCGTCTCTAAATTTACGAAAGAACGCGGGAAATCGATGGAAATGAATCAATCAAACCCATCTTATATCTTCTCCCACCTTTCCCCCCCCCAACCATCCTCACCAATATGCCAGCCTTGCAATTCCCCGAATTTCCTACCGATGTGCCGACCCACCCATTGCTAGTGGTCGACTATGCGAAGCTGCTTGGTAGGTCAACGGCCTAGCCTTGCAGTGTCCACATTGTGTACCCCCTTCTAGTCAGAGATGAAGCTGAAATCGCGAAACTCTGGAGTGCTGCAACGAGTCTTGGTTTTTGGTAGTGAGTGACATGTTACCGTTCCCTCCCCGTATTCACCTTCGAATGTATTAGTCTCAAGAATCACGGAGCCGAAGACCTAGTCCAGGGGATGTTCGACATGGCGGCCGAAACGATGTTGTTGCCGATGGAAGAAAAGCTCAAGTACGAGCAGGGCGATGGTGGCAATTCCTTCGGGTCCGTGTGCTGCTTCCACGCTGTCCTCCACTCACCTTGACTTCAGTTACAAAGCAGCCGGAGCCAACGCCGTCGATGCCACCGGCCAGCCAGACACTGTCGAATTTATCAACATCGCTAAAGACGACGCGCTTGCGTGGCCCCAACAAGCACGCCGAGCTTACCCGCCGACAGTAAATGCTCGCATGGACAACTCGGTCGTACCGTTCGTCAAAAAGTCCGTCGAGGTCAACAATACCCTCCTTCAGATATTCAACGACAAGCTCGGATTGCCGGAAGATGCACTGAAGAAGAGACATACAATGGAGGAGTTCAGCGGCAGTGAGACTCGGACCATCAAGAATCCACCAACTCCAGAGAAGCCTAATGCCCCAGTTAAGGTGGCCATCGGCGCGCACACGGATTTCGGAACCCTCTCGTTCTTGCACAATCGCCTCGGAGGGCTCCAAGTCCTTCCCCCCGGTTACGAACAATGGCAGTACATCAAGGTCGTACCAGTTTCCTGAGTCGCAGAAACCTCACTCATGTTTCCTCCAGCCGATCCCCGGACATGCGATCTGCAACGTTGGGGACGCTCTCGCTTTGTTTAGCGGAGGTATCCTTACCTCCAATCTCCATCGTGTTGTGTGCGTATCTTTGAATTCCACCGCCTACATTATTTGAGCTCGCCCGTAGCCCTCCCCCTGGCCAGCAATCACGGTTCGAAAGATGGTCCCTGGTGTACTTCACCAGGCCTGGAAACGACATCGAGCTTCGTGCTTTGACTGAGGATAGTCCCATGATCGCTGAAGCTGTCGCTCGCAACCCCGAAAAGAATTTCAACACTGGCTGTACGGCGCTCCAGTGGTTCACGCGACGCATAAAAAACCAGCGAATGAAGAACCGCACGGTACGTTGTGTCCCGTCCGCCAATATAATTCAGTACTGAATGATTTTAGGGACCGGAAACTTGGATGAGCAGCCGCGGCACTGAGCATCGCGTTGAAGCGGCTTGAACCGGGAGGAGGTTGACCATAAGCGTATGAACCAGCAGAGGAGGATTCGATTTTTCTTGTGTACACATGCAAATTGTTTGGTCGGTTCTTTGTCTTTCCGTTCCTCGTGTTCAACCAAATGCGACTGGACTTCTTTCCGTCGAGGGGAACCATGCTTGTTATCCGCAGACTTGAGAATAATTCAATTGCAATGGCTGTGACGAGGAGCAGCCCAAAAAACGCAAGACAGTTCGACAAAACGTGTATCATGAAGGGCTGTAGGCCGCGAAAATTATGGCTACTTAGTATGAACGGATAAAGAGCGTTGACAATTGCGTCGGGGAAATAAAGGTACGGAATTCTGCGCACCCCCTTAATGAAAAGTGCGCCCAACGAGATCACATTCAACCAACCAAAGATTTTTCGTCCGAACTTGAATACAACTCCCCCAAGATCTGGAGAGCAGATCGTCGAGCTACATAAGGGCAATTCTAGAACGAAGAGCTGTCTCATCGGTGAACATTGAATATTCTCGCCTAAATCTGATACCAGTAAGTCGAGTCAAATCAAAACAACCGAGGATTGAAAGAAAATAAAAGGATGAGCCGATGCAGGTGAAAGGGAAACCAAGCATGAGCGCACCTGGATTAGTCTCTCTAGACAAACGCTCTATAAAAAATGTGCTCGTACCTCGCGTTATAGACACCTGGATTGATATTACCAGGCAAAGTCGCCGATCAAACGCAGAGAGTATGTCGCACGAACGGCTTGCGTGAGCCACCCGCAAACCCATCGGAATCATACGGTCTGGATTAAAATTCCGCGTCCCCAGAGACAACGAGACATGGATGAAAAGCGCCAGATGAAACCATTACGAATGGGGATTCGTCAGCGCTACAAAGGAGATTATGGTCTCGCCTGGAATTATTATCCACATGATGACGGAAAGTGGCGAATACATAATACTTGCCGGGGCGCGACAAGGGGTTGGTGGCGTCTACACGACTGGTATACAGAATGCTGTAGAAATGTCAAGCATGGACGACGTAAAGAGCGGATCGTGCAGTCGCACGAGCATCTGAAAAGTAAGGCCCATGTTCCTCGATATTTTTTGCTTTGGTACATTGAATGCATATCGCACGGCACATTCATGTTGAAGCCGTACTCGTATGTACATAGTCGCTACAAAACTTGAGTGGAATGATCTATTCTACAATGCTCAGCTTGGAGCTCTATATGAAATTACAAGAGGAATAAGGCACATCATACAATATCAACAACACAACCTATGTATTGCGCAATGAGAACCAGACGGTGCTGCACGAGGTGCGGGATCGGGGCAATCCCGTATCCGATCAGGTAGTTCGTAGCATCAGGACCCTGTAGAGCACGGAGGGCCGTGACGTTATTGATGAAAGGGAGGCCGGGGCGGCCAGGCTGGGCGGGCTGAGCGGGCTGAGCAGGCACGGCAGGCTGGAACGAGATAAATGGAAGTGACTGGATATAGATTATTACTCACAACCGGCTGTGTAGGTCGTGTGCCATCTAGGAAGAGCACTTCTGCGTACGGGATGTGGAGACCTGTGCCCTTGGCGATGTTGCCATTCTATATGTTCGCAAGTTAGTTCTCTTGAATGCCAGATTGCCTGAGGCTTACGATCGCAATATCTCGCTGTATATCATTGATCTTCCTATCGATAAGATCGAGTCTTCCACCTAACGCCTGGTTTGAAGCGGCGATCGCGTTGAGGATCAACGCCACTCCGGCCATTGGGGCTGAGAGACGATGAGCAGGAGCAACAAAAATTATGAAGCGTGACGGACCTGCTGGTGCAGGGGGAGCCACGGCTGCAGCGAGGCCGGGTCCAGGAGCGGGAAGCGCGGGTTGAGGAGCTAGGGCAATCTGCCGTGCCAAGATAACGTCGGTCTCGTAGTTGGCGACCGCTTCGACGACGGCGTCGGGGATGGGGCTGTTCAGGACTGAAATAAAGCTGAGTGGACTGTCTCATTGAAGCCATTTCAAAGGAACTGACCTAGCTCATGCGCAACAGCGGCCTTAAGTTTCACCGCGGCCTTCACATCGACGGCGTTCGGGGGGTTGGCGGGCGCGGGGGGAATGGGTATCCCAGAGACGAATCCGTTTTGGTTCAAAGCGGGGGGGATATTAAGGCTGATTTGGGCGAGCGGAACGGCCATTGTGTTTAGACGGAGGCGTGGTATTCAAATGTAAACATGTAAACATGACACCAGTCACGTACACAGCCACTCGTCACATTTGATGCTATTGGCGCCGCGTCGCCGAATTTTCACGTGCGCCATAATTTTCATTGGCTCTGGGTAGCCGCAGAAATGTAGAAGGGCGATCGCTTGAGCAAAACCAGCGGAGAAGCATACAGGAAGGTCACAGGAACTCGCTCGCAAGTTACCCTTCCAGCGGAGGTATGATCACTTTGGTGGGATTGAACTGAAAGAAGAGAGGTTGCACTGAACAATTGTTACAACTTCGACATCTGAAGCTTTGTCAGAAATCTTGTGCCCCGATACATCACTCAGAACACACATTCTAGAGAGTAGAATATCTTGAGCCTTGCGTGAACTCTCAAACGACCCCCCACGAAATGTGGAGATTAGAAGAACGAGAACGAGCCTCTGTTAGAGTCCATGATGCCAGGTGAGCTTGAATTAATTTGGCAGCGCATCTTGAGCGCATCTGTATTCTGAATTTGGTTGAACCTGCGGCCGCAGAGAATCTGACCCTGCGCGGTGCCCGCATTCACGTGCGAAGGTGTGCTGCAGATGCCAGCACTCGTCTTAAAGCTCAAAGGCTAGAGCTGATGCTGACGCCACTTGATGTTGAACACGTAGATAGCAGGAAATTCAACCGTGGGAAGATTTCGTGTCGAAGAGTTGAAACGCCTTTGGTCAGCCGCAATGAACAAAGTATAATTCGTTCACTTGTGGTGAAGGCCAGTGCTGGCGCATGGCAGTACGAGTCATATCATTCTTTTTTAGGCCTGATGGGGTTGCGTCTAGACTCCGTGAGTTCTCAACATTCTTCCTGTGCATTGTATTGGTAGAGTAGATGAATATGATTGCGAAGTACATGAAATGTAATAGGAGTTCGACTTGAAAAGTAATACCACGGAGTAATTCGCAAATGCATAAGACCAAGAAACCATTCAGTAGCGCGTAGATCATAGAGTCCCGTCTCTCTCTCGTTGGAATTTTAAAGTGGCATCCTATTAAAGATCGGATGCAAGTGAGATTACAGCGATAAGGTTAACAGATTATAATGAGCCGTACCACCACGAGGGCCATCCCATTTTGAAGACGAATGCCATGGCTGTCTGTATTATCGTCCACATTCCTCCGCAATTTCCCAGGTCAAATTGTTCGCGATGATGAATGCCACAATAGCGGCAAAGGACATATCCGAGCCACGCTCCGTTCAGCGTAGCCCACAGATGAAGAAGCCCTTCTAAATACCGAGTTAGCGTTGGCACGAAGTGTTAAAAGAAACAGAGCGAAAGAAACTCACCCATCTTTTTCCTCCAGGGAACCCAGAGTGCGTATTCGAACCAGATATGGCGCTGCGGCGCGCACTGGCGGTCCCACTCCTTTTTTCTCCTAGGTGGCCACGTCGATTCACCGATTTTAACGATCCATCTTCCGTGTATATCTTTTAGGAAGTAGAGGTAGATGAAACCACCACCATCTGCTTGGGTGGGAGGTTGAGCCATAGCTGCAGACAGTATTTGATCCATGTGTAGTTTAGTGAGTTAGAAGAAGATGCCAGCTGGACCAGCGAGTCTGAGCAGTGAGTAGGCCTGACTGGTGGGTGGTGATGTAGGATTGCGCTGCCACTGAGAACTTGGTAAGCGACGATATAGGACTGCGTTGCCAGAACTTGCCGCGAGAAACGACCACAGAAATCTATTGAGTATATTCGGTGGTTGGTTTTGACCCGAACTTCGGTACACGCTTTGAAGGCCCAGGTAGCACGTCCAGTGTTTCACGTATCACGGAAGTCAGCGTTCGAGAATTATGAGAATACACGCAAAGAGTCAAGTTAGACGCTGAGAATGTCGGGCAATAAAACACGCAAGGCTAAGCACAATCCAGTTGAGGAATATCAATACGAAGTTTTTGTTGGTATAACGCCGCTGCAGTTGGACAAGGAGCAACTAGATATTGCAATTTTTTTGGAGGTGTGGCTTAATGCGAGATCCTTGGCGTACGTCGTAAATCCAGTTATTTTTGAACCTCGTAGACAAACTCTGACCCCGAAAAGAGTTTGGTTTATCGACCTCCCAAGTTCATGTTGTTTGTCGTTGGATACAGGCGGAGATTGACGCCAACGTGAATAGGTGGGCCCGAGTTGGCCTAGATACAAGAACCACGACATGTAGTACAAGCAGTTGCTGTTTTGACGTTCATTGTTGCTTGTGTGCATAGCCAAAATTGCAAGTTAACATAGGTCCAGTGAAGAGTTCGCGGAGTAAAGGAGCGCGGATCCAAACATTGATGGGATCGCTGACATTGCAGATGATACGTAAGGTAAATATGATCACCATCCACCCTCGACGAACATCCCAGTTTCGAGCAAAATCTGGCCAAATTCGAGGCTGTAGTAGCGTCGTCAAAAAAAAAAAAAAAAAAAAAGGAAATTGCACTTCTGGGTTATCGATATTAGCCGTCCTCAGCTTGCGAAAATTAATACGTCATGTTGGTGCTATTTCTAGTTACGGCTCACCCTCTTCCTCCCCGTACAAAGCTGCTGCTAGCCGTTCGTTGTTTATTAGGTGCAGGGTGCGTAAGTCGGTGATGTCTTTTATGTTCCCCATTAATTTACATGTTCTTCTAGTGGTTATTCCGTCGTGATACCACATCAAACCTTGTCCGTCGACCACTATACTGGTGAAGTGTTCGGCTCTCGCTGAATGGTATATCAATCCTCTTAATCGCAACGTTTTAGCGATATTTCCTTCGCCGAAATGCAGTTTCTCATCTAGTCTCAAGTCCGGTATACTTATCGACACAATCAAGATCGCCGGTACCTCAGCTATCGTCGTTTTTCTTCTCATCCGATGGTTGCACATCGGGCAGCATCGTACAGGCTTGTCGAAGAAGTAATCAAACCATTCGCTTGCCAGTATTCCCGCAGGATAACGGTCTTTCAAACTATTGGGTATCGTGACGTCCACATATTGACTTAGAGTTGCGGTTACTCCGGGAGCTTGCCAGCCACACCGCTCGCACCATGTAACTGCAGATCCGTAGGGCCTCCTGTCCGTCATTGCCATAAGCAGCCTGTCCAATACCACTCCTCTCGGGCCCATGGGAAAGACGGTTGGCTGTTGGTAGTGCAACCAATGTTTGACGTTATCTCTTGCTGTCTCGGGCGGCTCGGGAAATTGTAATCTAGTCGTTGCCCAGAGACCTAGGAATGGGCTGCAATTCGACAATTTATTCGTCCACTGTTGCGGGTTTTCATTCCATAAAGAGGTCAATGGAGTGAACAAGGCGTCGTACGAGCAACTATAATTAACGCTATCCCAGATTAATCCAATAGGTCCGGTATATTGAACGACAGCATGTGGGGCTGGATTTCCAGCGATTACCGGTGTAGCAGGTGCGTTTACATCAATATCTCGGAAGTTCTGCGTTCTTTGCTTTTTGGCCGGAGGATCGCCGGCGGATTCGTTTGCTTTTCTTTTGTTGGGTGTTGATGTATTCTTCGTAGGTGTTTTCGTCTTAGCAGTCGACTTCCACGCAGCGTATTGGATGGGTGAGTCTTTATCGTCGATGCCCGGTTTGAATCGGATCGAAGGATGGAAATGCGAAGGGTCCACCGAATCCTTTCCTTTCCATTTTTTATATGACCCAATGAGCTGACCTCTGTACACGCCAGTCACCGATTTCGGGAGTTTATCTTCCCATCGCAATCTTGTGATTTCGTCGAGCATCTCTAGTTCTCTGAACTCTTGTCTTAAAAATCCCGACATACCGCTGGTTATTTTTTTTTCGTCGAAACCCTGGACAATTACGGTACGTGCTGCCTCGTTTCCCCTGGACAGTGCCACATAGTAAGCTTTGTGGTCTTTGCAATTATTTAAATGCACGATGTTGGGATTTCTAGATTTTCCTTGGGACGCAAAGTCCGTCATCGCGAAGTTAGGAAGAACAATTACTTGTTCACGATTAAGTGACAATAGTGAGTCGTCTCGTAGCAGGGCGGTAATGTGTACCGACGTCCGTCCAATTGGCACGACGTTTAGCGGCAGATCCGGCAGTTGGACAGGCCGTGGGGGTTTTACCAGCAAGACGAAAAGAGTATCGAGTACTTTTTTATTGTGGGGACCTACAGACGCATCCCACCCGACCACTACAGCTTCCTGACCTTTAGTAATACATAATTCAGTTGCTTGATTCGCTTTTATCATCACCGGCATCCCGACGCATAATTTAAGACAACCCGGTATGTGCTCGTTTGTGGCCGCCGGTGTAGCTCTCCACAGTTCTTCTTGAAGGTTAGGGCCCATGGATTTGAATCGTGCCTGTTGGCATCCGGTCCATTTTCTTCGGTCTACGGCGGCTGAGCTTAGCTTGTCAATACTGTAGAATTCCACAAGTTCTTGTCCTGTGTCCCTAGCGAATCTCTCCGCTCCGAGCTGATTGAAAATGTCCTTGTGAATGTTTAAAGCAGTAATGACTGAGACGTTTCTATATATTAGAGTATTCAAATGAGGATAGCCTGGCCTGTCGCTCGCAATTCTGCTTCTTAGGAATTTAAGATCGTCGCTGGTACACGCTCCGTATCTCATGTTTTCTAATGCGGTCCTTAGTTTAGCATCTTCTGGGGTTTGGGTTTTCTGACGCATGTTTTGACGCAGTAATACCACTGTGTTGAACTGATGCCACAGTATGCGACCCAATACAGCATTCTGTTTTATCAGAGTCATCGACGTGTCCGAGTGCAAAGACACATTTCCGTTGTAGAGTGAATTACCTGACATCGGTGGAAGCTGCGCGAAATCTCCGGCCAGGAACACACTTAGTCCTCCGAATTCCACATTGTGAATGTTCCTGGCTTTCGCAGCTTGACTGGCTAATGCTTGTAAATCGTTGCACGAAACCATAGATATTTCATCTAACATGACATACTCTACACCCTGCAGACGCTCGTTGATCCCGGCTACAGAGGCTGCTTCGTTAGGTAGACCATCTATGTCGTCCTGGTTTTTGCTCTTGGTGTCGCGTGGGATGCGAAACACTGAGTGGTAAGTCGATCCATTAAGTAAGGCAGCTGTCGAGCCTGTCGGGCCCAGCACAATAAACCGGTACTCTTCATTCCTTTTAACAAACCATGCAATGATAGCCTGGAATACGCGCGATTTACCTGATCCACCCATTCCGCCCAGATACATCTTCAACGGTGCAGGCTGTGGAACCGAGGCGTGTGTCGTGAATATCCTAAAAGCTCTATTTTGCTCTTCGTTCAGTTCGAACTCCTTGCATATATCTGCCGTGAAGGTATCGTTTTGTTCTTTTGTAAAGTGAGCCTTGGGGTTGAAATAGTCGTGATCCAGAACCTCAACATTGTTCAGAGTCATAGGTTTTCCTCCTGATACGCTCTCCTTTTCCGGGATGTTTGCTAGTTTGCCCTGAATGAGAGCTTTTCGTTCGTTCTTCACAATTGCGGTCCGAGCCCAAGCTGTAATATATAGACAAAATGCACCGGGTGTAGCCAGGTGCGTTGGATGCCTTTTTACATGGACCTAGCCAGGACCCTAGGTAGGCGCGCATCTTGGCCCCTCTGGCTCCCCTTTGCGGGCCGTTGGATGCAGTCTTTTGTGCACGGTTGTAGCCAGGGCACTAGCCAGTGCTACATTAGGCCCCTTATACCTGGCCCGCATACCGGTTGGCTAGCTGATTTGGGTCGATTCTGGGTGCCCCAATTGGGCACATCCATCAATTCTGCAGTAATGCATGCCATCAATATTCCATTTTTACACCAATATCATCGGCTTTCCGGTTACCTCTATTTTGGCTGGATCCTTCGGCATACGCGGCATCGGCATTACCCGTCCCCCAGTAAATACACTCTTTATTCGTTCCTTGCAATTTCTTCCCTTCTACACCGTCCCAAAATTCTGTCCTGGACCTATTTTCCAGCATGCAACATTTTCTGGTTGCATTTTGTACGATTGCATCCCCCGGCACATGCGGCACCAGCACCACCCGTCTACTCAGCAGATAAATACTAATTTCCTTTACTTGCCCACCTTCACTTTTTCCAATGGGTTCATAGTGTCTCACCGTTTTCCTCCCGACCTTATTCTCGAGAATGAATCCAATTGTGCGCTGAAGTTCATCCCATCAGCTCCTTACGTGATGTATGCCTCAAGAAATCTCTAAGTCCAAATGCTGAATTTTTTTATTCAAAGCCACAGGTTTACAAGTTCAAACAGCTATGAGTATTCAAGTGTGACGCAGTACATTAGGGGGACAACTGAAAACGCGAAGACTAAAGCACGAGGACGACTACGAGGGTGCACCGGCCTCTCGTTCAGCGGCAAGCATACCCTGCAGCATCCATTTCACGTCCGCAACGGCTTCCGCCCACGACTCCTCATTTTCACGTTCCACTTCCGCCTGATTCTTTAGCCCCCACCAGTATAGCGATGCAACGATGCTGAGCACGCCGTTTTGCCCCGGAACACGCAGTGGATGCCAGTTCTCACGCTGCTGAGGCGGGTACGCTGTTCGCGAAAATCGATCGGAGCGCCCTGAAGCCTGCGCACGCCATGCCGGCTGCAACCCCGCCCACCACTTCCACCACTCCCGCTCGTAGACCGCAAGGGACGCAATCTTGGGGGCGGTGTCGGTCTCGGGGCGGGCACGCGAGCCGCGCGCGCGGCCAATCCAGTTTGAAACCGCTGGCGGACGATTGACCTTGCCCAGCTCCTGGTTCTTCTTCCCCTTGTCCCACTTGTACGCTCGCTCCAGTTCTGTTATGTCCGTGCAAATCAGTCTTTCATTTTTTCCCATTTATCGGTTCTGGTCGCACTCAATCTAACTCTGATTGTGCTCCCGTCACCTCTGGACACACAATCACGCACTACATCAGACCCTGCACCACTCCGGTAATACTCCAGCACCACTCCAGCTCACTCCAGTTGATCTATGGTTCACCTGTTCCCGGACCTATCCTGAAATACATAGCTCTCGTCCAATCATGGATTGCTGAGTACTTCCTCCTTATCATCCACTTCGCTTTCATTACCTTACCTTCTTGGCCACCTCCGGCTTCACTCCTCACCCCGTTCACCCTCCGGTCATCCTGGTTAATCCCGGATCCTCTGGACTAGTCATCCAGCCCCGACCGGTTCTCTGCGGTTCATCCATATCGCCCCGGAACATTCTACCTGAACATTCCACCTGTACACTTCGCACTGGTCCCTCACTGCGATACAGGTTGTGGCACCTCCGCACTCCTTGGTACATTCCGGACTGTGATTATGTAATCACTCCGAACTCCGGTCTTCCACGTTCCTTGTTTCAGCTCCACTTCACCCACGTCGTCTCGGACCTCTGCCACTATGCATTGGAACTCTCCTAAAGGACTGCCAACGTCCTCCGGAATTAATACGTGCAACTATGTCCACTCCGGCAACCCGGAGCTCCCAAAACCACCAACACTTAACACCAGTACCTTGGAACTCGTTCATCTCGACTACCAACATGCCAGTCCAACATCTGGTACAATTATGTGCTATTCATCTATGCCCCATCACTCCTGCTCTCGTTCCAGTCACTCCGGACATATCTCCGGAATCCGGAGTTACCCGGAGTCACCGGAGTCGTCAGACTCTTCCCCAGAACGTTCGCTATTATGCCTTATCAACTCCTCTTCCATTTATGCGTCCCTTATCACTTCTCATCTATTGTTTCAACGCTCTCATCACTTCTCCTTGTTGTCTTTCCACATGCTTCGTGCTTCCATCACAATCCCATCATTCCCTATCGCTTCTTCATCTGCCTCAAGGCAGATGTCATAGCACTTCCATCTTATCACTCTTCTATCCATCCGTTCATCTATCAAACCATATGCTCTATCTTTCCCCTTTCTTTACTTCCTATTTATTCCTTACTCCCACTTCATCCCTTTTGCCGCATGGTAGTGTCTTCTTCCATGTGGTTCACTTCATTTCATGTTGCTTCACATTGCCTCATGTTACCTATTCCCTTTTGTACAAATTACTTGTCCCCAGTATAAATACCGGTACTTTACATCTTGTACAGTATCCGAAAAATAAAAGTTATCCATGCTTCCCTCTCATGGACTGTTGCCAATCGTCTCTTGAGGTTCTGGTCTATTGCCTCTCGACGTCTCCCTCTTTATGGCCTTGCTCCCGTCTCCCTCTGGTTCCCTCTTGTGACTCCGGTCACTCCGGTCACTCCGGTTTCCGGTCACAACTCCGGAGTCCTCGCTCGGCCATACCAACAACTGCGGTTCAACTCCGGGTTGTCTCCCGTGTCTTGGATATGCCTCTAGTCCGCTCCGGCGCACCGCCTTTGCTCCATCTTCATGTCAACTATTCTGGTTCACACCGGAACTGCGCTGGACGACTACCCAACAAACACCGGTTATGCTCTTGTGTCTCCGGTCCAGGCTATCCCTGTCCCGTCGCCATCTTCGAGCTCGTACGACTCGGACCTTGGCATAGGACACTTCCCCATCTCGCAGCCCGAGGCCAGTCAGTCGGTCACCCTAGCTGAGTTGTGGTGTTCCGAGAAGTGGCTGATCTAGACATCTGTTCATCTCCGGTTCGCGGCTTAGCCCGGCTCCGGTCATATGATCGGATATTCCTTCCCTCTTGGCTCAGCGATATAACAGTATTTTTCGGATCCTCTGTCTGGCCTCATCTGCTTGCTGTGTCATCATGCATGCAGATAGTCCTCTCACCGCTGTGCTTGTGTATCTGGATTCCGGACAACAATTCCGGTGATCGATATCCATTGATCCTTGCACTTCCACTCATTCCCTCATGACCCCTTACGACTTCGCTGCACTCCGGCTGCCCTTGTGGCCCCGGGTGTATTCCGGTTGAATTCCGGACTTCCTTATCACGACTTCCATCCACTCCGGTTGCCTCTACGGTCCGGAGTGAACTCCGGTGCACTCTGGAGTCTTCTCCCATGACTCCTACTCACTCCGATGCATTCCGGAGTTTTCTCCCACGACTTCTACCCACTCTGGTCGCCTCTCTGAGGTTCCGGGTGGTTGCAGACTCTGTTTGCTCCATTTGTCCATTCCTAACGACTTCTACCCATTCTGGTAGCTGCTGTGCAGCCCCAGGTGGATTCCGGACTATTGTCTGGCCCTTTTCTCATGACCCTCATGACCACGGGAATATTACCAGCTTGCCGCCGGTTCACATTCCCACCCATGTCCGGTTCATCTGGACTCTATACCCTGGTGGTGATCATCTCCTGTCGACTAAATGTCACATGACTTGCATCCCTTGTCACCCCTGCGACGTCTCCGAACTTGCAGGAAAACCCGGATCTTGCTATGTCACCGCCCGCGCTCCGTTGAGCTGCAAGGTTGAAAAGCAACATAATCCGCTACCCCACATCTTCTTTGACCCTGTGCGCGCACACCTCAAGCATAAAGCTTGAATCCTGTTATGGCCTTTCCGGTTACGGAAGGACACTCCGGACTCTTACCGGTTGGCCCCGGTTCCACTCCGGCTGCTGTCTTCGCCATGTCTTGCGACAACCACCAGTCCCCGATCCTTCTATGGATATCTTGTGGCTTTGATGCCAGCGCCCAAATCCCGGACTTTGTCCTCGGGCGTTCTTTCCGGTTCTAGGGCTTGTCAGGCCTTGTCCTCGCTCCGGACGACATTCTGGTTGCCACGGCGCTTGACCTGAACAGATAAGAGCACACCGGAAGCATCTTCATCGATAGCTTTCCACCGCGCCTCTGTTCCGGACTTTCGCAATTCCTCCGGTCGTCACTCCGCTCGTTTCCGGAATCTCGGCTACATGCCTTGTTCCTCTCGAGCACCACTCCGGTTTGGCTAATGCCTCCGGATATACCCCGAAGCATCCCCGCTTCACCATCCTTTGACAACTCGACATCTAGTCTTTGTTGCTCTTCGGATTGGTTTCTTCCGGAACGTCTGACCTCCGGTCCACGTTCTTATCCCCTTTTATCTTCCACCTGTTCATCCCGCCCAGTTGATTGGTTGGTTTCAAATTCCGGTTATCGACTTGAATCTCTCTTGCAGCAACAGCTACGTTGAACAAAATGTATAAGAGCTCACCGGGGAATCCTAACCCGATTACTTCCACCGAGCCCGCATTCTCAACTTTCGCCTCGCCTTCGGAGAGTTCTCGTCACCATTCCGGTTTTCTACACCTTTCTTTTTCGACTCATTGGCACCCCTTGGAGCTGGATTGCTCATACTCCACCTCCTCGTTCCACTCCGGTTTTTCCGGAGCTGAACTCCGGTTGTTTTCCGGTCCTTCAATCCCGGACCTCTGGAACTCAACCACTCCTAATTCCGGTCGCTTGCTGCAGTTCCCGCAGTATCTCCGGAACGCTCAGGTTTCAGCTGGGAGCTTCAATGTGCTCGCTGTTATCCTTTGAGCACCTCCGAAAATTTCGAACCTTTTTCAGTCCGAGTTCAGATCAATTTGGACATCACTATCACAGCTCTAGGTTGCGTTATCGCTTTGCATCGGCCATATCCGGTATCTGGTGACTATGGCTTGTGATGCCTGCTTCAAATTGCCTCCAAACTCTTCATTTGCCTTTGCCAACCCTTTGGCAATACTGTTTTAGCGTTCAGAAAATTTTCATCCTCTCCCTTCGACCTGTTCCGTTGCCCGTAACAGTCTCCGGGCCTTATCCCATGCCCGGAGTCTACTCCGGTCCTTGTCCCCTTTCCGGAGTCAATCCCGGTGCTTCGGAGTCGCTCAGGTTGATCTCCAGGTTTCATTCAGCACCATCCGCTGCTGTGTGCTCCCATCCGGTCGCACTTGCTCTGTGTGATCAAACTCCGAAAATTCCGGAACTCTCAATTTGATCTCTGGACATCAGCTCCATGTTCCAGACGTCCTCTGGACTTCTTTGCTGTTGATCCCTCCAGCAATTCTGTCCTCTTGTTCTTGGAATCTTCACCCCTCCATCGGTTCTTTATTTTTCGCTCTCAAATTTTATCTGCCCCTCTTATTCTCCTTCCCGGTGCGTTTCCGGTCGCCCATCTGGTCCTCTGGCATCGCTCCGACACTCCGCTTTCAATGTCCTCCTCCTCCCTCCTCCATCCGACAACTTCAAACATTTTTCAACTTTCCCCGATGGCTTTCGCCCCTCTGTATTTTTTGGAGCCCTTACAAAACCCTTCCTGCGGGTTTTCTTCCATGTGGACTTACTTGAATTCTTCTCCGTCGAATTTTCCCACGGTCTCCGGTTCTCCGGGCTCTCCGAGCTCCGGTCAACACCGGACACCCTAGGATCAAGCACCCGCATGCATCAGTGCCACCTTGGCCTGCACACCAACGTTCTATCCTTCCTTGAGTGGTCTCCTTGACGCCACAGTTGGTGCCCATGGAGATTTCACCCTTCCGGCCTTGATGGCTGGTCTCCATGGTGACAGCTCTTTATTGCGCTGTCGCGTCCACCCCGGACAATCCTGTCCTTGGTTGGACTCTCTGGTCATTCTATTGACACTCTTGCCCCATCGGATTTTACGCTTCTTGCCTCCGGTCATTCAAAATGCTGTTGGCCCAACTCCGGTTGACCCGGACATCTTGGTTTAAATTATTTTCAACTTCGACATTTCCTCCGGTGGTTTTCGATCCTCTGTACTTCTTTGGAGCCCTTCAACAAAAACTCTTCTTAGCGAGTTTTCTTACATGTGGTCTTGCACTCCCTTCCCTCCGCCTCTCTCCCTCCAGTCCCTTCCAAATCGCTCCCCTCATTGGTCCGGTTCCTTTCGGGGTTCCGGCTACACTCAGTACTCCGGTATTGACCGGAAAATATTCTGGCATCACCTGGACTACTCGCTTGACCATGTGCCTTCAGTGCCAGTTCTTTGACACTGCGCGTCGACGTAACCATCCATGTCTTTGACTGGATTGGTCTTCTATCTTTGAACACCAGAGTCAGTCGCACCCACAGTTGATTCACCCTTTCATCCTTGATGGATGACCTCTGTGGTTTCCAAGACCTTCTTCGTTGAAGGCACTGTAATCCTTGAAAAGGATTGCTTCCCCCTCCGGCTTCATCCTGTCGCTCCGGAATTCCGGACGCTTCTCGTGTCGCCAAACTCGCCCGGACCTTGGCCGGTCTCATTCCCACATATGTTTGGTCAAACCTCAAGCTACTCCGGGTTCCCTCAGTCCTTTCAGCGGCCCTCCAGACGTTTTTGGACTGCTCCCTTCAATTCCAACATCCACTCCTTCTATCCACCATCCTTATCTACTTCCCTTCCACATCCCATTCCTTCTTCAACATCATTCAACTCGGCTTGCAGCGATGCTGCTATTCCTTCATTCTCCAACTCAACTTCCAACATTCCGGTTATCTCTCCGGATTCCCACGCCCTCCGGCTTATTTCATTTCACCTCCGGTATCTTTCCGGCCTTTTCTGTGCACTCCCTGCTGTTCCCTCTCCATCCGTCGAGGCCTTTAGGTTTCCGGTCGTTGCACATCAACTCCGGAATCTTTGTTATGGCTTCCCACACCCACGGATCCCTCTACTCACCCTGTCCTTCAGTCCCTTGAGGGCAAGGAACGTAAAGGGGGGATACTGTTATGTCCGTGCAAATCAGTCTTTCATTTTTTCCCATTTATCGGTTCTGGTCGCACTCAATCTAACTCTGATTGTGCTCCCGTCACCTCTGGACACACAATCACGCACTACATCAGACCCTGCACCACTCCGGTAATACTCCAGCACCACTCCAGCTCACTCCAGTTGATCTATGGTTCACCTGTTCCCGGACCTATCCTGAAATACATAGCTCTCGTCCAATCATGGATTGCTGAGTACTTCCTCCTTATCATCCACTTCGCTTTCATTACCTTACCTTCTTGGCCACCTCCGGCTTCACTCCTCACCCCGTTCACCCTCCGGTCATCCTGGTTAATCCCGGATCCTCTGGACTAGTCATCCAGCCCCGACCGGTTCTCTGCGGTTCATCCATATCGCCCCGGAACATTCTACCTGAACATTCCACCTGTACACTTCGCACTGGTCCCTCACTGCGATACAGGTTGTGGCACCTCCGCACTCCTTGGTACATTCCGGACTGTGATTATGTAATCACTCCGAACTCCGGTCTTCCACGTTCCTTGTTTCAGCTCCACTTCACCCACGTCGTCTCGGACCTCTGCCACTATGCATTGGAACTCTCCTAAAGGACTGCCAACGTCCTCCGGAATTAATACGTGCAACTATGTCCACTCCGGCAACCCGGAGCTCCCAAAACCACCAACACTTAACACCAGTACCTTGGAACTCGTTCATCTCGACTACCAACATGCCAGTCCAACATCTGGTACAATTATGTGCTATTCATCTATGCCCCATCACTCCTGCTCTCGTTCCAGTCACTCCGGACATATCTCCGGAATCCGGAGTTACCCGGAGTCACCGGAGTCGTCAGACTCTTCCCCAGAACGTTCGCTATTATGCCTTATCAACTCCTCTTCCATTTATGCGTCCCTTATCACTTCTCATCTATTGTTTCAACGCTCTCATCACTTCTCCTTGTTGTCTTTCCACATGCTTCGTGCTTCCATCACAATCCCATCATTCCCTATCGCTTCTTCATCTGCCTCAAGGCAGATGTCATAGCACTTCCATCTTATCACTCTTCTATCCATCCGTTCATCTATCAAACCATATGCTCTATCTTTCCCCTTTCTTTACTTCCTATTTATTCCTTACTCCCACTTCATCCCTTTTGCCGCATGGTAGTGTCTTCTTCCATGTGGTTCACTTCATTTCATGTTGCTTCACATTGCCTCATGTTACCTATTCCCTTTTGTACAAATTACTTGTCCCCAGTATAAATACCGGTACTTTACATCTTGTACAGTATCCGAAAAATAAAAGTTATCCATGCTTCCCTCTCATGGACTGTTGCCAATCGTCTCTTGAGGTTCTGGTCTATTGCCTCTCGACGTCTCCCTCTTTATGGCCTTGCTCCCGTCTCCCTCTGGTTCCCTCTTGTGACTCCGGTCACTCCGGTCACTCCGGTTTCCGGTCACAACTCCGGAGTCCTCGCTCGGCCATACCAACAACTGCGGTTCAACTCCGGGTTGTCTCCCGTGTCTTGGATATGCCTCTAGTCCGCTCCGGCGCACCGCCTTTGCTCCATCTTCATGTCAACTATTCTGGTTCACACCGGAACTGCGCTGGACGACTACCCAACAAACACCGGTTATGCTCTTGTGTCTCCGGTCCAGGCTATCCCTGTCCCGTCGCCATCTTCGAGCTCGTACGACTCGGACCTTGGCATAGGACACTTCCCCATCTCGCAGCCCGAGGCCAGTCAGTCGGTCACCCTAGCTGAGTTGTGGTGTTCCGAGAAGTGGCTGATCTAGACATCTGTTCATCTCCGGTTCGCGGCTTAGCCCGGCTCCGGTCATATGATCGGATATTCCTTCCCTCTTGGCTCAGCGATATAACAAGTTCGCAGAACACAGCGAGGAGCGAATTGAAGCTCCCCCCGACGTCCTTCTTCGTGATATCTGTGTACGCTGCACGGAACCACTCCGCAGCGTCCACCGGACAGGCTGGCACGGTGTCGGCCAGTTCTCCACTCCCCCCTCCACTGTCCCCCGCGGGTCGGCCTAACCAGGCCGCCGTTCTTGCGCTCATTGGCGGAGGTGCAGCGGGAGTGCGTGGGGGAGGCGGTGGCGGGTCTGTGCGCAGCGGCGGTGGAGGAGGGGGGGGCAGAGGAGGCGCGGCGTCCATGCGCAGCGGCGGTGGAGGAGGAGGGGGGGGCGGAGGAGGAGGCGCGGCGTCCATGCGCGGCGGCGGTGGAGGAGGAGGGGGCACAACTGGGTCGCGCGGCGGCGACTGCGGAGTGTCGTTCGGCGGAGTGCGTGGGGGAGGCGGTGGCGGGTCTGTGCGCAGCGGCGGTGGAGGAGGAGGGGGGGGCGGAGGAGGAGGCGCGGCGTCCATGCGCGGCGGCGGTGGAGGAGGAGGGGGCGCAACTGGGTCGCGCGGCGGCGACTGCGGAGTGTCGTTCGGCGTGACATCTGGCATCTCGACATTGCCCTCGTTGTCCGCTAGCAGTAGGTCAGATACGGCTCTAAGGTGTTGATGCACCAACTTACTACTTGTGGTAGTGTTACGTCCCGAGCGCCTTTTCGCTCCAACTGTGGCGTTCTTCGTCCTGGGCCTCGGCTTGTCCTTGTGCCCCTTCTTCACTGCTGCCTTTGCCCTCTCCGCTGCCCACTCGGGATGCTTCTCCGCGTACGCCTTGTCGATTTCCACCAACAGCGCGCGGTTCTTGACAATCGCCAGCTGGCGCTGCTTCTCGTAGCTCAGCTCCTCTGGTTCGTCGTCGTCGTCGGAGGCATTTGGGTCATCAGTGGTAGCCGCTGCCGCCCCTTTCTTCCCCCGCGGCTTCTTCTTTCCCCCGCCATCCGCCTCCTCCTCTTCACTCGAGTGTTTTCTCTTTTTCCCCGTGGCGCTCCCACCGCTCTTCTCTGCCGCCTTTTCCACCACCACCACCTTCTTCTTCTTCTTCTCCGCTGCACGCCTCTTCGCCTTTTTCCCTTTCCCCGACAACTCCTCCATCTCGCTCTCCAAGTCGGACTCGGAGGAGTCTCCACCTGAGTCGTCCGACGAATCCGATGAATCCGACTCGTCTGACGAGTCGTCGTCCTCGTCATCGTCTTCGCCAAATCCCAAATCAGTGGGGAGCGTGTACTTTGCACCAGCGAGCGCGTCTTGCCCCTCAGGGACCGGTAACGCCGCCTCCGCGCACTCTGCTGGGGCTTAAAATCATCCATGTTAGCACCTCGCTCATCACCTTGGAACACAAGTACTTACTATACGCGGTACGCAAATAGTCCTTCATAAAGTCCAAGACATCACGACTGAAGCGTGATTTTGCCCATTGGGGGAAGCTACAAGGGACAGCAGACCGATTCAACCCGTGCGCCACACTACGAAGTACGGTCAGCAATGCTACAGGCAATGCACGTGTTGTTAGCTTACTGCAGGGTTCGTATTTCCCCGCCGTATTCCGGAAGGGGCCCGCCGAAAACCGCAAATGAATGCAGCCCGGTATAGTCCGAAATGCCGCGGAGGAATGTAGCTACAAAGGGACCCAATGCGTCAATACAACTTAGAGGTCGTGTCAGTATCTTCAAAGTTAGAGCAGAATAACAACACAAATTACCGTTGGCGATCCTCGGGAGACTTTGAAGGTCCACGCTTCATGGCACTGACATATTCGTCTCGCGCGGCTTGAGCTTCCTCTTTGGCGCGCTGGCGGAGGCCCTCTTGCTCGCTCTCCGGGAGCTCAGCAAACAATTCACGCGCAACCTTCACTCGGAAAGGGGCATCAGGCCCCTTCCTGCTGCTGAGCTCGCCACCGCCTTGTTGAGACGCCTTCCAGCGAGCTTGGACGACAGGAGCTATTTCGGAATCGTAGCACTCATGCATAAATTGCTGAAAGGCTTGACGCGCTTTGGGCGGACTGTTGATGCCAGCCAGTTTTGCGAGAAAGATCGCCCAGGGGTCGCGAGCAGAGTCCATCCGGAGGGGCCTAGCGAGACGACGAGCCCGATATTTCAGCCAACGTGCAATTCGCTGATGAGAAAAAAGGAGGTCATTGTCACAACTCGCACACACAACGATCACCAAAACTTACCGCATTCATCGTGTCTATCTTCAGTCGTTTGCGGGCCATTTCTTCATCGTCCAACACCTCCTCTGGTACCTGGGCGAACCGGTCGTACTCAGGCAACGGCTCCTCTGGCTCCTCGTAGTCTTCCAGACGCCAAGATATACGAGCGTGGAATTCATTACACACGCGGGTCAAATAATCGCGTTCAGCGCGCCAGCCGCGCTGCAGCGCGTCCGTGTACGCTGGGATGTGAGGCTTCAAGACTTGCTCGCGCGCCCCTTCAGCCCACGACTTCAAGTTCCGCCTGTCTTTCTTCGCGACACGCTCATATTTGCGCACGGTTTTGTTGCGCGCCCCCTGTTTTTTGGCCATCTGAATTATCTGAACATGCAATGGAAGGAATGAAAGAAAGGTCACTAGTTAGCCGTCAAATGCTCAGATAATCAAGCGAAGTTCACTTACACGCAAGATTCAGCCCTTCGTGCAAGAATTGAAACAAACGACTTTGGCAAGCCGCAGGACGTGGAGTGTGAGGTGCAAGTGAGTGCGATGTGTGCCCAAATCGGTGCCGTCGACTGCAGAGTAACGCTGGAGGAGCGCTTCACGTTGTTGTCACCAGAGAGAAACCAGAGGGGGAAACCAGCGACAAGTTCAACAAACAACACGCGAGTCACCGGCGCGATCTCAGATTGGAAGACAAGTTCAACAAACAACACACGAGTCACCGGCGCGATCTCAGATTGGTCAGTTGATGATTTTGTTCGCATATATAAAGGCCTATACCTCGCTTAGGTTTCCTAACGAACCACCATGACCACCCAAAACCGTGCTCAGTCCCCCCCCGCCCTGCCTTTGGCGCTCGCGCCGTGGGCCGTCTGTAAGTTCTCTTTTATTCATGTCCCTGTCCACTGGCTCATATCACCAACTCCGCAGCAGCCCCCTGCTATATCCTCGTCCCTTTCCCCGGCTTGGCCTTGCCCTCGTTCCCGCCCTTTGCCATGCCCGCGGCCGCGCTCCCCGCCGTCAAGGAAGCACCCAAGGAGAAGGAAACCCCCACTCCCTCTACCCCCGCGCCGAAGATCTTCGGCGCTGGTCTGCCGGCCCCGCTCCTCACCCTCATGCGCACTGAGGAGGGACCCTTCCTCGCCAACGAAGTTTTCAGTGTCGCCCCCTCCCAGCCCTTGGCTGCGATTGAGGAAGCCGTGCCGGCCGCCGAGTGGTATGCGATTACACGGGGTCGCTTTGTCGGCGTCGTCGACCAATTGTAAGTTGTTTCATGTTCCCCCCGCCCACATTCTTATTTATTTTCAGCGCGCTCTCCGCCGTGGCCATCAGCGGCGTTGCACACAACGCCAACAAGGCCTACGCAACGCAGGCCCTCGCTCTCGACGCCTTCAATAAGGCGCTCACCTGGGGCGGCGTTCAGGTCGTGTAATGTATGTTTTTTCTCTTTTTGTTCTCGTTGACCGTTTATTGACCCATTTCAGTGGTGCCCCATTAATTACGGCTGGAGGTGTCTTCTACGTAGCTACCGCTTCCCATGTATCTACCCAGAGTCCAATTATTTCGTTACCGTCCTTGTGTTCTTGTGTTCAGTCCCCTCAAAAAAAAATCAGAAGAAAACCGTAACCGCTTCGATAATAGTCTAGGGTCGTAGCCAGGAGGTTGCCTGGGGATCACCGTAGCCAGGACACGTTCAGTCCCACCAAAAAAAAATCAGAAGAAAACCGTAACCGCTTCGGGAATAGTCTAGGGTCGTAGCCAGGAGATTGCCTGGGGATCACCGTAGCCAGGACACGTTCAGTCCCCCCAAAAAACGATCAGAAGAAAACCGTAACCGCTTCGGGAATAATCTAGGGTCGTAGCCAGGAGGTTGCCTGGGGATCGCCGTAGCCAGGACATTGCCTGCGCCGCCTAATACATGTGATGTCTTGACGGTGTGATGTCCTTGGATCCTATTCACCTCACTCGCCGTCCTCATTCTACGATGCCCCAAGTCGTTCTTTGACTCCTCTGCTGCCACCCCACTCTTTCAAAGCCACCGCCCGGCAAGAATACCTAACGCGCCGCAAGTTTCTTCAGATTGCTATCGCCCGCAAATCCTCTGCATCATTCTTCTCGCTCCGCTTGTTCTCGCTACAGCGTATTCCCATTCTGTTATTCGACCCAGGCGACGCCGCGATGTCTAGCTTATTAGTTCCGACCAACCGCACGAATCAGATTAATCCGCATTCGAATCGGATTAATCCCCATTTCCACACACACGCAGATTCGTTCGACGCACCCGCCTCTGCCTCTGCTTTACCATGGCACCTCACGACCTCACTGTGTCGGAACTCGCAGATCTTATCGCCCCCGCCAACCACCCGCAGCGCCTCTCTGCGGACGAGCTTGAGGCTCTCACCTCTCATCTTTCTGAAGCTCAGCTCGATGACGTTATTCGCCGCCTGGGTGTCGGTGTTTTTGTCCGCCAACTGCCTCCCACCTTCCACCGGGTATTCCTTGCCGCACAGCGCGTGGAGCGCGACCTGTCCTCCAACTACGACGAGGATATTGACGACTTGATTCACGATTTCAATGAACAGAGCCTCGGTACGTCTTCATGTAGAATTATAAGCAACTAACTCAATGTATACATCCACCAGAAACATCCACTCCACCTCCCTCTTCCCCTGAGCCTCCCGTAACGCCGCCGAGGGCGCGCCAAGCGCAGTCGACACCTTCCACTCCGCAGACGGGCCCCCAGTACAAATACACATCCCCGACCGCCACGGGGCGCACCGTGAGCTGGTTTCAGGCCGGAGCTTTGACTCAGGGTGTTCAAGGTGCCTCAGTGCGCACCGTCCGAGGGCATCCCTCCCGCTCGCGCTCCACTCGTAAAGCAGCAGCGTACACCATCTTCTTTGGCGGGGAGATCGGTGTCTTCGCGTCCTGGGCGGATGTCGAGCCGAGGATCAAAGGCCATGGCCTCGCTATCTATGGAGGCTACACCAGTACCGCTGCCGCTGCCGCCGCCCTAAGCTACGCGCGAGACAAGGGTTGGACTGGTGATTCAACCCCCCCCCCCCTATAACGCTGGTCCGCCTATCCCCTCGCAGTTACACGACAATCCGCTCAACGCCGGCACTGACAACACCAAATGGTACGCTGTGTGCTGCGGCGTCGCACCCGGCGTTTATCGCTCGTGGCTCGAATGCAGCCTCAACGTCTCGGGCGTTAAGAATAGCCTTCATGGCGCATACGACACTCGCGCCGAAGCCGAAGAAGCTTTCAATTCGGCGCTGCGGCAGGGCTGGGTCAAGACGATCGTTCGGGAACCAGTTAGTTAGGACATACTTTGCGCGCCTCCCATGTATTTCGATATTTAAAAATATGCATGCATCTGTCTTCCCTATGTCCTGTTTGCCCCCATTGTGTTAAAATGCTTCAAACAACTTGCGACTCGCAACGAACTGACGAACTCCCACTGTGACACCACCGTCACGCGCGGTGTCGAGAACATTTTGTGCGCTGTATAATTTGCTATGGGCCGACGGAGCTGGGTAGGGGAGTTCCCTGGATACCTTTGTGCTTCTGTGAAAGATAAATATTGTTGCAACGATTTTCCTTGATTTTATAATATCAAGCGATGACGAACTCCGGAGGTTAGCTGTGATTTCCATGCAAAGAAGTTGAACAACACACAGTATTTAGTCGACTCTTGCACCTTTCAACTCGCCGGGAAAAATTAGGCAAAAAAAAATCAGACTGTAGGATGCTCAAAGTACTTCGATTGAGGTCCCTCAGTATATTCTGAACGCTCGTTAAGGTAGGATACTTTGATTCGCAAATGACGAACTCCGCCCTGATGACGAACTCCACCACTGATGAGCTGTCCGTTGTCTGCGGCAGCCAATCCTCCTGCGTCCGCTTGAATGGCCGGGATATCCTTCACGCCAACTTCTTCGACCACGCCAGGTGCAGCGCAAGGCTTTCAGTTGACGCGACGCAAGACCGCGTTTTTAAATAATGAACACCGCCACATCAATCAGCTCTCCTCATGACCGCCACCAAGCCCAAACGAAAGCGGGCAGCCGACGAGGAAATCTTGGCTCGACGGGCACAGGCAGCCTGGGAGTACCGTCAAAGGAACCGTGCTGTTGTCAATGAAAAGGCGAGGGTGAGGATGCAGAAGTAAGCACACCACTTAGCGTGCTTAGGCCTCTGTGTGAGCATTCATTGGTAGGCGCCGTGACGCTCTCAAGCACGCTCCCAGCGACGTCCAGCAAGAGGCCAACCGAAAGGCGCGACAGTACCGTCGGAATTATGTTGAGTGGGTCATCTCCTGCATATTGAATCAGTTTTTGACATTTCTATGCAGACGTGGAAGGACTCAGTCCAAACCTGAGGCAACTCAGTCACCACCAATGAAAACAAAGCAAAAACCCGCCGCGCCTCAGCAGCACCAACCCGCCGCGCCACCGACGGCTCCCGGACCTCCCGCGCCACCACCTCGCGCGAAGTTGCGCCCCGCCCCCTCACCCTTTGGTTCATCCCCTGGGAAAATCATCGATTTGAACCTAGTAAAGCCCCGACCACCGTCTGGCTCAACTGACCGCGCCAGGACTCCCCCCACACCAACCCCACGGAGTCGAAAACCTCGGCCCGCAACTCCCAGATCTCTTGCCGCGATAGACGCGGATTACGATGGGGCAGACTCACTGGAAGAGGACAGTGAGAAGGAGAGTGAAAATAGTGACAGCGACGAACCTTCGTACACGGGTCATCGCATAACAAGTATACAGCGGTGGTGGGAATACCTTGACGCCGACGGGCCCCTCATAAATGTTACAGGACATCCTGATTATGTGCCAGAGCGCGGCCAGCAGCCGTACTTCAAAGGGGGACGTCGTTATTGGTTCTAGCACTTTGAATAAAAATTGCACTTGATTTACATTCATATAATTTCGATTTTATTCACTTTGATGAAGAGAAGAGCAACACGTATTTGCAGCGGTAAGACAGAGAACTAAGACAGAGGTAGGTAGGAAACAGTAGGGTAAGCCCAGTTTTTGAAGAAGACGATAGTTAGACGATAGACGATTGTATGAAGGAGAAGCGCCAGTCAGGTAGACGAAATATCAGTTATTATCGGCGGCGGTGGGCTGGATACCAAAGAACGGCAACCTCATCGCGCTGTAATCGAGTTCACTCTCGAGCGGGAAGGTGTCGATGGCGGCAGCATGATCGGCTTTCCGACGCTCTTCGCGGGCCGCATATTTCTCCCGGCTGGCCTTGGCGAAGTCGGCGTCAAAATTAAACCCATTCCGGAGGTAACGCGCAATGCCAGAGCCGGCCCACTGAAGGAGGGAGTAGCGCGTTTCGTCGGGACGGACGCGGACGAAGGAATAGTGGATGACCCCGGTGGGGAGGATGATGGACGCGCCAGGGGGGAAGCATACAACGAACCCCAGCTCCCAAAGAATGACGTGACCGCCGCGGAGGGGATTGTACTTTCCAAGCGCAGTTAAGATGCTGAGCGCGCCGGGGACAAAGCGGTGAGGAACTCCTTGGGCGACTGTGCGACGATGGGGACCCCCGAGCTCGAAGGTGGCGGCAGAGTAGATGCTGGAGGTCGACGGGTACAGGAGGTCTGGGTGTTTTTCGAGGAACCACTCCTTTTCCTTCGCGAGCGCGTCGAAGGCAGAGGGAAAGAAAGTTTGCAGGAGTCCTGAGAAGCCGTTAGTAAATACACATCAACATCGGTGCAGTGCCTCACGATTGCCATATCCGACCAAGCGCCTCATCACCAACGAAGACATGAGCTCAAAGAAAATCAACGCGTTGAGGCCTATGCCGGGGGTTCTCTCTATCTAGACGCCAATGGTACTCAGTTATACTCTTCAAGATCTGGGACTGGACTTACCTCCGGCTCATTGAACGTGGTCCCAACACCTCCGTGTAAAATGGGCGGGCTGTCGAAGCTGACCTCCTCTGGGCTCCGGACGACGTGCGGAATGCTGTCCTTGCACGCCTGTGTCGCCGGGGCAGCAATGTTCTCGCGCCAATGGCATTTGGCTGAATATCCACACAGCAAAACCACCAGACTCTTGTCCTCTGCAACGACCGGGCGCGGAAACCTAGCAAGAAAAGAAACAATGTTAGTATTACCGCTGTCCATGGAACGTGTTGTGTGACCTACCCCCCAAAAGACGGAATCAAACGCAACTTGAAGCGCGAGCCGGAGCCGACGACCTCGTCCAGACCATAGTCGCGGTCCTCAATGAGGGCTGGATCAAACGCTGCCCCGCGCCGGACTCTGATCGCAGCGCGGTGGTGCGGTTCTTTCTCGAGGTGTGCGCGAAGCTGCGCAGCAGCAGCGGCTCGATGGGCTTCAAAGCGCTTGTGTTTGTCCTTGGCCTTGGCAGCCTTTTCGCGCTCCGCGAGTTGCGCAGACAGTCTTTTGATGGGGCCGGCCTGGACGCTGGCGTGCGCGTATCCTGGACGGGGGATTTCGTCAGGCAGAGGGTCGAGAGGGTACGGCTGGAGAGGGTCCATCAGGGCGAGGGCGTCTGCGAGGCGCTGGTCGAAGAGAAATTTTAGGTGAGGCTCGAGGGGACTGTCGAGCCCCGGCATGTTGTAACTCGGCACGCGCACGAGCTGAGCAGGGGGTGGAGAAGTGAGGTGTGAGCCTGGGAGCGCGATCTTGGGGCGCATGATGGATCCGAAGTGGGCAAGTGGGCAAAGAGGAAGGGGAGAGGACGCCGAAACGTCCGGCTTTTTCGAGACCCTGGCTGCTCCTCTGGCTACAGATTGGGCTATTAACCGAGCGACAACAGGACAACAGGTGAGCGAAAACAATTGATCTCTAACGCTTCGCTTACCTCCACCTGAGCTACAGATCTCGCTCAGATCTGCCGACTTATTCGTCAAACCGCGAAAATGCGACGACAAACAAGCTACCCGAAACTATAAAGCTCGTCCGACCGTGCGACTCCTTCCTGCGCACAACCCTCGTCTGGAGAAAATGGTTTCGGCGGACACCAGTGAGTTGTGCCTACGCGCCGGTCTTTCCTTGTACTGACTACCATACAGATGATCCCCCCATCCTCGTGTTTACCTACGGAGTCTCCAGCACCACCGTCACGTACGGTCTGCCGCGGTGAGTTTTCCTTTCCTTCATCCGTCTTGACTCAGGAGATCTAATGCCCATTCGCGCCCGCAGGGCTAAGCAGCTGGAGCTTCTGCAGAAGCACCGCGCCCGGCATTACAAAGCCCGGGCTCGACTCCTTCGGGCTAGGGCCAAGGCTCGCGGCAATCGCCACGAGCATCCTGTTCCCAACATGAGGGACTACGATCTGTGTTGTGAGTACTACCGGGAGGTGTACACCATGCAAGCGGCCTCGTCAGCCTCATTGTACCAGTACATTTTTCTCTTTGTGTTTCTCTCTCTGCCGTCGTTAATTATTCAATACAGGGGGGCTTCTGAATACTACGCCTCTGACAGCGAGTCAGAGCCGGGCACAAGCACAACCGATCCTTCGATGCCGCCCCTCGACCCTGTTGTCGAAGGTCAAGTCCTGCTCGCCGACAGCCCAGATGCCTCTGCTTTTACCGCCGCCGATGCCGCCGACGATGCCTCTACCGCTGCCGGTGCCGCCAAAGGCGGTGACGTCGTCGGCGCTGGCACCCACGCCTCTGTCCCCAACTTGCAAAAGGGCGAGCGCCACGTTAACGTGGACGACCTGTAAGCGCTCTCTCTAACATACATGCTTGCATAAGCCTAACTCACACCATCCGTAGCCTCTTCCCTAATGGCTTCATCC
The DNA here is from genome assembly GCA_029233265.1 of Mycena alexandri. Lineage (NCBI taxonomy): Eukaryota > Fungi > Basidiomycota > Agaricomycetes > Agaricales > Mycenaceae > Mycena > Mycena alexandri. The sequence goes on along the minus strand of JARJCM010000055.1, from coordinate 18,252 downwards.
CCGTCGCTGAGCTCCCCGACAACATCCGCTTCTCGCCGACCTCAATCCCTAGGGAGCTCAGTGTCCACACGGACAGCGGGAGTCTCGAACGGGTATGGTCACTTCTGAACGAGGTTAACCGCCCCCAGTACCACGACATGGTGGGTCGTGGTCGTCGTCACAACGTGTGGGAGGACTACGAGCCGCCCGCCCACCGTCTGAAGGTTTGTGTTTTGTGATATTGCCGAGGGGATACACTGAGTTTTTTCTTTCCCTCTCTGCACAGATATTCGCGCGCACTGGGGCCCGCATCGTCAACTGCCGCTGCGAGAACGGCAAGCACACAAGTTTCGAACGGCGCCAAGCGTATGCGTTCTCTGACGGCGAGGGTAACATTGTTGCCAAAAAATCCAAGTCACTACTCCTTGAGCTGCCCTGAATGATGTCGTACCATAACTAGTATTGTCCGTACTTGAATTTGAATCCGCTTTCGGCTTGTGCGCGACTGAAATAATAAAAGAGCTTGTTTACCTAATATTTATCGGCCCGAGCTCGCCGCGCACGTGGAATCCAAACTTGCTCGAAACCAAACCCTCTACGCGGTGTGCGCGAACCGCAAAACAAGATGGCCAGGATGGCCCGCTTACTCTGTCTCCTCCCACCACCCCCTCTGTTCCTTCGCCATCCCCCCCGCACCCGCTAAATGAGGCCGTATCGCGCGTCCGACAGCCCTTCGAGAGCCCCTAATCGCTCACAGCGCGACAAGTCTAGCTTCTACGAGTATGAGACGCATCCTTCGGAACTGGCGCGCGACCGTGGCTTCTTCAGGTCTTCTGACGGCCGGCGTGACTTCCAACCGGCTCACAACATCGGGCTCAAACGTCGGAGGGTCTGCCCGTCAGATCTCGCGGACTCCTTTGGCGATTGGGTCCCTCTGCCAGGCGAGGCAGAAGCAGAATTGGATGCCCTTGATGAAGACCTCTCGAATGACGCTGACGCCGGTGACAAGCGAAAGCGGTATCTAAGCTCGGTCAGTGTTTTTTTTTTTTGAGGCGTCGATGATTCATCTCACCTGTCTTCACCGTAACTCCAGGACGAGCCAATGGCTCTGTGGCGTCAACTGAAGCAGTTCTTCCTCGACGAGACCGTGCGGCATGACGGTCTGGGCGATGCGCTGGATGAGAAGGCGTGCCCTTGCTGCAAAAAGGCTTATACGAAGCAGACACGTCGTTTCCGTTGTACTGAGTGCGGGGTTTTCGTACAGTGCCTTGACTGTGTGATTTCGCGCCACTCGTTGAGCCCCCTCCATCGCCTTAAGGTATTTCTGCCTCTTCTGTCTTTCTTGCGTCTGACTGCAGTACCAGGAATGGACTGGGACGTTCTGGGCCGCCACAACCCTGATGAAGCTGGGTTTAGTCTACCAGTTGGGCCACGGAGGCCACCCCTGTCGCCGTCCTGCCCCAAAGGTCCACGAGATGGTCGTGTTGGATACAGAGGCCGTCCACACTGTTTCTTACAGATATTGCGGGTGCGACAGCGCGGACCATGCCAACAACCTGGAGCAGCTAATGCGCAACGAGTGGTATCCCGCTACGACCGTCGACCCCGACACTTGTGCAACGTTCCGGTCGCTGGAAGTTTTTCGGATCCTGAACGTCGTGGGGAACATCAACGTTCATGACTTCGTTGGATCGATAGAGCGTCAGACAGATCCGTCGCAAGTGGAAAAGGTTCCAGTGAGTGTCTTTCTTGCTGAGCATGGGAATTACAAGATCGGAATCTGACTGCTTAGCCACAGGATCGTTACAAATCGTTTGGGCGCATGTCTCGGCAGTATTCGTTCACAAAACGAATGAAGCGTACAGGACGAGGCCACGATGCCGCCGGTCTGGACGCTACCGCAAACGGGGAATGCGCACTGCTATGTTGGCCCTGCCCGCACGACGAGAAGAACCTTCCCAAAGGCTGGCGGGACGTCGTGCCCGAGTTTCAGTACGCACAGACATGTTAGGTCGTCGACGTGCTAACCGCTCTATCTAGATTCCTGTATATGCTAATTTTGGCTTTGGACGCCAACTTCCGCCTTAAAAATCGCTTGCGTGCCAACGAGCGTGACGACCCGCCTTTGGGCGATGGGTGGGGCTACATAGTGGAGGATAAACCGTACAAGGAACATCTGCGGACTTACGTTGCAGAGAAGGATGTAAGTGGGCCCGTAATCTAAGTCGAACGTGGATAGCTAATTCAAAGGCGTCGTAGGTCAGTACGTGTATTGCCTTCGCTGCGCTGCTGCAGAAGGACACGCGCCTTACGACAGGGCTGCGCTGCTCGGGGGTTGGGGGAGTCGTGTGCGCGCGGCACGAGGTTGTGCGCCCTCAGGGCATCGGAGATTTGCAAAAGGGGGAGCGGTACGTGCGATGCATTGATAAATAATACCTTACCTCCTTACTGATGCATGCCTTGTTCGTAGGTATGCGAATATGGATTACATTCTACTGTCCGCAATACTCGGGATCACGGCGCTATACCTCGCCATCTCCTACGACATCGCCTGCCAATGGCAAATCAACCTGCGAGAGCGCATGGAGAAGATGCCGGAACGGCTCCGACTCGACCTAGCACTGATAACGCTCCTGTTCGCCCTCCCTGTCTGGCATGCGGCGGCGCACGAGGTTTCGTGCCAGAATAAGAACTCCTTGACCTACTTGGACGGTGTTGGGAGGACCGATGGAGAGGGAATAGAGAGAACATGGTCCGTTCTCAATCCCATCGCATGGGCGACGAAGGAGATGGGCAGGGGTGGGCGGGCCGACTGCATCGAGGATAAGATCGACCACCATAACTTCGAGAAGAACATTAACCAAGGTCCGTATCCCTTTTGAGTGTTGAAGCGGCTTACCGACTCTTTTACAGGAACAACATTGCCACGCAAGTTAATACTCGCGATCGACGAACGAGACCGCCAGGTGGAGGCGTTCAAAGAAGTCGACAAGACGCTGAGTAGCAGCGTGAAGAAGGAGTGGCAAAAGAAGATAGACGAGTGGAAGGCGGATCGGACGAAGCCGAATCCGTACCTCATTGAGGGCGGGAAGGAGGGTATGTTTCTCCCTTCTCTGTCGGGCTGAGGTTCACGACGCTGATGAGCGACAGGTGGGCCGTCCGAAGCCGCAATACGCTTAGCGTTGACGAAGGACGAGGCGGAGGAAGCGGCCACGGGCGGGGGGAAGTTACACGGGTCGAGTGTGACCTCGTTTTTGGTGACGGGGCTTCAGCTGGAGGAAGCACAGTGCGTACTATGATTTACTGAGCGTTTGATGCGTAACTGACTCGTATATAGGCAACGAATCAAGCGCGAGGTGCGCGGTCGTACATTACTGGTGGCGCACCACCAGGAGCACATTCAAGAGATGCGCATCGCCTTCTTCTCCAAGCTGGGGAGGTGGCGCAAGCTGCAGGCAGTTTACATGTCTGCCGCCGTGCGCGAGCTGGAGGAGGAGGAAGACGCCCGGGATGCAGACCTGCCGCCCGTCAACGCGGAGGACGTCAAGCTCTATCTGCCGTCGGGGCTCCTACGCGCAGATCGCGAGGAAGGATGTCGCAAAGGGTTGCCCGCAATGGAGGGGAAGCTTCGGGAGGGTCAATGCCGCGACGCCCTGCACGCCCTGCGCAGCCGGCTGCACGCTAAGCGCCACCTGCTCAACTACCGTGACGAGAGTGTCGTCGGTCAACGGGCTGCGACGCGTGCCTACACGCTCATCGAACGCATTGGGGAGCGAGTCGACGCTGGGAGTGCAAAATACCGACGCGCACGGGCTGCGTTGATCGCGTTGAGAGGGCGGACTGCGTGCGAGGGGTTCCGTGAGCTCAGGGCCTCCGACATTCAGCTCGATGAAGAGCGGGAGGCCGACGCCAAGGCGCGGAAGAAATTGGGCAGCATCGGCTCCAAGTTTCGGCGGCAGGGCCCCGCGCTTTCATCATCGAAAAAAGTATTTTCGTGGATATGGACGGACGGCGGGGGACCAGGGGAGGACGAGGTTGCGCTGCATGAATGTAAGTTTTGATTTTTATGTGCCGTTTGATGCAAGAACTGAGAAAATGACCAGCGGTACGCGTCGAATGGTCCAAAGCAAAGGCGCGGAAGGAGCGGTGGGAGGAGGAGGTTGAGCTGCTGCGAGAGGAAATGAAGCGCGTGCTTCGTTTCCTGCGCTGGCGCAGCGTGTGGTGGGAGGCGCGCCGAGGCAGTCGTGAGCAGGTTTCGCGAGAGTTGGCATCGGGGCTGGACGCGTACGCAGCGCGCCAGGCGGCTGTGCATCGGGATATCGCGCGCAAGTTCAAGACTGCGTGGGATACATCTGCTGCGACTGCTGTGCGTACTGCGGTTCGCGAAGACGCGGTGCTAATGGAGGCAATGACGGCGTTCACAAGGGTAGAGGGTGCGGAGGGCGAGCACGGCGAGGGGGTGGCATTACAGACGGCCGAGGGGCAAGGCTCAGTGCCGGATGTTGGATCGGTGTAGTGGTCAGCGATTTTAGCATCGTAGAAACCGTTTTGTAATTGTCCTTTATATATTTCCTTTTTCGGACATTTTGGCGACATTTCGGTCGTCCATCCTTTTGGTGCAACTTTCGGATTGATTTAACATTTATGGCAAATATTTATTGCCTCGTGAGAACACCGAAATGGTCCTCAAACAGGCGGTCAGCTCAATATAGGGGAAACTGCAGTGTGTGAGCATCTGGCTAGGGGGGTGGCTAGGGCCGGTGCAGAAGGCATCCGATGTTATGGCTACAGCCTGCACCAAAGGCTTTTTGTTACACCTACGGGTGGCGGTCCACGTTTGACGTGCTTTGTACGGGGGGATAAGCCTAGTGGTATCGAGCAGGAGTGGGCCGTCCGTCAGGTTATTTAGCCACTTAGAGTTTTGCAAGGTTTCTCTTATCGTTTTACCGTGATTTATTAGTTTCTGAGTGCGATAGCCTAGCAGGATATCGGTGGACCCGTCGAGATCTTCGTCACCGAACTCGAGATTATCTATGTCGTTTTCGAAGTCGTCGCGCAGACCTAGAACAGGATGGCCGCGAAATTCGCCATTGGCTGCCAGCTTCTTTCGCATTATTGCGTAGTGGTCGTCTCGGGCGTCGTTACATTCGTAGCGAAGATTGAAGTTGGCAATAAGTTGGTACTGTCTCTCCGTAAATTCGTACTCGCTGAAAGCTTGATCCCAGGTTGACAAACCGTCTTTTAAGTCGTCCGCTGACCTCCAATGCTTGAACAAGGTGAGCATAGACATGCAGTAGTAGTCTCTGTCGCCTTTGTCTGATCTAGGTACTGCGCCACCCAAAAAGTTAGGGATAGTGGATTCGAGTTTCCGGAAGTCACAATGAACAGAGTGGGACTTATACATTGCTTTGTGTTCGGGTAGAAATGGATGCCTGGTGAGTTTGTAATTTTTTTGCTTGTTCTGCTCCTTTTTGACTACAGTTTCGTCATCGTCGTCGGAGTCCCAATCGGAGTCGTTGTTGTCGCTTTCACCCGAATCCGATTTGTCGCTATCGTCCTCTGAGTCAGAGTCTCGTTCAATAAAGTCGTCCAAGTCGAGGTCGGATTCATCGGAGTCTGATCCGTAAGCGTCATCTTTGTCTTTGCCGGGCGCTTTTTTGGTCTTCTCCGACCACACATCCCGCATTGTTTCGTCCTCTTCAAACTGGATTCTCTCTTTCTTGGTACGCGCCTTCTTCTCGGAACATTGAATCCATTCATAGAGGGTGACTCTTTCATAAGCGACAGGCCTATATCTGTAGTCGTCAACGCAAGAGGATGCGATGAACGTGCCATTGTCGTTGCGTACAAAGAGCATATCGTCTACCTCTTCCTTGTCGTCGGCATTACCGGTTCTGACTTTCCAAGAGTTCTTAATGAAAGTAACATAAGTCCTCCATGGGAAGTTGACGAAGATATGACTTTTGTAGTGGTCTGGATTCCCTAGAATGTACATGGAGGCCATCGGGCTGCCAATTTCCATCTTCGTTGACATGGAGTTGATCATCTGTCTCATCAGGTTTCTCGACGTTTCAAGACCCGATGGACCGTTGTTCAAGATTTCCGCGTTGCGATTGAAAACGTCGTACACAGAGGCGAAAGCCTGATAGGATTTCAACCCCAATTTCGATACGTAGTCCGACACGTACGATATCACTGCCTTGACTGATGTCCCCGACAGAAGGCTTGTAACATCGGTGTTCGAACGGGACATATAGGTGATAACTTTCGACACTGTGTTCAGATTAGCTTCTTTCTTCTTGATATTTATGTGTCCATTCTCATCTACATGCGTAGTTTCGAAAATATCTCTGGGGAATCTGGCTTTGCAAACACCAGACTTCGACAGGCAGCCATGTCGTTCGTAATAGGCTTTAGTACGTGGAGTCTTTTTCTTAGTCTTGCGCCAATCTTTTTTTGCGTCTGCCTCGTACATGTCCTGCACTGATTCTTTGCAGGTGTGAACATTTGACCGCAGTATAATGTCGTCGACCTCGTGTTCGTAATGAACCCACCATCTCGATAACGCCTCGCATTTATCGCAGTCTTCATCGCCGTGATCTTCTTTGCATATAGGAGGCGGAACAGAAGGCAACGTCTGGGTCGGTACCTTGTAATTCACGCCGGATTGCGCGTCCTCTTCTTCCGGAGTGGGATGAGGGTCCGTATTAACTCTGGTTCGGACCTCAGCCATAGTCCCATGCGTGAATTCCCCCTGATGGCACGACTCCAGGTATGCTATTAATTTCTGCTGAAATATCGAATCTTCGCTCATGATTCTGTCTTTAATCTGCTGTGGAGACAGCGCGTTGACGATCCACAGCAATAAATGTAGATGCAAGGTCAACCTTCCTTGTTGTTCGACCGAGCCGTAGTAACCCTCGGTGTGGCCGAATAAACCAGGTTCGTCGGATTCCCAGCATAGCACATATTTGATAAAGACTTGTACCATGTAGTGAAAGAATCGGGCGGCCGATACAGGGTTGCGGGACATCAATCTGAATCGTTCGTTCGATTTGCGCAGATCTGGATGATATACGGTATTTTCTTGGGCGTAGTACAAAGCAATGGGATGGTGCGTGTCAACCCAGGCCATGGTTATAAACCAAGTGGGAGACCCAGTGAAAGCCAACATAGACCAAATCTCGTTTCTCTGATGCTTTTTGGAGGTTGCGGACCCCTTTACGTGAGCCCCTATGTCGTCCAAGTCGTTCAGCAACGCAAAGCATTGTTTCTCCGCGTCAGTGTTCGGTGTTACATGCTCACCCGCAGACATTCTGTCGGCTATACTGGCTGCTACCTCTGGATTGGTAGACAACAAACGCCTAGAAGTATCTGCAAATCTGGAACGCTTCACCATAATCGAGCTACCGATAGCGGAACCTTTCAGCTGCTCGTGGTTGAACGCTACCATGGGGAAATACATGTCTCTTTGAAAATGTTTGTCGTGATACAGGAGTAAATTTCGCTTGTGAATTTTATCTGACAGTTTGCGTTTATGTGCCGCGTGTCCAAAACCGCCTTTGCCATAGGGAAAAAGCCATGGAAACATTCCAGGGTAAGCCTCAACGTTGTTGTACATAGATTCTGGCGTGTCACTTCGACCGATTCCAAGCATTGACCCTTTGTTCGTCAAATGAGCCAAGGCGACAGCCTTGATAGTGGACATGGGGGCATTGGAATACTCGGCGCCGGTTAACCCGTGGACCGCAAATGTACACTCCCCTGACGTTGTACCATGCTCGTTGTTGTCGTCGTTGACGGCGCGAGCTTCAATCGGTATTGAGTCGGCAGGCATGGCATCTGAATGACGATAGTCCACTTCTACAGGGATATCTTTGTCTTTGTACGATGCCAAGTTTTCTGCTGATATCTCCAAATCTGCATACCCTTCATGATTTAATTTAAGCCATTCTAATGCATCAACGACTTTTTTCTTGCGCACAAGCATAGGCGTTCGGTCGAAATCTTCTTGTGTGGGTGCAGCTGATCCGGTAAATACAAAGGCCAGTATATCCGACATTTCCTCGCGACTTGGAGGCAACTTTAGGTAAACCTTTAAGATCGGTTGGGCGAACATTATGGCGTTCGCGTGCATTCTAACCCTCCCAGAGTTTACTCTTATAACACACCTATTATGGCGTATTCTAGCTATCATCATCCGTTCGGCGTATTTCAAATCTTGCAATTGAAGAGGCACAGGGCCAATCCAGTTGTGATTGGCCAAGGAATGACGAGGGATAGTGTTTTTAGACATTGTCGTTTCGCATTCTACGCATATACTATCGCAACCTTCGGAGAGCACTGGACCTTTGAGGTCTTCTATCGGATCTAGACTTGTAAAACGCTCGCATCGAGTAATTCCTTTGACCTCTAGGAGTTTCAGGTTCCCTTCAAAGGATGTAAGTTTAGTCAGCTCTTTCAGAGAAGTCAACCGGCCACATACAGCACACCCCGCCTCGAGGAAAGAGTCGGGTTGAACAGCTTTACTCGAGTTTGTTATTATCCTATGCAAAGTTTCTTCGGACGCAGGTGACGGTGGGAAGCTAGTGCCTTTAAGTTTCTTGGTGGTAGTTTTTCTGAGACAACGATAACGCGCAGCGAGATCAGCAGTGAGGGTTTTACTTTTTAGAAGTCGGGCTTCTGAAGGATTCGCCAGCAATTTTTTTTTTTTCTAATGTAGGCGTCGGTATTGTACTTTGTCGGGCGAGTAACAGGCCTTACCGACTTGAAGATGGATAGGATACGGGGACAATCGACGCAGACGTGCTGTAGCACAGTGGCCTTTGCTTGCTCCAGTTTCAATTTAGCGGGGATTCTAAAACCATGTATTATGGCGACGGTGAATAGCTCGGTTCTGGTCAAGTTTGGAGCCAGGTCAACGAGAGGGATGTCCACGGCGACGAACGCTTCGCTTTTCTGCAACTCCGCATATAGATTTTCGAGGGTACATTGGAATTCAAAATATAAAGTGCATTCCGCGAGATTTTTCAGACTATGGTCGTCGTAAAGCAGAGGCATAAGAGTTGCGGTGTCGAATTTCTTGTGGCGTCCTCCGCCAGTAACCAGCGTTCCATACAATTTAGAAGAATTCAAGACGAGTAGATCACGATATATCGAGACATCAGGCATCGAGAAATTCGTAGTAATTCGAGGCGTGAAGCAATTGGGGTCGATAGCATTTGCATTGAGCGCATACGTTGCTATTACACGTCGATGGATTGTCAACCTCAGTGGGTCATCCATATTTGTTTGTGACTCTGACTGCAAAGCTGCAGTAGAGCAAGATTTACCTAGCGGTGGGGGGGTCAAGAAAGTAAAGGGTGTGCAGGACAGACGCACCTTGAGCAAGTAAAATAGACATATCCAGGCTCTACAGACAAAGGTCTGGAGCGAACAGAATGAGAGGGAAAAGGACGGAGAACGAGGATGGTTGAATGCACGTGACGATAACGATCACATAATTCGGAACTTTGGGCATGATGGCCGAATATTACTGGATTGCATGTAGTCAATGACTTCGTACTCGGTGCCTACCGCATTTCCTGACGAACATACTATTGTGTCTTTTCAGAAACGGATAGCGGATTTGACCACGAGGACACGACTGCCAGGTCGTGGATGGGTTGGAAGCCCAGAGGTGGCTTTATGGAACGCCCGCAATCCTGGTGTACGTTGTGTACGTTTTCGGAATGTTAAACGCTTTCAATATTAACGATGTTGTATGAGCCATAGCCGTAAGATATAGCATAAATCAGATGGCGGTAGCCATAGGGACCTTTCGCTCTGGTCACGTCTCCAGCCACCTTTTGGCTGGGCGAAGCTCTTGTCTTTTGGCCTTTTTGCTGCCGGCTTTGCCGGCAGAAAAAAATTGGGTTTTTTGCCCTCAAAATCACCCAAAACGGACTGATTTGGTGGGTGGTACCAATTGGATCCCATCAATGCCACCTTTGGACAATCAAATCCCTGATATCTCGGCAACCTCTTATCTTCTCGCCACACTCCATCTCATCTAACCTGGCGCTCGATGTTTGTTTGTTTGCAGTTTGATCTCGCCTCGATTTACCCTTTGCTTCAGGTTCTGTTCCTCACCCGGGTCTCCCCTCAGTCCGGGTTGTTTAAATTGTCTTCTTTTTTTCTTTTTTTCTTTGTATGTAGGTAGCATAATTTTTCGGCGCGCCCGCAGCCTCCCGCGGTCAAAGGAAATGCTGAGAAATTTGATGAGTAATGAAGTGAAGGCTAAAGCCTGGAAGCTTCCTTTTCTGACCGAAGTGCACTTGATTTTGTTCTTCAAACAGATATTCTTGTGGCGGTCAAAGCGCAAAATAGTAAGAAGTTTGATAAAGTTTTGAAGAAGGGAGTCCTTTGTAATCACTGAATGATGAAGTTGACGATGTGTCAAGTGAGAAGAACTTATGATTCAAACATTTTAAGAAGCAAAGGAAACTTGGCTCCTCTCTCTCAAAGAGGAGCCAAGTTTCATCGTTTTCATTCGTGTTTCGACGTTCTATAAACTAAGCTACGAGAAACGCCGAGAAACTGTCAAGTACCCAGCTAACGTCATTTAGCGCCGCGTCCCACAACTGAATGTTTTCCTCAAACCACGCATTCCCTTTCTCCTCGCGCGCTTCGTGAAGTTGACGCCCCCAAAAATATAAACTCGCCGCAACGCTGATCAGCCCGTTCACACCCGGACAATCCAAAGTCCCCCAGTCTTCGCCATACTCCCCGCCTATCTCCCACTGGCCATGACTATTGCGCTTGCGCCACTTGGGCTGCAGGCTGTCCCACCAGGCTTGCCAGTCCTTGGCGTACGTCTGCAGCTTCTTGATGACCGGAATTTTCTTCGCCTTGCGTCCCCGCCCACCCTTAATCCAGGCGCCGACGACCTCGGGGCGCAAAGATGTTGATAGCCCCTTGCCTTCGTCGAAGTTGTTGGCGCCCTCGATACGGATGATGGCGTCGAGGACAGCCTTGAAGTTGCTGCCCAACGGCGTCACCGTTAGGTTCATGACCGCGTCGGTGAGCCACTCGGGCGCGTCGTCAGGGAAGACCGGCACGGCGGTATCCATGGCCGATGTGGATGGAGTCCGCGGGGGAGTCGGGGAGCGCGCGCGCACAGGAGTCGGGGAGCGTGCGGGCGCGGAAGTGGGTCCCGCCGTAACAGAAGGAGCCGGTGCAGGAGTCGACGTGGGAGCCGGTGCAGCCGTAGCAGATGCGGATGCGGGAGTCGGCGCCGTACCAGAAGGAGCCGGCGCAGGAGTCGACGTAGGAGTCGGTACAGCCGTAGCAGATAGCGCGAGAGGCGCAGCCAGACCAGATGGGTTCCCCGCGTCACATTTCTTCTTCTTCCGTGTGTCCCCCTCTCCCTCTCCCGCCTTCCCCGTGTCGCGCTTCGTCTTCTTCTTCCGTTTGTCCCCCTCTCCCTCTACCGCCTTCCCCGCGTCACGTTTCTTCTTCTTCCGTGTGTCCCCCTCTCCCTCTCCCGCCTTCCCCGCGTCGCGCTTCCGCTTCTTCTCCCGTGCGTCCCCCTCTCCCTGTACCGCCGTCCCCGTGTTGCGTTTCTTCTTCTTCGTTGGTGTTTCCCCCCCCTCTACCGTCGTAACCTTCGACTTCTTCTGCGCCGGGCCCCCTGCCCCATCCTTCTTCTTGCCCACCGCGCGCTTCTTTCCCTTGACACTCAGATCTCCATCGCCCTCTGAGTCCGCCTCAGAGCCCGAGTCTGACGAGTCGTCGTCATCGTCAGAGCTAAATTCCGACCCAGAACCCGACCCGCTGTCCTCCTGGCCCGCGTATCTTGGTGCTGGAGACGGGTCGCTCGTCTGCAGGCGGCCCGATCGACGCGGCGTGCCAACCTCGTCCTCCGCAGGGGGGACAGGTGCGTCATGAGCGGGCGGTGCGTCGCGGGCGGGCGGTGCGTCGCGGGCGGGCGGTGCGTCGCGGACGGGCGGCGCGTTCTTGCCTGACTCCAGCGCCTTTGCCTTCGCACCTGCCGCCGCCGCCTTCTTCGTGGTCGTCTTCACTGGCTTGGGCACCGCCTTGACCTTTTTCCGCGCAGGTCCACTGTCGGACTCTGACTCCGAGTCAGAGCTGGACTCGGACTCGGAGTCAGAGCTGCCGCTCGACTCATCGCTCATGGTGTACTTGGCGCCCTCAAGACCAGGGAGCCCCCCTTTTTTGTGGTCGACAGCAGGGAGCGCCGCATTCTTAATGTCATCCGCAGCTGAAAATTGGTTAATATTTATCCGAAACTGACACTGGGCAACGTACTATACGCAGTGGGGAGAAACTCCTTCACCAAGTCGAGAATAACGTTGAAGCGGTCGCCCAACCAGCCGGGGATGTGGGCAGCGGCCGCTGTCTTATTCCTCCCATAGGATACACTGTAATTTTCATCAATATATGAACATCACCTTGAGAACGAGATGACTTACTGAACGGTCCTCAGTTCGCCACCGTACTTGGGAATCAGGCCACCAAGCACGACAACAGAGGACAGTCCGGTCGTTTCGTGGATACCTCGCAGAATTGGGGCAAGAAACGCGCCTACGGCTTCAATCGCCCTGCGTTTTCAATCGTCAGTATTCCTCGGTGACGATACAACTAGAAATTACCTGTGACGGGCCTGAGGGCTGGTGTCAGGAGGCGCCTCCAACGCAGCTTTGTATGCGGCTCGCGCATTGGCGGATTCAGTCTTGGCAGTTTCGGCGTATTGCTTTTGTTTTTCCTCGGGGAGTTCAGAGAACATGGTGCGGGCGACAGAGGCTCTAAACGGTGCGCCGGGCTCCTTCTTGGTTCTGGCTTCCCCGTTCTCCCCTTCGCTCCAGCGCCTTTCGACCTCGGGAGCGATTTCAGATGCGTAAGCTTCATGCATGTACTGCTGGTAGGCCTGGCGAGCTTTCGGAGGAGCGGTAAGGCCGGAGAGTTTGGCTAGCAGCACGGCCCAGGGATCTTTAGCGGGATCGCCATTACCTGGGCCTTTCTTGCTGATGGAACGCGCGCGGTATTTGAGCCACCGACGGATACGCTGTAAAAGGCAAGTTTAGCAAATACGATCACGTGCAGCATTCCTCACTTCACCTCGTCCAAGGCGTCCACTCTTGCTGATTTTATGGCCTCTTCTTCTTCCGACAATTTCTCCTCCGGGATCACGGCGTCTGGGTCGAAGGGGCGTAGCTCAGGCTCCTCGTGATCCTCCACCCTCCAATCAATGCGCGCGTGGTACTCCCGGCATACTTTCGTCAAATAGTTGCGCTCTGGTAGCCACCCTTTAGCTAGCTCTGCAGCGTAGGCCTCGAGATGCGGACTCAAAATTGACTCCCGCGCGCCTTCCGCCCAGAGACGAAGATTTCTTCGCTCCTTTTTTGGAATCCGGTTTCTTTTGCGCTTGGCCATTCTATACTGCGTGCGCGGCTTTATTATTAATTAATTTGCAGCCTCTAGAACGGCGTACCGACGACTTACCTATCTCTCTCTGCGTATAGCGCTTCTCTGTCTGTATTGTGGTCTTGGTCTAAAACGCGGCAAATTTTGATTTCACAAACACGCCCAATCTCGCCCAAGCATTCCCCAAGCATTCATGCAGCGTGCGCCATGGTTTCGTCGGCCATCTTTTGCCTTGATTGACCAATTACAGGTTTACGCGGAGCTTGAATTTCTGTCACATAAAGGCCCATCTTTAGCTTTCCAACCGATTCACCCCCACTTTCTTACCCCCACTCACATTCATGGCTGACTCCAGCATTCCCTCCTCTGCCACTGCAGCAGCGCCCACCGCTGTTGCAGTCGCAGGCTCAGCACCTGCTACGCCTTTCGTTCCTCCCGCGCCCGTTGACCCTGGATCGTCGGACACCGACTCCCTTTTCTCTGTCGTCGACGGCACCATCGACCTCGATGACCCTTACTTCGATGAGACGCACAACAGCGACGCCTCCACGGAGGCTGAAGGCGCCGTCGAGCCCCCCAGTACGTTGATATCCCTTTATACATGTTTTGCTCGTTGGCTCACGGGAGGGGGAAAAAAACAGAAGCGTTGACACTCTCGGAGGCCTTCCAGATGCTCTCCATTGCCGCAGCAGCAGTCTCCGCCGCCGCCGCCGCCGCTGCCGCCGACGCTGACGCCGCCGCCGCCGTCCCCGCAGCCTCGCCTGTCCCCGCCGTTCAGTCCACTGGCCCTTGGATCGCGGGCTTGCTCTTCGACATCGTGCCGCCTGCCCCCCTCACTGCCGTTCCCGACAACGGTGAGAAGTGGTATGCCATTACCAAGGGGCGGTATGTTGGCCTCACTCGCCACAGCGCCTTGTCGTCCAACGCTGTTCTTGGCGTGTCGGGTGCACTGCAGAACGGGTATACCCGTCAGGCGGACGCCCTGGCTGCCTTCAATATTGCCCTGAGCGCCAACGCCGTTCGTGTTCTCTGAAAAATTCATGGTTCGTCGCCATCCCTGTTTCTTGATACCCGCTCTCATTCATTCATCCCTAGCGCTGTTTTTTTCCATGGATGGGCTTGGTTCCCGTGCCGTTGTTTTTCTTGCGTCGTGTAGTCGTCTCGCGTAGTTTGAAATTGCCAAAATACTTCTCATGATTCGCATTTTATCCCCGTGTGATTTCCTCAATCTCGACAGATCTGAGATCTGAGATGGTCTCGATTTGTACGTCTCCCCAAATCTCTATGTGCTTTTGTTTTGCACTTATTGACTCCCCCCCCTCTTGTCCAGGTCCCCAATGGCCGCTCCGCTCGACCTTGAGCAGTTGCTCGATTCGTTGTCCCTCAAGGAATCACTCCATTCAGACTCACCTACCGAATCATCTCTTTCCTCTTCCTCCTCCTCCAGCCACAGCTCCGTGTACTTGAGCGCGGACGAACACGCCACACCGCCAATGCCGTCTGCGCCGCCGCAAACTCCCCCTCGTCGGGCGCAGCCTTTACCGACGCCCCCAACACCCTCGCGCCCCCCTCGACCGCCGCCTTCCTCAACGCCGCTAACTCCTTTGCGCTTGTATATGTACGCCTCACCAAGTGAACACGGACTCACCAATAACTGGTATGTGCAAAGTCGTAGCCGTTTCCGCCAATCTGACTTGCACCCTTTTTTGTAGGTCGCACGCTGCGCACGCAACTGTCGGTGTTCGAGAGTCTGCTACTCGGCGGCTCACCCCGGGCCCGCGCAAGACGCAAAAAAGCGGGGGGTATGCTTTGTTCTTTGGGAAAGTACCGGGCTGGTACAAGACTTGGTGAGTCTCGCATTGTGTATGCCGATCCTGTGTCCTTGATGCTCCAGCTCTAGGGACGAGGTTCAGCCCTTGATCAAGGACGCCCGGGGAGCTCTTTATCAAGGCTATCCGACTCTTCAAGGCGCTCGAGCGGCCTACGAGTTCGCACACACCAAAATGTGGACCGGCGTTTGTTCTGGAACTTCACCAGCGCCCTCTACACACCTTCGTCCGTCCCAGCTACCTCTCCCTATCACCGTCCCCAGCTCCCAAAACCCGTTGCACTGTGGCAAGTGGTATATAGTGTACAAGGGAATTACGCCCGGGGTTTATCTATCCATGTACGTCCCTCCCCGCAAATTATATCCTATCCCTCACTCATCCCACATAGGCTCGAGTGCGGCCTTCATACCGCCGGTATCAGTGGTTCCACCTATGACTCCAGTGCCGACTACTTCGAGGCGTCCGCGCGGTACTTGCACGCTGAGCAGCAGGGTCATACTCACGCTTACCCCGCCCCTGTATCTTCTGCTGTTTTTGTAGTAGTGTAAAAATCGATCGCGTTGCCCCTCTCTCGCTCCAACGTGTAGATCCGCTAGAAAATTAAATATTGCTTTTTTGGCTCAAACGCGTGTTTGACTTCAAGCGCTCATCAAGCGCTTCATGAGCACAGCCACTTGAACCAGCTTGAATTTCGACGCCCTGTTGAAACCTTGCGTCTTGTCCTCCCAGTGGATAACCAGAACGGTTCTTACTGCAAATATGTGCCCTATAGCCGATAACCACCAAAATTGCTTCACCCAATCATTTAAGGTGATTTATTTTTTGCCGAAAGGTGCGAACTCTCCACGAAAGTCAAGTTCAAGTGAGTTTCAGCTCCGCTATTGAAAACAAGTTTGGAATCAAGGTACTTTTGGTACCTCTTTTCCAAAATTTCATTAAATCCAATAGATATCAACCCCATGCACCCCTCCGATGCTACTTGAATGCATTGTTCTGCAAGATACGGCCTACAGCCTCGTCCCCAAGTCGTTCCACGCAGCTTGAACCACTTTTGCCCAACAGCACCTAATCACCTTGGCGTTGCTTTACAACGCGTCGGGAGGCAATGTATTCGATATTATCTTCCTTGAGGATCTCTCTTCACACGACCACCCGCCTCCAATACAACACAACAGACCTCACAAGTCTCGAATGCCCCTATTTCCTTCGCGATGTTGACAGACACTGCCACTGATGCGATGGCGACGCATTCTCTCTCCACTCACCACCATGTCTCGGCCGCGCCAGGCCAGGGCTGCGGATAACAAAGTGTGCGTCTTCCTTTTTGTTGTCGTGGCTCGGTCTAACCCTCTGCTAAGGCTAGATTCCTTTAATCTCCAACGCGGAATGTCGCCCGAATTATCAGCGGCGAGACCAGTTCTACGGCGAACCCACCTCGAGTTACTTGCGGCTGAATCGTCAACGCAGCAGAAGATGGCCATGTAAGTTGTGCTGCTGTCGCTTGGCCATGGGCTAAGCTGTTCTTTCTCGCCAGGGCGACGCTCTCCAAGAAAGAGAGAGCCGCCGTTCAGACAGCAAATGCCAAGGCAGAAATTCGCCGAGCCAAGGCTCGCGAGCGAATGGCCAAGTGCGCCGCAACCGCTCTTGCATCTTCCCTGCTGGCTTACCAGTTCTCTTCAACAGGCGACGCGCACATATCAAGGTGTTACCCCCAGACGAGCAAGCCGAGTTCCAAGACAAGGCACGTCGAGCGCGCGCCAAATATCGCGAAGAGTATTTCCAGTCACTTTAACACTTTCATCTAGATACTGAATACATCTGCGCGCAGAAATCGCCGCTATCTTGCCATTGCCTCTTGGGGTTACAGGAAACGGTGACTTCGAATACCACGTCTTCCGGCGTCGACCTGATGTCTGTTTTCTGCAGGAAATACATTGACCTGGCGGAGGCCGTTGCGGACCGCACACCTTACGACGAGTATCTTCTCAAATTGACCATTCGGCACCACAAGAAGGTGCGTACGGCGAGGAGCCGTGCGGCGGAGAGTGACCTACCCGATAGCAGCGAAATGTCGAGCTCTGAGTCGGAGAAGTCAGAGTAGGCATCTTTCGCGCGCGCTGTCTGTACCCATACCACGCTATCTGTCTCATATCTCGCTGTCGTTCATTAGCTTTTATAAATTGTTATTCGACTCCTTCGACTCCTTTTATGGGCGTCCCAAAAATGTCAGCCAAAACGAATGACATTATCACGGCTCATAACAAAGTAACCCTAAGAACACAAGGATCACTACATATACGAGGGGAAAGATAGACCGGCAAAGCTATACGAGACGCCGCAGTGATCATCCCAGTTGGGATGATCGTGATGAAGGTATGCCTCCTCGGCGAAGTTGCGGATTGGGGGGGGAGGTCACCACAGCCCTGCAGGTAGGGCAGCTCCAGCTATATTCGAGCCAAAGCCGCATGCACGGGTAACAGTGACTATGGCCGCAAGAATTCCTAGAAGCGAAGGACTGTGAGTATCGCATGTCTAAACTCACGAGACAAAAAAAAAAACGTACGAAAACAGGGTGAGACTTGACCTGTTTGCAGACCGCACAACCTTGATGTTCTTTGCCCTGTTCAGGGCTGCGCGCGGGAGGTTCAACGCCGCCGATCCAGAGGTCCCGCAGGGTCAAATCACGTTCGAAGCGAGTGCGTCTCCCTGGGAAGAGGATTTCGCGCTGAACTGGGGTGGAGATGGATGACGTAGCCAGGGCGATGTGAGCACAGTCATGGAGTTATCAGAGTACGATTGAGTCTGGCGAGGCTGACGCGCATCCATCGAGGGCGCCAACCCTAGTCCTGCGTTTGTAATTGCGGCCAGGACAGTCCTCGGACTACTCGTAGCAGATGAGGCGTTGGTACGAGTATTGAAGCCATGGGGCGATGAAGCCGCGTTGCAACGTCCAGGCTGCCCGCGTGAAGACTGAGCGTGCTGATGGGGTGGAAGCATCCAAGATGGGAGGACGGCGCTC